>NW_019167849.1:11829663-12052149 GCF_002303985.1 Durio zibethinus | reverse complement strand
TTGTTATTCACTTGTTAGAAGAGTAGAATGTTCATTTCTTAGATAGAGAATTACTAGGTGAAGTGATTAAAATACTAGATGTGCATAAAACTTTATTTATCGAGTAGATAACTGCAAACAGAGAGCATAAAAGTGTAAGGACATTATTGTATGCAAAAATTTCAACTCAATGGGTTTTGTACAAAACTGAAATGAAGTGGAAAAAAAAGAAAAAGTGGAAAGTCTATAGATAGGATAATATATGTCATCTAGTGACTGATGAGTTATGTTATATACAGATGTTGATAAGTGTCATTAAAGGACTTAAAAATTATGAAAAATTAAAGATTGTTAACGGAGTTTTGTATCCAAGTTTTCAACAAGCTTGCTAGGTACTTGGTCTTTTAAAAGATCATAGAGAATGGGATGAAACTTTGATTCAAGCATCACAATGAGTAAAATGTTATGAACTTTGAAAATTATTTGCAATAATTATATTATTTTGTCAAGTGGTTGATCCGAATGCATTTTAGGAAAAGAATTAAAAATTATTATATGAGGATATAGAACAAAGGTTGAAATGAGCTTTTTCATTAGATGATTATGTCATTCCATATAATTTGGCTTTTGTATGAAAAGTAAGATTATAATTATAATTTGGCTTAACTTCATGAATAATATCTGCAGTTAATAGCAAATTAGAATGAAGAAAAAATGCAAGTTTATGAAGTGATTAAATTATCCATTGATGGTAATATAGGTAAAATGTTTTTTGCTTATATAGGCATGAGGGAATTAGGCAAAATTTCTAATGTGAACTACAAATTTAGGAAACACAATAATTTTTAGTGTGTGATCAATAAGCAAAATCATTCTAACTTTAGCTTCATCTGACATAGCTTTTTTGTTTTTACCTAGAGGTATAATAGCCCACCCATGATTCAAAATTCCTCTTGATATGATTGATTGCTTGACATGTGAAATTAGGAAAGGTACATAGCACAATTAATGTATAATACCAATTTTATTGTACATGATGAAGCTCTAGTGAAGCATAAAAACTATTTTGAAGCTTGAATAAGTATTTGAGAGATGTCCTGACTGTTAACTCAGCAAATGAAAATAAAAAACATTTTAAAGGATATTTTAGGTAGATTTTGCCTGTGATTAAATCGAGAATAAAGAATGATATCATTAATGCTATGATCAATAGATCTTTCCTATGGCAATATTGTAAGATCTTCAAACTTGAAAAGAGTATGAAACTACTTAGGAATGATTTAATTAACAATCTAGAGTTGAACTTGAAGTTTTTGCAAAGTGGTTGTTAGACATTGGTGATGGTAAGATTGAAATAGTTTCATATGGAGACAAAGAAGAGCCATCGTAGATTACAATTCTAGATGACTTATTAGTACCTATAATCGATAATCTTATAAAGGTTATTTGTGCAGTTGTTTATATTGACTTTTAGACTAATTTTGGTGATCCATCCTACTTAAGTTAACGAATTGTTGTCACTCCGTACAATGAAACTGTTGATTTGATCAATGCATACATATTTTCCTTAGTTCCAAAAGTTAATAGGTTTTGTTATAGTTTTGATACCATTTTAAAAGCTTCAAATTTTATGTCAAATGTTGATTTGCTTTATCCTTTTGAATTTCTCAATTCATTGATATTTCCAAGCATTCCAAACCATGAACTCAACTTGAAAATAGGCTATGTTATTATGCTTTTTAGTAAGTTAAATCAAACCTCTAGGTTATATGTGAAGACCCATACCCAACCTATAAAGTATTATCTGTTTTAACTGAAAAATCTCATGATTTTGTTCCACAAAAGCACCTCACATATTTAAGTTTAAACCTCTACATATATATTATAGCAGATTCTCAAAGCACCATGGTATGGGATTAGGACATTACATTATGCAATGATAAATGGCTCTTGGTTACACAGGTAGCTAACAATGTCATAAAAGCTAAATTATAAAAAGTGTTCATGCAGGTAAAAAAGGTTTTATACCTAGGATTGTCATGATAGTTAAAGATCAAAAACTATCTTTTGTCTTTAATAGAAAATAGTTCTCTATCAGATTATGTTATGTATAACAATAAATAAAAGTCAAAGTTAAATAGCTAACATTATTGGTTTATACTTACCCAAACCAATTTTCACACTTCATCAATTGTATGTTATTCTGCCGAGAGTAACATCTCACGATGGTTTAAAAATTTTGATTGAAAGTGAACATGGCATAAAAATTCTAAAACAAAAAAAAATAATAACATATAAAGAAATATTTGACAACTTAGATCTAGGTTGTTACATAGTGATTTCTATTTCTATTATATGTTTTGCTAATTTTTTTTGTTATTACCTATAGGCTAATAATTTTACTCATTTTAATGTTTAAACTTTTTAATTTACTATTCTATGATTGAAGATGTTTTATGTGCACATTAACTTTATATTAACAATATATTTCTTTTTTTTTTCAATTATTATCTCACTTTTGCAAATGATTACACATGTTCAAATACATAGTCCTTCTAAGCATCTTTTTTTTTTACTATGCAAGCACTTGAGTATTTTCGTTCATGCAATCTTATCTTTTTTGTTAGCCTATTATTTGCATTCAACTTTCTATGTTTAGCAAAAATATTGCACTTTTTTCTTTTATATTATGTTTTTCAGTATATATTCAACAATTTAACATCATTTTTATTGTACCTTTTTTGGTGTTATAATTGATTAATTAGGAGTCACTTTTTTTTATTAGAGTTGCCATGGTTAGACATAACCTAATTATAAAAGTTAGAGTGGCATAAATTTGGGATTCAATAAATCTTGAAACAAATCAATTCATGAGTTCAGGCATTGTTGCAATTAATGCCAAGGTATAATCAGAACTAATATAATCAAATTAGTTTATGTAAATCATTCTTTGTATAGTTTTAAGTAACAAGATTACTGTTCTGCATATTTTTGACAAAATAATGTAATGCATGTTGTGATTAGAAGTTCTGACGCAAAAAAATTTAAAGCAATGCTCAAAGAAGATGGTCTCTACGAAATTCTAGTTTCATAATCGATAACATGAAACCATCATTTAATTTAGTACTTAGGCAAAACACCATTGCTCTCATTAAAAGTACACAAATCAAAAAATTCACAAATGATCTAACCATATTTTTTTTATACTTTTTCACATTTCAATCATATGATTCTCTTGATCAAAGGATAAATATTGATAAATACATGACAAATTATTTAATTTTAACTTTATTTAATTGATTATCAACTTTGGTATATTATATCAATACCTATTTCATGTTTACTAACATTGATAGCTATTGAAACCAAATTTTCAAAGATGTCATTGGTCTTTTGATATCGATAGGACTAGTTCAAGCTATTGAAATATAATCTACAAATGAATTGTTAATAAATGAGATCTTACGATCCAAGAACTCAGGTTGTTAAAGAACTAATTCTAACAGATGTATACCACTTTTTTCTAACTGTTTTAAAGTTATTTACCATACAGGTAATTTTCTTTGATCATATAGTGGAAAAACATTTAGAATCATTATCCAATAAGATAAATTCCTATAGATCAATGAAGAACTACTACCTAAGAACATTGAGAATGCAATTGTGATAGTTACCAGGTAACTGTCAGAAGTTAAAAAGGCAAACTCAATAAATCTTTCTTCTCATTTTTATTTATGTTTTGACTTGCAACATTTTACGATCCCTGCTATTTGTTAACTAGTAAAAAACTATTATTACTATTGAAACATAGATATCTTCTTACTCTGTAACAAAAATTTATGTAGAATTGGATATTCCATAGACCCAACAACTTAAGAAAAAATATGAAATCTATTAATGCATTCAATTTCACTCTAAATTTAGCTGATTTAAATTGTACATCAACCGTGATATATATTATTTAAATCAATGCAGGTTTGAACATCAACAAATAAATGTTGACATTTTTTATGAGGATAGTCTTTCTACGCATGCAATTGTTGCTAAAATAGAAGTCACAGAAGTTTTTATTGCAAATATTCTTAGATTAAGGTTTGTGACTTGAACCTACATAAATGTTGAACAAATACAAAGCTTTTGTATAAATTTTCTATTATGTATGAAGACATTGTTATTTTGTCATCACATTTGCTTATAAAATGTGAACAACTTTAATTATTAAAAGTTATCGTAGTTATTTTTTATTGTTGCCTACATGTTTTCATTGGTCACTTTTTTCCCCATCCCTCTTTTTTCTTTTATTCTTTTTTTCCTAACTCAATTTTTAATTAAAGCTATCTTTCATACATGCATTATATATTTTGTTGCTGACATATAACAAATAATTTTTTGAGACATTTGTAAAATAGAATATTTTCCTATAAAGCAACAATTAGACGTTGATCTATCAAATGGATGGTTATATAATGCATAAAACCATTGTTTGAAAATGCTGCACTCAAATCATGAAACATTTTATTGTAATGATTATGGAAAAAAGATACCAATGCTTACTTAAGCCATTTTAAGCATCTTAATTTAGTGGAACAAACTTATACCATTGATTTTACTCATTGTAAGTCTTTTCCAACAAAGTCAAATTGACCATGGTTTTAAGAGATTGAACTGGACAAATGGAGGTTCTCGCATTTGGTAAACCAACTGAAAAGCTTATAGTTCAACTATACAAATAATTGCTTTAAAATAAAATTTTAATAGGTATAGCCAAACAAAAACACTTAAGATTGTACCAACATAGAGAGGAATCACAAATAACAGGCTTGACTACAAAGTATTCGATTGAGGAAATAAATAGAAATAGAAAGTGCATCAACAGGTATTTCCTATAACACAACAAAATGCCATAATGTCAAGCTTGCTATTGCAACAAGAAATTGTCAAATACACAATTGACACATTCTCTTAATGTTATCATCTAAACCATGCAATCACTATAAAAACTACTATACCATCCAAGTTCACCATCAGAAAGTCTGATTTCAAGAAACTTATTTTTTGAAGAATCTTATGCGAAAAAAATTGTTTTGACTCACAAATTTATTGATTCTAGAAAAAAAATGAAAAAGGGAAATTAAAGTTAAAACCATAACTGAAAGAGTTAAAAATGCCACAAAATCAATTGAGCCATTTGACAACAAAAATCAACCTAACAACTACAAGAGTCACCTACACCATTTGACTATTCAGATGAATCAATCATAACAGATAAACTATAGTGTTTAGAGCCAACATTAAACCTAGGCCAACTAGCAACAATAGATCATCCATAACTTTCAAGCTCAGAATCAAGTTTAATACCCAAAAACTTATTTTCTGATGAATTTCCTAACAACCAAGGCAAATACAAGGAAATTAATGTTTATATATGTTGGTCATTGCAAAAAGATAATTTAAATTATCACATTTTTATTAATTTTTATAGAACCAAAAAAAAAAAAAAAACATCTAGCATGGAATGCCACCACTAGTTGATAGATTTTTTTTTATATATAGTTATAGTAGAATAGTAAGTGTTACATTTAAAAAAAAAAAAACTTCAAGCTTTAAAGTACTTTCATGCTTGAAAATATATAGTTTCTTTTTACATTATGTTTTTTTTCGTATGTTCAATAATAAGATGACGTATGCTTTTTGGGTTTGAACAACTCTTGAAGGTATATATCCATTTCTCTTTTTCATATGTTTTATCTTTTACTTTCCAAATCATGTATCACTGAACAACCAATTGTTTCCACTGCTTTAACTTTTTTTATTACTTACAATTTATGAAATTATTCATAACTTGTTTCTTTGTAAAATCACATGACAAAATAGACTAATATATTAACATTGTCAACAACTATTTTGTAAAACATGTTTGAACAAGCTTTTTTGAATGTGAAGATAGACATGGACATGCAAGATAAACATTTCAAGGTATTGACCTGTATATATCAAGTATTCAGTAACCTTTTTTTGTAAAGTTTTACAAATGTATTAACAATTTTGTATATGTATAATAATATAACAATGATGGATGGCAAACTATTTTTTATGAAATAGTTTGCCATTCTATCTCTGTGATGCTATAATACGAAAAGCTTTTTTTTTTTTTTGCATATTTATAGCATTTCAGCAAAACCACATACATATTACATCATGTTATTTTATGAATTTTTTTATAATAAACATAACAAGATTATCACTGTGTCATCAATAACACACTTTACCTACTTAATTGTATTGGTATTTAGCATTTATTCAAAAATTTATTGAACAAGTTTTTCACATACAACTGAAAGCATAACAAAATAAGTGCATTGAGAGCTCTAACAATTAGTTGACAAAGCTTTGAAAAACCTCTTTAATTGGCTAATAACTCTAGCAAACTCACAGAAAGTGAATGACTAATTTAAAGTTTGGCTTAAATTTTTCTTTGTTAAACAACCACCATGTTATAGTCCAATTTCTAGAGATTTACTTTCTTTATTGTTAAACAAAACAAATGAAAGTTTGAGATAGTTTTTAAAATCCTCATAAATGTTAAACATGAAACTATAACTTTCCATAAAATAATTATAATATCATTTGAGTATCAACTAACACTATTTTAACTCATATACAATAAAACCCATCAATTTAATGTCAAACCTTTTTAAATTGTTCCCAAGCCCAAATCTAAACTGCTAAAAACTTATGTATTTTTCTCTATTTAAAGAAACCTTGCAAACTTATTGCCTCCCTTTATAACACTACAATCACTTCATCTAACCCTCAATTTCTCCCATCATTCAAAACAACCATTAAATTTACTTTCAAGCATTTGCATTACAAGATGGCCAGTCAAGAAGAACCAATTAATCAAAACTTTTTCAAATCAAATAACATTCCACTATTTTTCAAAGTCATGCTTCCACCTTTTATTTCTAGAGATTCAACGGTAACTTTTTTCAAAAACGTAAACTTTTGCATAAACAAAAAAAATCTGTATATGCATTCACATATTTACACCATATTCAATTTATACAATTGCTATTCCGATTTTTTTGAACTATTTATCTAAGTTTTCGCTTATTGTAATCTTTATAAAATAAAAGAAAATACATCTTTGATTTCAAATTGAAACCTTATTTGCCTTAATTTTTTTGCTTTACCACATGATTTATCTTTAGCTTTTAATCAGTCTTTTAAAAATTTAGGCTTTCCTCTAATAATCTATCTCACACAACTACATGCAAGCATAAGTTTAAAATCTTGTGAAAATGGTTCAAAGAATTTATAAGTGAGATTGAAAATCAAATTGGCAGAGTATTTTAACACCAAGATCTAATCAAGGTGGAGAGCTTAAGCTAATAACTTTGGATTATCTAAAAGAGAATTGGATTCTTTCACAATGGACTCCATTGAAAACTCCACGATCGAAGATCACAATTAAAAATGGAGAAATCGAACCTTGTTGGACATGGTTCGATCCTTAAGATATAATATTCCTACTTCTTTTAAGGTTATACCTTAGAGACTACCATTTACCTACTAAATAGAGGTTTCATCCAAATCCATTGACATAATAACATATGCGATATGGAATGGCAAGATGCCACACATGTCATAATTAAAAGGTTTGAAAAATTCATGATTTACGAGAAGTAAGCATCATCCAACAAAGCTTGGAGCTTAGTTGGATAAATGTAAGTTTGTAAATATCCAAAAGGTTGGATATTAATTTTATAATCCTAATGGACGAAGGCGTTTGTTCAATTACATGCCATTTTCCAAAAAGAATTGTTCATTCTAGAAAAAGCCAATGGGAGTAAAGTTGAACTTTAAAAATTTAAGAACACAAACTAAGCATTTTGATGGAACATGGGCTAAAGACTAAGGCATTAAGTGTGCAGTCGAAAACTCAAAATACACATAAACTTTGAAAGACAAGTAGAATACATTAATCTCCAAAAAAATATAGATTTCTTGCAGACAAAAATGTATTTTTTATAAATGATGAGACTACAAAAAGAAATGGAACATTCAGTTTTATGAGATAATCAAAAGATTTTGATATCATTAAAGATTAAGATGAACCATATATGTACTAGAAGTTAATGGGACTATAATCATTTTGATAAAAGCTTTATATGGATAACATATATCTCATTGCAAACTAAGTACCTATGCTACAATCTATAATAGATTTAGCTATCCAAAGAAGATTTTCATATTGGATATAAAAGAGGCAATGCATATAATGGGATAAAGATCTATAAAGATAGATCTAAAGGGTTACTATAGATACCCCATTTCATCTAGGGCTTTTAATCGAATAGTCAAAATATTTAGCTTGTTCGAGTTGGATTTCATTTGGACTGGTAGGCTTCTGAAATGTTTATTGGGTCTTTAAAATTGATTTAAGGAAACAATTGGGCTTTGAATGAACCTACCCAATTAGTGTTTAGGCTTTAAGCCTATTTGATAGTTTTCTTTTATTTTTCTCATTTTATTGCTTTAATAATTAAAAACAAAAGAAAAAAAATCAAGAAATCTTTGATTCTGTTCATGGAAATCAACCCTAGAAATCAATCTTGAATAAAAGGGAAATCGAATCATAAGACGTGTTAATGGCAATCAAACCACATTTTAAAGGAAAAAATCAAGTCATAAACAGGATTAGATCTGTATGTGACAAAAATGAAATCCCAAAAACTGTAAATTAAAATTCCTATGTAAATCTTGTTATAACAAATAGCAAGGAGACACAGAAAGCATTTAACAATTAAAAGCAATTTGAGCATTGAAATTCTCTGGGTTTTTATTCTAGGATATGGGAATTGAATTTCTTACGCTTTGATTAGATCCTTAAAGTTTCTGGAATTTATGGAGTTTAAGTATATTAATTTTGTTTAGTTCAGGTTTTTCTTTTTTAGGCTTTTGTTGTGATTTGAAAAGTTCTTAAAAAATTCTAGGATGGTTTTTGGGATTTGTTTGAATTTTTGGGCATTTAGTTTGAAGTTTTGGGTTTAGAATGAATTAGGGGCTTGGGGTTGTTTTCTGGGAATTGGGTTTGAATTTTGGATTTTTTGGCCTAAAGGTTTGAATTTTTTGATGAGTTTTATAATGATCGGAGGATTTTAGTAATGGTTTTTAGGTTGTTTTTAGGTTAGTTTGAATATTTCGACAGCTGTTTGAAATTTTGAGCACTAAAATCTAGGATTTGCTTGGCCAGTTGAATTTCATGGTAGGGGCTTTTAGAGAGAGAAAAAAAGGAATTCATGCTAGAGAGAGAAGGAACTGAGGTAATTTGAGAAAAATTAAAGTTTTTCGACTTTTATATTTGGCTAAAATAATACTGTTTTAGAAGGGGCTACATTTGTGTGAACCAAAGTGAGACCCTCGCGCTAACTTGATAAGAACCCAACTCAAATTGTAAGTTTCCCTATCCTTTTATCGTTTATTTTCTATTTTGATTTTGATTTTGTTTTTTCATTTTTCATTTTATTTTTTTGTTTTTATATTTTTAATATTTTATTGTTGGTTAAATTAATGTGATAGAAAAATAGTTTATTTTTGCAACATACTTTTATGAATTTTTTTTCTTCTAAAAGAAAAAAGGAGTTTTAAAATAAATTCATGAGTTCTACTAAACTATTAAAGGATTTTTCATAAATTTAATTTTTGATAAATTCTACCAAACTATTAGAGAATTTCATAACCTAATTTTTGTGAAGAAAGAATTTTTAAGGACGAAAGTTTCAAAATTTCACCCCATTTGACCATGATGAACTTTAAAAATTATTAATTTTTATTTGGGCTATGAGCAATGATATGATCAATTAATTTGTAAATCTTTTAAGGCATTCTCCTAAGCTCTCTGGATTTTGGTGATTTGATAATTATCAAGGCTATTTCAAATACTTCACCACCCGAATTCTTTGAGCCATATTTTCTAAATTTGTTTAGTATTTTAGCTTATGCTACATTATTCTCCTTTTTCAGTTCTTCACCAAGCAATCTTATATCCTTATTTTGGGGTAAATTTATTAGAAAAACCAAATTTACTTGATGTCTCAAATAACCCTTTTGACCATTATTACTTATGAACATCTGAATGGATTTATTATCAAAATGCATTATAAGTATGAGTTGTAAAAAAAAAGTTGATTGTGAACTCATACATGTGAGGCATTTAAATGACTATTAGTAGTCTTTTGAGAATTGCTTTTCAATAGAAAATATCCATGCTTAAAATGAAAAATGGTCATCTTTTAGATCCCCTTCACAAAAAAAAAAAAATCATTTGCTACCTTTTTTAAGCCTATTGATTATTCTTTCTGAATGAACCCTAACCAAGGATTTTAGGGGCAAAAAAAAGAGGGTGAATCTCATCAAGATGGCATGCAATCTTGTGCTGAGGTTTAGAAAAAAAAAATACCTTATTCTAAAAGGCAAGCTTGAAAAAAGATGAGTTTAAAAAATTTTAAACTCATGCAAAATTTTAAAAAAAAAAAAGAAAAAAAAGGTGAAAAGGCATCTTTGATGCCTTTAGAAAAGAAATGATCCTTGATTTGATCACCTTTAAATACATTTTGGGCCTATTTGTCCTTTCTTTTAAAACTTTAAACCCTGGCCTATGTTAAGTCTTTTAAAAAGTTCATTTTGATCATGTGTGCATACCTAAGTTTGAAGCTTTTTCCTTAAGAAATCATTATGATTTGGTTGAATAATAAAAAAGAAAAGAAAAGAATGAAACTCTAAGGTGAAAACCCAAAAAAGTAATCTAAAGCAAGACTGAAGTTGTGAAAGCAACTCATACTTTCATGCATTAAGGAAAAAGTGAGAAACACCAATAAGGCATTTTGAAAAAAAAAACTAAAGGACATTGGAGACTTTTATTTAAAAGCCCAAGGAGATCAATCTTACTATGAAGATTTCTTCTAAAATTTAGCCTTTCTTCTTTTTCAAACCTAAAATTTTGAGCTTGCCATAATTGGTCTTGAAAATTATTAAAATACCACATATTAAGAGCTGAAAATAGTGCTAAAATATATTGCACTTTAAAAGATGATTTTCATTTGTGAGCCCAGATGAAAAAGTGTTCATGTTTTCATTTAGCGACCAAATTCTTTTGGTAACTAATATCCTTGTTGATGTGCCAAACCATTACATTCTTTTAAAAAGACCAAGTTGTGATTCATTATCTTCATTATAAGCAGTAATCATCGATTTTTAAGAGATTTGATCACATACAAAAGAAAGTTGTGTGGGATAATTTTCATTACTCTTTTTAGAAAGTTTTGAGAAATTTTTAAAATGTATTGAATCTTAATGCTCGTGGTAGGAGACAAGTGAATGCTACAATGAAAGAAACCTTTCTAAGGCAAGAAAAATGCCAAATGTAAGGGACCGATAGTGAAACAACTCATAGATGAGAAGAATAGTTTTCAAGAATGAAAATGTTGAGAACGTTTGCTTTAGTGCATAAAAGAACTTATCAACCAATTCAGAGGCTATGGAAGAAAAAGTTTCAAGAATCCTATTACCACAATTAAAGACATTTGGTAAAGATTTCATGTATTGTATTCATTGCATTTCACACATTATATTCACCATATTCATTTTATGTGTTGCATTCATTACATATTCTTAAATCAAATAAGATTTTACCTCAGGGTATATTTATTAAAACTTTTAGACATTAGTTTTGAAAAACCTCTAAGTAATACTTTTTAAAACTTTCAAGTTCATCTTTCGAATGATAATTTCAAAGTCCTATGGGCATAATCTATAAGACTTCTGACCATGATCTTTAAAACCTTTGGGTATCTATTTTTTTAAAGTGGTTGAGCCTTTATTTTAAAATAGCTTTTTCAAAGTTTGATTTGTAAACTTCCGAGCATAATGACCAAGTCCTCTAAGCAAGAATCGTAAGTTTTTTTAATTGAATTTGTTTTAACACTTGATTTGTAAAACTTTCAGGCATAATCCCTATGTTCTCTGAGTAAGATTTATAAGTCTTTTGAGTTAAATTTGTTTTAATGAAGAGATTTATAAGATCTTCAGGCATAATCTTTAAGTCTTTCAAGTAAGATTCCTAAGTCTTCTTAGCTAAATCTATTTTAAAGTTGAGATTTGTAAGACTTCTAGGCATAATCTTCAAGTCCTCTAAGCAAGATTTGTAAGTCTTTTGAGCTGAATTTGTCAAGATTTGTAAAATATATGGGCATAATCTCCAAGTCCTATAGGTAAGATTCATAAGTTTTTTTAGCTTAATCTATTTTAGAGTGAAATTTGTAAGACCTTTGAGCATAATCTCTAAGTTCTCTAGGCAAAATTCATAAGTCTTTTGAGCTAAATTTATTTTAGAGTCGAGATTTGTAAGACCTTTGGGCATAATCTCTAAATTTTCTAGGCAAAATTTGTTAGTCTTTTGAGATAAATCTATTTTAGAGTTGAAATTTATAAGACCTTTAAATATAATTTCTAAGTCTTTTAGCATGATTTATAAGACCTCCGAGTAGGATCTTTTAAAACCTACAAGTACATTTTTTTTTAAAGAGCAATTTTCACTATTAGCAATGATTTGTAAGACTTTCGAGCATAATCTCTTAGTTTTTGGGACTCAATCTATAAGACCTCCAGGCATGATTGTCAAAAATTTTGGGTGTCAATTTTTTTTTTCAAAGTTGTGTGCCTTTATGTTGAAGGATCCCTTGATTTTTAATAGTGGAGTAACTTTGCTTTTGAGGAGCTTTCCAAAGGAAAAGTTGAATAATTTGGGCTCGAACGTAATGGATAACTATGTCTTTGCATAATTCTTATTTCACAAAAAATGCATAAAAAAAGGCAACTGTAAATATTATATTTCATCTGGGCCTTTTAATCGAATGGTCAAAATATTTAGCTTGCTCAAGTTGGATTTAGTCTAGACTATTAGGCCTTTGAAATATTTATTGGGTCTTTAAAATTGATTTGGGAATAATTGGGCTTTGATTGGACCTATCCATTGGTGTTTGGGCTTTAAGCCTAACAGATAGTTTTATTTTGTTTTTCCTATTTTATTGCTTTAATAAAAAAAAGGAAAGAAAACCAATAAATCTTTGATTCTGTTCATGGAAATCAATCCTAGAAAATCAAGCTTGAACAAAATGGGAAATTGAATCATAGGACATGTTAATGGCAATCAAACCAAATTTTAAAGGAAAAAAATCAAGTCGTAGAAAGGAAATATTCAATGAAATCCCTGAAATTGCTGATTAAAAGTCATATATAAACCCTGTTCTAATGAACAACAAGGAGACACAGAAACAATTAGCAATTGAAAGCAATTTACGCGTTGAAATTCTTTAGGTTTTTATTATGGGATATGGGAATTGAATTTCATGTGTTTTGATTGGATCCTTGAAGTTTTTAGAATTTGTGGAGTTTAAGTATACCGATTCTGTTTAGTTTAATTTTTTCATTTTTGGGATTTTGTTTTGATTTTGGAAAGTTCCTTAAAAATTCTATGATGGTTTCTAGGATTTTTTGAATTTTTAGGCATTTAGTTTGAAGTCTTGGGTTTAGATTGAATTTATGCGCTTAGGGTTGTTTTTTAGGAATTTGGTTTGAATCCTAGGTTTTCTGGCTTGAAGTTTGAATTTTTCAGTGAGTTTCACATTGATCGAAGGATTTTAGTAGTGGTATCTAGGTTGTTTATGAATTGCTTTAAATATTCTGACGGCCGTTTGAAGTTTTCAACACTAGAATCTAAGATTTGCTTGGCCAATTGAATTTCATGGTAGGAGCTTTTAAAGAGAAGGAAAAAGGAATTCATGTTAGAAAGAGAAAAAACTAAAGCAATATGAAAAAATTTGAAGCTTTTTGGCTTTTATATCAGGACCAGAATGATATCATTTTGGAATGGGCTAGATCCGTGTGAACCTAAGTGTGACCTGTACATTGACCCGGTAAGGACTCGATTCGAATCATAAATTTTTTCTTTAATTTTTTTTTCATTTATTTTCTGTTTAGATTTTTATTTTATTTGTTTTTTATATTGTTTTTATATTTTTAATATATTGTTACTGATTGAATTAATGTGATAAAAAATAGTTTATTTTTGCAAGATATTGTTATGAATTTTTTTTTCTTTCTTTCTTCTAAAACAAAAAGGGGTTTTCAAAATAAATTCATGAGTTTTACCAAACTCTTGGAAAATTTTTCATGGTTTTAATTTTCTTATGAATTCTACCGAACTATCGGAGAATTTCATAACCTAATTTTTGTGAAGAAAAATAGTTTTCATAAAATCCTACTAACATATTGAAGGATAATCTTAGACAGAAAATCTTACCCATATATTAGAAACTATTTTTTAAAATAAATTATTTTTTATAAAAATTAAATTTTGAATATCTGATGATGAAATGATTAAGAGCATTGCAAATAGTAATCTTTATGTAAATTCTTAAGAAAATTTTTTCTAAATTTTATCAACATATTAGAGAATTTAGATAAGAATTTTCAATATCAAGGTACTAAATCTCATTATCACAAATAAAATTTTTTAAGAAAATTAAATGAATCATGATGACAAAATCTCTTTAGAGTGGGATACTAGTCTCCATCAATACTTATAAAGTGGGGAAATTATCTTAAATTACTACCAAACTATTGGAATAATTTTAGGATCAATTTTCAATAATTAAATTATTTGGTAAAATATAAAAATGTTTTAAAGCTTAGATAACTTGAAATCAAAGTAACACCATTTTTTGGATGGGCACTGTAGGGGTGCTATAATCTTTCTCATGTGTAACTGCACTCTCAAACCTAAATCTAATTTCATAGACTAGAATTTACCATTTAAGACATGTAAGTCAAACTTGGGACTCTTTTAAAATGGGATAGATTCAATTAGGTGGTCAATCACACCTAAACAAAAAAGACTTGTGGTGATTCCTTTAGGTCTATGTCTAGCGATTGGTCAACGAATCTATATATTATGACAGTTGCATAACTCTCCTAATCCATAAACATAGTCAAGGTGCTAAAAGAGTTTAGCATAATGAAATCTAAGAATAAATCTTTGTTTATGTTACATGGGACATAAATAGTAAAAGGACACTTACCTATGTTATATCTTTCCAGAGGCATGTGTCACAAGACACCAAAAAAGATAAAGATAACATGGATAGAATACAATATGTAAAAGTTTTATTTGTCATATTTGGATGTTATGTACTATACTAAATGTTTTAGTATACGAAAAGGCCGAAAACCATATAGATGGTTGCTTTACATTTAGCTATCATTTGACAAGGATAATAGCAAGTTACAAAGTGATTATGTTTTACTCTATATAATGGAAAAATTAGTTTGAAAGAGTTTCAAACAAAATATGACCATTAATTCTATAAAAAAGCAATTAGAACTCTTAGCTAAGCATGTGCCCATTGAAAACAATTCTTTCTTTAGGGTAGCAAAAGAAGAATTTTGGATTAAGAAAGTTCAAAAATTAAATTCTATGATTCCAAGCATTGTTGAGAACAATGAGTCATTGCATAAGTAATAGGAATCAAGGTCTCAAAAATGATCTAAATATGTTTTGAGGCATAACCATTTGATTATGAAGATAATCAAGAGAAATGGTACAAAAGTATAACAAGTTCCCACAAAAGATAAATATAGCACATCTTTCACTATACCACTATCTCTTGATTGTTACATGAAAGTGTTTGGTATTGGATACTAAGGTGATTGGTATTAGTGCATGTAGGATATTATTGGTAATATGCCTTAAAACCAATCGAATTGGCTATGGAATACATGTCATATTATGCATTTCTATTATTATCAAAAGCATTCTTTATCTATGAGATTGTATACACATAATTAATTTACTTACTTCTTATAGATAAAGTCCTTGGAATAAAATTCTTTGTAAGAGAATTACAATGAAATTATAATTATGAGATCATAATTGCATTAAAGCATTATTCTTAAATTGTTCCTAGTCAATGTTTTGTCAATAATAGAAATTAATAAAAGCTATTGAGAGTGGCACATGGCTATGCTCTTGCTTAAGAATCCAGAACCGATCTTATAGGTTGAAGTTTGGGTGAACTTGAGCTAACATATGGGTGCTTGTTACAAGAAAAATTTCACTAAACATTACCCAAGATGAGAATACTATATGGTAGTTCACATAGTGTTTATAGCTACATTCTTATTTGATGGTTGTATAAGTGATCGTTTAACTTGAAATTACTTATGATTTTATATGATAAATGTTATACTTTGACTTTACTTTCTTATGGTTCTAACCATGAACACTCTAGTTGAGTATTTTTTAGTATAACATGAGGCATAATGAAATAATCAAGATGGGATTCATCACCTTGTGTGATTAAAAGAGTATCTTAATTAGTCTTGATTGAATTAACTTAAAAAATCTTTGGCTAAAGTGAAATAAGAGTTTAGAATTGTTCTAAAGCTTATTTGTAAGTTAATGTCAATGACAAGACTTAACATGGTTGAATAAAAATTGAGTAGATACTAAACTATGCTTAATGGTTTTAACCATTGAGTTACTTTCTTATGATTCTAACCATGAACACTCTAGTTGAGTATTTTTGGGTATAACATGAGGCATAATGAAATAATCAAGATGAGATTCATCACCTTGTGTGATTAAAAAAGTATCTTGATTAGTCTTGATTGAATTAACTTAAAAAATCTTTGGCCAAAGTGAAATAAGAGTTTAGAATTGTTCTAAAGCTTATTTGTAAGTTAATGTCAAGGACAAGACTTAACATGGTTGAATAAAAATTGAGTAGACACTAAACTGTGCTCAATGTTTAAGCCAAGATGATTAGTCATTAAAGGATATTAATTATACAACAAGTGGATGCTAAATCATGCTCAATGTTTAAGCCAAGATGATTAGTGATTAAAAAATATTAATTATAATCAAGACCATGCACGGATAGGTTGTTAAGCCACATTAACTCTTTTTAGCGATTGCAAGTCATAACAATGTCGTTAGCATTAATCTATAAACATGAGATTAGTTAATTAGAAAATTAGTGATGAAGCCAAAAGGTTTGATTCACCTAAATCTAAATATAAGGATTACAATGCTTATATTTATTGCCAACATACTAATAAACCTAATGAATCACACACCATAAGAAACACATTGTGAAAGATTAAAATTAGGATAAATTAAGTTAAACTTAATTTATTAGGTTAAAATCTAATATACAGAAATAGACTAAAGTCTGATACTAAATGGGACATTGTATAGCCAACCAAGGAAGTAATTTTATTAAGAATAAGACTTGGTTAAGTGGTTATTCTATTAAGAATAGAATTAAGCATAAGAAAACCCTAATCCTTAGTGTTTTAACTTATAAAGAACTTAAGCTGCCCTCTCTTGTAACATTCTAAGAGAATAAACATCTTATGTGTTAAGAACAATTAAGAGAAAACACAAAAAAGGCAACTAACTAATCTCACTAGCTAGAGATTTCAATTTTGAGTTTTTTCCATATCTTGGAGAAGTTTCTTTCACCTTGTTCATGTGGATTGCCATTAAAGGATGGAATTTTGGATAGTTGGCTTGCTAAAATAAATTTGATGAACTTTTGCTTAATACAAAGTGAAGTTGGTATAAGAGTTAATATACTCTTAGTTAAAACTAATTGTTGTGTTTATATGATCTTATTAACTGATCTTAGCTTTAGAAAGTTAAAATTTTTTAAAATTTCACTACTAATACTCTGTACATAATTCTCTTCACCCATAACATTGAATATAGTGATTTTTTTCATTTTCAAGTATAATCATGATGTCACATTCGATATTTACTTGTATGGAAAACTGCTACATTGCTTACACTTGTTGACATCTAAAGGAAAAAAGGTATAGCCTTGTTTACTAGCACTTATATATATCATAACTCAAAATATATGACATAACTCAAAATAAACAATTTAATTTGCTAAATATGAAGCATGTGTTATGGTTTTACAAGCTGCAACTGAAAAAAATTGAAATATTAGAGGTGTGTGGAGATTTAGCCTTGGTAATTTATCAATTACGTGGGGAATGGGAGATAAAAGATGCAAACTAGTTCAATATTAGAAATACCTCTTTAAATTGATCAAGTAATTTGAAAAGATTCAATTTGAGCATTTGCCTAGATAAGAAAATCAAATTATTGATGCATTAGCTACTCTAGCTATTATAGTGAAAGTAAATGAGAATTATGAAATCCAACCCATCAAGTTAGAAGTAAAATACCTGTCAACACATTGTTCAAGTGTTGAAGAGGAGGTTGATGGGTAATCTTTGTATTATGATATCATGCAGTACCTTAAATGTCAATAGTATCCTAAGCATACAACAAAAAATGACAAAAGAATCAATCAAAGAATGGCTGTAGATTCTTTCTTGATGGAGAAGTGCTTCTAAGATGTGTAAATACCACTGAAGCAAAAAAAAATTAAAGAAATACATAATGGAATTTGTAGAGCCTATGCAAATAGTCATATAATGGCCAAACAAATAATTAGGACAAGATATTGCTAGCTGTTAATGGAGAGTGATTACATCAACTATGCTAGAAAGTGCCACAAATGTCATATTTATGTACAAAAGATTAATGCTCCTCTAATCAATTTACATGTTCTGGCACCTTCATGGTCATTCTCAATATAAGGCATGGATGTGATTGGACCATTACCCTAAAAGCATCAAATAGGCATCGATTCATCTTTGTGATGATTGATTATTTTATAATATGGGTGGAAACAGCCTCATATGCAAGTGTCACAATGGCATTATGTGCAAATTCTTGAAAAAAGAGATAATATGTCGATATGTACTTTTAGAAAACATTATCTTTGATAATGTAAAGAATTTGAATAGCAAAATGATGAATGAAGTTTGTGTTCAATTCCATATTAAGTATCATAATTTTGTATCATATCAACCAAAGATGAATGGAGCAATAGAAGCTACTAACAAGAACATTAAAATAATTTTAGAGAAAATGATTGATACCTACTAGGATTGGCATGATAAGTTGCCTTTTACCTTGCATGCTTATAAGATGTCAGTGTGAACATCCACTAGAGTTACTACATTTTTACTAGTTTATGGTAAAGAAACTATGTTGCCAATTAAAGTAAAGATTCTTTCTTTGAGAGTTTTGATGGAACTTGAGTTAGAAGGAGCAGAGTGGGTCAAAAATCATTATAAATAACTAAATCTCATTTAGAAGAAAAGAATAATCGTATAGTGCCATGGTCAATTGTATCAAAAGAGAATGATGCGAGCACATGATAAGAAAGTTCACTCTCAACATTTTCAAAAAGGAGAATTAGTTTTGAAAAAGATTCTTCCAAACCAACATAATAATTAAAGGAAGTGGATGCCAAATTAGAAGGTCCATATGTGGTGAAAAGGTTTTTTCTAGTGGTGCATTAATTCTAACAAAGATGGATAAGATGAATTGTTGAATCTAATTACCTTAAATGTTGTGAAGAAATATTTTGCTTAAAAATGAAAAATAAATAAAATGAATAACAAAAAAGGATTCAAGATGAAAATCCGAAATGGCAGTTAAATCAAAAGGAAGATATCTAAGTTGAAAACCTAAAAAGGCAGCTTAGATATAATGATGGAACAACATCATTTAAAGATCTCATTACATAAGGGTAGAGTTAGTTTGACGAAGCTGAACATGGTCAAAATCATCGATAAAATAGGTTTTTAGAAGGAATTTTGGATTAGATTGTTCAAGATTGTTGGAATATTCATTAGTTGTATAATTGACACCTATACTTTTATTGAGATTGATCATTGTCCTTTTGTTTACCAGATATATTTCTTTTAATAAATACACTTCTAACACTTTACCTTGCCTAATTTTTTTTCCATTATGATAGAGAAATAAATGATTGCATTGTGTTTGTTGTAATATTTTAATAATGACGAATAAATGAATAAAAATTCATAAAAGATTTCCACATTGCTTTAAAATGAGGATTGAGGATAGTAAAAGTGTGAAAAATGATAAAAAAAGGCTTGGAAAAAATGTCAATCCCTAGCAACTAAGAATATATTCTCGAGATTTGGCCGTAAAAAAAAAAATTATTGAATTTGAATAACAAAATAAATCAAACCATTTGGTAGTGATTGATAGCCCATGTTGAAAACTATGAACATTGAAGAGTTGAAGAATATGAGAAAATATGGAAAGAACCTTGAGAACTTTTTGATTAACCACAATTAAAGAGATAAATGAACTGCATCATGCACTACATTGCATGTATCGTATTCATAGCTTGCATTCATTACATGCATCATATTGAGAACATTGCATTCATCATATTCATTCATTGCATTCATTATGCATGACTGAAGAAGAGGAAAAATTAAACTTTGAGTTTCAAAATTGAAATTTGAGTAAAAATTTCAAGAAATTACATGGCATTCATTGTATATGCTTGGAAAGTAATAATGAGAAATTAGACATTGGGATTGAAATGATGGTCAAGGATGAAGTTGTTAAGATGAAAGAATCATTTTAAGGAAAGACTTTTTGGACTGAAATTTTTTAAAGTTTCAACACCTCTATTAAGGAGGATTTTTTTCAAAGATAATAATGATCTATAAGACCTCAAGGTTCAAGGTATGATTTTGAAAATCTTCAGGTACCTTTTTATTTTTAAAGTTTCAATGACTTTGTTGAGAATGAGCTTTTTTTGGTTGCAAGTTTTTTAAAGTTTCAATACCTTTATTGAAAAAAAAGCTTTTTCTGTTACGAATTTTTAAAGTTTCAAAGCCTCTATTGAAAATGTGTATTTTAAATTTTTCACAGTTTCAAAGTCTTTGTTGAAGGGGAACTTTTTTAATTTTTCTTGACATGGATAAAATGAATTTTTTTTCTTTTGTTTTTGTAGAATTCTTACTTCATAGAAAATGTACAAAAAATGACAACTGTAGACACCCCATTTTGTTCAATTTTTTTTTATATTTAACTGGGTTTTGAATTTTAATAATTAGATGAAAAATTGTAATTGGGTTTTAATTTTGAAATTAAACTTTAGCCCCAACATAAAAAACCCCAATATTATATTTTTATTTTAATCCATTTTTGTTATTTTATTTTTATTTTCTATTTTCTATTTTAATTTCTATCTTATTTTTTGTTTTTATTATTATTACTTTATTTTTGGTTTTTTGGCATGTGATAAAAAGAGAGAGAGAGAGAAAATCAAAAAAGGAAAGATTCATAAATTCAATATATGAAAATCCAAGTCCAAGATTCAAAAGTAATTAACATGTTTTAATTTTGGAAATACTTGGGCATTAAGATTGCTTGGTAAAAGAAAGATCCAATAAAAAATCTTGAAAATTTTGCCAAGATTTGATAAGATTTGAGGTTTTCCAAATTGAAGTGAAATTTAATACCAATATAAAGCCCCAACACTTAATCACAGGCGCCAACAAGCATAGAAGCAATCAAGCAAGTAATTACTACAATCAAAGCACATAGAAAAATTTTTGGGAATTTCAGTTCTGGGTTTAGAAAAGTTTGATGGTTTTGAATTTGCTCTTAAGAAATTTTAGTGAAGAAGTTGGGAATTGAGGTTTCTTTGTTGTTTTTGTGATTTGGGGATCTTTTTGAAATTTTAGGGATTTTTGGAGTTTTTAATTTTTTGGGAATTTTAAGTTTTTCAAGATTTAAGTTGAATTTTTGGATTTTTTTTCTTTGAATTTTTTACAGGGTTTGAATTTTTTAGTGAGTTTCACGATGGTTGGATGATTTCACGATGACCAGTTTCTGAGTTTTTGTAAAGCTTTTAGGAAAGTTAAATTTTTCGGTGCTGAATTCTGGAATTGGTAGTTGTTTTCTAAAATTGGGTTGAAGTTCACAATTAAAGTTCTAGAAAGGTCAAAGGAAAAAAAGAGCTACATAGAGAAAATGAATCCGAAGAAAATGGAGATTTTTGGCTTTTATACCAGATCGAGATGACGTTTTGAAATCCTAAATTAGCGTTTCAAACTGTAATGACCCTCGTGTTGACCCGTTGTCCAACCCGACTTGATTGCAAGTTTTTCTTTTTTTTTATTTTTTATTTGATTTGTTTTTATATTTTAATTTTTGCTTTTTATTTATTTTCTTTTTTATTTATTTATTAATTGTTATTGAATTGAAAAATAATGAGAAAAAAAAAAAACTTTGATATGAATTTTTATAATTTAGTTCATATATTTACATGATATTTTGTATGAAAATTATTTATATATTTGCTTGATATTTTGCATAGATCATAGTTTATATAACTGCCTAATATGTTGTATTGGATTTTATTTATTTGCATAGTTTATTATGATATATGCACATGACATTTTGTATGAATTTTATTATTTTTGCACGATTATGATATTTTTGCTTTTTTTTTTTGCATGATATTTTGCATGACTTTTACATATTTTAATTATGATATTATTGCATGATATTTTTCTATGATTTTTGATAATATATTTGTATGACATTATTTTGTGAATAAATAAAAGGAATTAAGAGTTTATTTTTCATAAGATATTTAATAAATCCAATAATGAAGTCTCTTCAAATAAACAATAAGTTTATCTTGAATACTAAAGAAATTTCTTTTTGGTAAAAGCTTAAAGACGTTTTTTTTAATATTTAAATATCAAAATTATTAAAATAGGTAATAAAGACCATTTAAATTAAAGCTTAAACAAGATAACATGTAATTAATTTGTGGGATGTTAAAATCTTTCCTACACTTAACTGACTTCTAAACTTAGTTTTATTAATGTAAACCATAATCTATTCTTTTTAAAAATCCTTAGTTTAAGCTTAAAACAAACTTAAAAAGGAAAAATTCATTTAATGACAAGTTTGAAACGATAGATGAGACGAAAACAACCACCTGCTAAAGTTATCAAGGTTGAAGACTCAAGTTCGGGTTTAGACTCAAACAATCAACTTCCCCTCTTTCAATGCACAATGATTGCAACCAATGTCCGAACATCTTATACTCTAGTTAAAAAAACTTCCTTAGAATTCAATGCTTGCAGTCAATTTTATTATACATATTAATAATGCAAATGATTGATATACAAAGGTAGAATACTCCTGTTTATCTTACTAATATATCTAATTCATAACAATGCTCTCCTTTGTGCAGCATGTCCCTACAGTATTTGTTAAACACTATCTTCCAAACCATCCAGTTGATCTCATTCTTACTTTACCAAAGCATGAACTAGAATTCCTTGTTCATAACACGGACAACAATATGGAAGAAGATCAAAAGGAATGGCCTATCCATTACATCTACACAAGTAACAACAAATCTTTCTCAAGTGGCTAGCGTCATTTCATCATTAATAACTACCTTAACCCTAGAAACCAATGCATATTCTGTAAGGTTGCATCATATAAGTTCAATGTTTTCATCTACCACACCAGCCAACCATAAAAATGCTTATGTTCTCATTTTGTAAAAACTCTTTATCCACTGCAGCATTAACTGATGCTCCCACTTTTGTTAGACTTATTTGAGAGTTATAATCAACTATGGAGCATCACTTTTTGCAACATCACTTTTTCTAAAAAAACTTTCTGCTTATGTTTTCAGTTTGAACTTTAGCTTTATTAAATCACTTGCATTTACAGTTAAATATTATCCATTCCTTATTCAATGTCCATTGTTCTTAATGTCCTGCAACGAAGTGCGGGTATGATAACTAATAGTTTAAATTAAAACTATTTCTTATTAATACACTTTAAAAACTATTTTTCATTAATACACTTTTAAACTTATGTCTTAGTTTATGAGTAATGATTGATTTTATTCTCAATTTAGTTTTAATTTTATCAATTCATAACAATAAGTCAATTAAATTTCAAGTAAAACTAAAATAATAAATGATTATCTTTGGACCTTTTTATCTTTTTCCCTCTATAGAAACTAAAATTTAAAATTTGAGAAAATAATAAAAATGATAAAAACAAAATGGAAGCAATTTCTTTTAAAAAAAAGCCATTCAAAATTTTCAATTTCTCATCAACTTCTGCTTTCTATAGTTAATTGTTTTAAATAATGCAAATATTATAAAAAAATCATTTGATATTCATATTTAATGATCTTAAATTATTTTTATAATTCAATTAAAATATTTAACAGTGAAAATGTTTTTCCTTTTCGAAAACAACATTGGAAATGTTGAAATATATTATACAATAATTTTATAATATTTATAAATATTTTTTAATTTGAAATTTTTATTAAACAAGAAAGCTTATAAATCGTTTATCTACTTATTCGATATAAAATCATTTAATTATAGTTTGAATTCTTTTGAATTAAACTTTCAAATATTTATGAATTTTTTATCATCTCAAGTTGGATAATTTAAGTTTGAATAACATTTTATTTGGGTTCGTTTCAAATTTGATCCAGTTTTAATTTAAAACTATTTTGATTCAAGCTTTCAATTTGAATTGAATCAAGTAATCACAATCAGATGAAGCCCAATTCCAGATGGCTTGAACAAGTTTTTAGATTCAATCAAAGTTTAACAGCTCTAAGCAAGTTATGGGATTCTATCTTAAATATAATGACCTGAATATTTCAAATTGGAGATATAAAACACTATCTATAGAATTTACAGTATTTACATACACGTCATTAGATTTATGCCCCTTTCTAAAATTTTAAGCCATTTAGCATAACCTCTTCTTGCATTAAACACTCAATTAATTCTTCATTTCTTGGTTTTGATTTTTAATAAAATTAATTAGTTAGATAAGAAAGTGCTTCCCTAAATATAATTTATTGTTTGACCAAAAAAATTTTATACTAGATTTTCTGAATAAAATAAAATTAAAAAAAAAAGTCATAGGTATGTGATTTAAACAACAATCAAATTTAAATTTTAAAGTGAAATACCAATTTTAAATTTCAATGGGAGAAAAAATTGTATCCTTACTAAAACTAGTGGTAATTACATAATACAACCAAAAAGTTAAAAGTATTTCAATGGGGGATGCTGCCCCCAATCCAACTCTGATCACACACATCATGCTATTCACAAGACTGATTAAAATCTTCACTGCGAATATTCAATGCTGATTTATTTTCCATCCCTAATGCATCAGGATTTGCACTTGTACCAGAGATAAAAGATTTACCCGGTGAAGCAGCCGGTAACTTGTCCCTGGACTCAGAATCGGCAGGTGTGATTTCCTCAATAGAGATTCCAACTTCAAGTTCATCAGAAACAGCTATACTATCAACTGGATCATTGCTCGTATCACTTCCTTTAGAAGACTGAATGTTTTCTTCATCACTCTGATTCTAATTTCTTTTCCATCCTGTTTCAGGACTTCCATCAGAAACAAGAGATTTTCCGACAGGAGATTCGGCTAGCTTGTCCCCAGATTGAGATATGGTACATATAGTCTCTTCAACGGTGAGCTCAGTTTTGACATCAGAAGCAGCAGCAATGGCGTCACCTGCATGGGCAGCATCCAAATCACCCTCTTCACAGGACTGAGTATTTTTCTGGATAAGGGAGTTTGATACTGTTTTATTTCCCGTGTCTACTGCACTATAGTCCATAGATGAGGTAGCAAGATTTTTGCTGTCAGAAGTAGATTCAGCAGCCTTGTCCCCTGGCCGTGAATCAGTCGAATCTTCAGAGGCTGGGACTTTAGATTCAATAACACCTACTGCACAGGTATCATCCATACCCTCTGTACGAGATTGATTATTATCTTCGGCAGGAGAATCCAGTTCTGCCTTATTCTCCACCTCAAGTGCGTCATGGCTTGAGCAAAGGTTAACTTCACATTTACCATCTGATGCAGATTCGTTCCTCTTGTCCCCTGTTTGATACTTAGTAAGTGTAGTTCCCTCAAATGAGACAAAAACATTAGGCTCCAGGGATGCATCCAAGGAACCACTAGTTCCACCAGTATCATTGGTAGAAACATTAGGACATTGGGAATCTGAATCTGCGGCGGCAGTTCCACCATTTATCAGACTAGCATGATGCAAACCACCATCATCAAACTGTTGAGAATCATGCCCAGATGAGGAACCAGGTTTAGATTCATTAGCCGCCTCAGGTGTGATACATTCATTAGATCCTGATTCAGTTTGCTTTGGACCTACAGGGTCAAATTTTGAGAAGTTAGAGAACAGTAAATAAACATAATTGAAAACAATGTAAAAATTGCATTAACTAAAACCTGTGACAGCAGTCAAGTTTGCTTTCGTGTTTTCTTGCTCCAACAGTAGCTTCTGCAACATATCTACACCGGGGAAGACCAGCATATTCATGGACCTCATTTCTTCCTTAAGTGATTTCTCTAGAGAAGTGAAACCAAAAACTGCAGTCCATGTATGCGTAAGTTCAGCAATTGCAGGGATGACTAGTTTCTCAACCTTGAGAGTGCAGAAAGCCTTCAGACAACAAAAAGAATAAATTAGATTAACGATACAAGGAACAACAAAATTAAGCAAAAGGATAACAGGAAATATATATACACAAATACATATGTTGAGAGAGAGATACACACATGCAAACACACTTAAATGAATTACTCCTCACAGCTTACCGACTCAATAGCGCAGAAAAGCCGACGGCACATTCCCTGACGCCTGTATATATGGCGAGTGCCAATGAATGGCATCTCTGCTAGCTGAGTTCCATGGAACCTACATAGCACAATAGGACATCAAATCGGCAAAGCATTTATTTGAATGATAATCCAAATGTGTGCATCAAACCCACACCCAGTCCAAGAAGTCAGGTACTTGTGTTTTGTTAGGTGATTCTGGTCTTCACTGTGTTTGTCTGAAATTTTTATCTACCCAACCAAAGATAATTAACTGCAAGGGGAAAAGGTGCGGCATATAGATGCCAAAATGTTATTTACCTGATTGATGCTGCAGAAATTATTTCATCACCTCTCTCTAGAATAGCAGTGTAGAAACCGCTATAATTCAGCCGGCTGAAGTTCGATCTTTAAAGATAAAAAGCAACAAATTGCAAACAATTACATATTTGATATTTGACAAAGGATATAAAGGCCATGGTTTTTATTATCTGTATAATCTTGGAAAGGAACAAACTAAAGAAGAACTCAAGATCTAATCCAAGCAGAAAGCAAGAATGGATAGAGATATTAGCCAAAATCATAACAGAAATAAGAGTTCAATGTAATTTTAAACTGTAAAAATAAAACACAGTTCCAACAACACCAAAATATGAAATTTATCCCGAGGATCCTTTTGGAAAATTGTTATAATATGTAAAAATACTGCATATTATCACTATCAGACAGTTCTCTGAAAGCATATCCATAGTCTGACAAGAAATGCAATAAAAACAATCATAAATGAGCATGCAAGCCCATAATAGCTCTCAAACAGCATAATGAAACATTCTATTCACCGAAACTCGCAAATACATGCTAGGGTTCATACAAATATGTCAAAAATAATCTGAAACAATGGAAAAATTCAAAGAAGATCACCGGAAAAGTAAACAAAAATCCATTTCACAAATTAGGACAAGACTCTAATAATCTACATTAAGAAACAAAATAAATAAAGTGTAATCAGCTAGAGAAGCAATATTTAGGAAAAAAAACTAATAAAACGAACACCACTTTAAACTCAGCATTCAAAATGCTTACCCACAATTATAAAGGACATTATTTATTAAGTTGATCCCACTCCTCCTGTCAACAATGGGCAAAAAGCATTCATCCATAACAGTCAGTGCAACAGCTAGTTTAGAATTGCATTCCACCCTTTGCAAAAGCCCTCTGGCAATTGTGTCAGAATCTGCATCTGTTCTTTGAACAAGAGACCATGAAAATCCTGCTTCTAGTTCATGTTTGACCCCTAGATACTTCTGTAAATGATCATAGAGCTGTAGGAACAACAAAAACATTTCTGAAAATGCGCCTTCTGAAAATGTGCCTTCACATATTTGAACATTGTGCCTCCATAAATGACATAAAAGCAGATAAGACATGAACCAAAACAAACCCCATAGAAACTAGTAAAAAAGATACCAATTTTTATTCCAGGAAAAAAGAAGATTAGAGATAGAATTAGGACTTCGAAATACATAAAATAAATAAGAGAAAAAACCTAAAAAACATATTCCTGAATCAAATGATGACACAAGATAAATCTACCAAAGAACATATATTATGCACCTAGAAAACAATCTTCCTGCTTAAACAATATTATAATAAAAAAGCAAGCATGAAATGCAAAATATAGAAAATATATTGCTACACTTCATGATAACAGTTTTATCCACAGTGACACATCAATATTGTAGTGTTACCAACTTTTTACATTTAAAAGAAACAATCATAATTCCCAAATAAAGAAAGAAACTTTGAGAGGCACTAAATGAATAATGAACAAACTAGAAAACCAAAATCCCATGTCAAATGCCATAAGATACAATCTACCAGATAACACATATTACAAACATAGGTGAACTGTTTCTGTTTAATAATATTATGGGAAAAAAGTGAACACCACATGCAAAGAAAATTTCATCGTCAATAGAGTTCATGATAACAGTTTTATTTAGCCACAATCATAGCAACAATAGGTTAATACCATCATGTCATGAAAAACCAAAATTACTCTCTGAAAAACATTCTGCCTTCTCTACAATTTGATGATAGATAGGCTTAACATCTTTTAAAGGTGGTATATAAATGGCATGATTGCTTCTCTGATAGATTTTTCCTAATTTCATGATTTATATCTAATTATAAAGTTCAGCATTCAAATGCTAACAGAAGGAAAGCACATTACCTCTCCGCATGTCTGCCCACAAAAAGGAAGAACCACACTGTTGGAATCAATATGAAGCTCATCCATCATTTTGATGCATGATTTGTGGTCTACAAAAGTGGAAACTATCAGAATTGTATTGAAAAGAAATAAAGGAGAGGAAACCATGACAACAACTTCAAACTTCAAAGAACTGAGAACACTTGAAAAAAAAAAAGGAGAACGAGTACATTTTTTCTCACACAGGCTGCAAGTGAGAAGTGCACAATCAGTTATATCATCCTCTTGAGCAATATTGCCGCCATTGCCACAAAATTTGCATATGCAATTTGGACAGTGCCAATCACCCGCTGGTAGAAACTGTAAATGTGTATATTTATATAAAAGCAAAATTAAGCTAATTTTGTGTTCAAGCAAGCAGTATAAGTTAACAAGCACAAGCTAAGTTTGTGTTCAACTACTAAGCAGTATAAGGCAACAAACACAAAAGGTCAAAAAAGTAAACTTTCTAACAGAGAAAAAGTTCAAAAGAATAAAAATAAAAACTACCAAGTACTGTAAGCAGGATAAAACTTTTTTCACTTCATCTTTAGCAAGAAAGTTAAAAGCCAATGCTTTTCAGGTCATCAATATGATAGAAGTTTATATATATGTAAAAGTACAACTATGTTTCAACAGCACAACCATTTGAGGGAGCAGCACAAAGCCACAGACAAATATTTCTTGCATAAAGATCCAAAACATTACTGATAACAACTCAGGGAATAGGACTTGGGAACAGTAACCCAGGAGAAAACATTCAGGAAAAGTTATAGAAAAGAGAGAGACATATGGCTTCACTTGTCACTTTAATTACACATGCAATGCTAGTCAACGGAAGTTTAAGAATGCCCTTAATTTTGTTTGGCACTGAACAAATTTAGGGATCCCTAGAATAAGCTCAATAGATATAACCTTCATAATTGAACATAACTATCTGCTTAAAGGAAGAAATTGAATTACCTAGCAACATATTTAGATCTAACTCTGGTCATTAACTACTTTCAAGCAACACAGCTGCTATTTCTCAAGAGGGCGCAAGAAGAGGGTTGGACTTGGGCCAGGGAAGAGGAAGGCGAAGGGACAAAAATAAATAAATGATCCACAAAAAGAACCATGAATTGGAGTTTTGTTGCCCCTCAAGTATCCCCTAAATTCTCAACACTCGGAAATCTCTTCAACTCCAAGGCCTGCATTAACCTCTATTTAAAATAAAACTGACCCAGAAGTTTCCAAGGAAAACTGGTAGGAAGAAGAAAGCAAACAAGAGAGACTGACCACCATTTGTAAATGTAAAACACTATATAGCAGGTGCAAAAATTATGCAGAAATACCTCTATATTTAGGCAGCTCTGATGAAAAGTTGAGGGACAACTGTCACAACAGATCAGATTCCCACCATCTCCGCAAATGCCACAAGTATCATCATTGGGGTCATCACCATCAACATCTACAGAATGGAAACCAATCTGTTCAGACTTCTCTTGTCTGTTCCATGCATCTATTTGGCACTGAAGGAGAGAAACACCAGAGTCCAAATATATATTCTGAAATGGCTGGCGCAATTTGCTTCCAGCATGAATCTCAAATTTTGTAACTGTGAGGATTTTACTACAACAACCACAATGGATTCCATCCCTTGTAATCCAGCCCTCTAGCATCACTTTTGTTCGCCTGCGGTTCATATACTGCACCTTTTGGCTCAAGTGCACTGCTCCACAATCAATCAGCCAGGAAAGGAGTGTTCTTTTCCCAGAATATGGAACAAAGTCATCACCTTCTGAACTCAGACCCAAATTAGAACCACGAACTAACAAAGTACATCTTCCAAGTTTTCTACTTTTTCTTCCATGAACAAGATGAGAATTGGATACAGAGGATGGCTTTTCATAGCTATCATGAACATGGTGAGAACTTTGACCTTTTGCATTTCCACTGAAGACACCATTGTCATTCATCCTAAATTTGAATGACTTACCCTGCTTAATGAAGGAACTTAGTTTCTCTTCATGACTCAAGCTATCCATACTCTCATCTTCATGCCTGGTACTTGAAGATTTCCGAGCAACAGCTTCTTCTACATACTCACTGTCACCTCTTCGCTTCTTTTTCATCTCCCTTTCCATCTTCTTTTGTGTTTTCCTAGTTAATTGGCTGAGTACTTCATCTGATAATGGGGTAAATGCAGAACCATCCCCACCAGGTTTGCCCTCATCTTCCTCATCTAGCTGCTTTAGAAGCGCATCATATGCCTTGATGATGGACCAGTAAGCAGTTCCAGCAGGATTGATGTACACAGCATCCAAATAGTCCCTGTTCCTCCTTGGTCTATAATCTATTGTCCAGCCTGCTTCTTGAAGCATCCCCCTTATTCGTTCACGTAATTTCTGTTTTTCTGTGCCACATCCACGCCTAACTTTTCCTTCTCCGATTCTGGCAGGCAGAAGCTGCTCAACTTGTGTTTTTTCCACTTTGCTACTTACCCTCTTTGCCGAGTTAGAAGCTTCCATGTTCTTTGATTGAAGTTTCAAAGATGTATCACTATCCCCTGAATCCCAGTCAGAGACCTTTTTCTTTTTATTTGTAGGTGTCTTTAGCAAATTCATTTTCTTTTTCTCTTTACTACTAAGTGAAACAGGCTTCTCAGGAACTTCTGTATCAGAGTACAATGATGGACGGGCATGCAAGTTCCTCCTAACTGTATCATCAATACTTGAACCACTCCGGGCTTCCCCAACTTCCAAGTGACTAAAATTTTTCAAAGGCTCACCAACCTTCTTTTTCTTGTTCACCATTACCTTCAAAACACCATTTTTTCCCTGAACCCTGATGGGCTTTTCCAAATCAGCCATACAACTCTCCCTCAACAAGGAGTAATGCAGCCGACCACCATCCCTATCCTTCCTAAACCTGTTCCTATCATCATGATCACCTCGACTCACCCCATCACTCTTATTAAAGGACAAATTTTTCTTCTTCTTCTTCTTCTTCTTCTCAAGGAAAACATGCCTGCTTGGACCACTCCCATATTCTCTCTCAATACTCCTCCGAGCAACTGCAGGCATTGAACCCAACAGTCTCCTCCCGCCAACCACTTCACCATAATCAAATCGGTTCCTCCTCATAATCCTCTCCTCATCAAGTCCATCATACTCATTAAAGTCAAACACATCTAACCTATTCCTCTTACTCTCACTCAAATCCCCTCCATTCCTACCAATGAAATCTTCCTCACTCCGCCTTATTCTCTCTTCCCTACTCCTCTTCCGACCAATTTCACTTTCTTCATAAAAAGCTAAACCATTACTAATTTGAATTGTTTCGGGCCCAACCCTCCTTCGAGGTGGCATTACTAGCTCATCGCTAGAACCCGAATCACTCATAATCATCCTAGGCCTCTTCTTCTCCTTTTTGGACTCGTAAATCTTTCGGGTCCCCATAGACCCGGCCCCACCCAAACCATCCCCCTTCTTCCTCACAATCAAACATCCGAATTGGTTCCTATTCTTCACCACAATCCCCGAATGCTCACCAGATCTCATTCGCTCTTCCATCAAAACCAAACAAAAACCCTAAAATCCTATTCTTTTCCTCAAATTCATCCCAAATTCAAGACAGAATCCGTTAAAAACAACAGAAGAAAACCTAAATCTCTCTCATCCACCAGATCTGTAGCGAAAACTTCCCCGAAGGAAGCAAGTGAAAAAAAAATTAAATAAAAAAGTTTCAGATTTTCAAACGAAATAATAGCTTTGGTGAAAAATGATACCTCGCTGTAGATGCAACGCGATGTATTTATGGCGGCAATTCACCAGCGATGGTTGACGCAATTTTCCGGGAAGAAAACGGGAGAAGAAAAGAGAGAAAACAAAGGGAAGATAGAGAAATAAAAACTTATGCTTTGGATTATAAAAATATGAAAACCAAAGCCGTTGTGAAATTAATTAATTAATTAGTACTAAATCTCCTTTATTTTATTTATTTATTTTTTTTTTTACGTTTTCTTTTTGGTTGATTAATTAATCTCTTCAGCATTTTTCCTTCCATATCTCGCTGTTACAAGTCGGGGCAGGGTGATACGACAGCGTTTGGATTTGCACGTCAGTTCAGGCCCACGATTTTCTCTGCGTTTGCTTACGTGACAATCTCTCGTTAGCCTTGAATCCAAGTGGTTGTTGTTCTTTTTTCTTATTTTTAGAATAAAATAATAAAATAAAATTTTATGTTAATTTCAATAATTTTTTAATTTTAATTTTTATTAAATAAATTTTTAATCTTTAATTTATATTTAAATAAATCTTTAAAATTTTAATTTATACCTAAAAATAAACTCTTAAAATAAATATTTTTCATTTAAAAAATTTATTTGAATATAAATTAAAATATAAAAAATTATTTAAATATAATAAAAATATAAATTTTATTTTAAAAATAAAATAGTTCAAAATTTTTTAATATTTTAATCTAATTTTTAATTAACTGAATTTATAAAAGAAGGATTAACGAGAGATGTGAACTGCAAACGCGAAGGGAAGCGCGTGAAAGAGTGGGTGTGACGAGACAATAGAATTTTGTTGTGGATTTAGGTGAAGTAGGCTGTGATGGAGTCCGGCTGTTGTGCTTTAGGAACTTTAGCAGCGGTTTTTGGTAAAAACTAGATTGGGTTAAAAGTTAAGACGTTCTTCGGCTTTCCGTTTGTCTTAACCTACCTTCTTCTGTACTAAACCTCGAGATTTAACCGTCTAAAAATTACAGCATGTTGTACCCAGGTCGTTGAGTCAACGCATTGATGCTTAGTGAACTCTTATCAACATTCATCAACCGTCAGCTGATCGATCAGCACCATCGACACCAGTTGATCACTACTAAATCACGCTCGTTCACGTTATAAAAAATAAAGTTGGATTTACTTAATGTAAGTGTCGAAATACGACTAAAATTTTACATTCAACACCGAATATTTTTTGTCTTACATATCGATTCCCCTTACAGTAAATAATCTCCCTCAAAAACAATCAATACTGTTTAAAACCCTATCATGATCTATTTGAGCAGTGTCACGACAGATTATTTATTATTACTGAGGTTAAATAAGAGGTAAAAAAAGAAACTGTTGAGTAAAGTTTAAAACGGTGCGTTGCATTGACTTTAAAGTCAAATCGCATGCCGTTATTTCCAAATTATTGGTTCCCTATTATTTTAATAGTTTAATTAATATTGAACTTTAATTTATAGTCATTTTACATTATTATTCCAATAATAATACATTAATTATATTTTTAAATATCATTTTAAAAATACTACTAACTACTTTTTAAATTTCATTGTACATTTAGATGAAGATAACGTCTGTTTTTTTTTAAATTAAATAAAGATTTTGTTAACGGTAAGATGAAATTGAAAGCCACATTAACATAAATAAAATCTATAATTATTTTTTATTGTTAAAAATTCTCATTACCCGTAATCAATTTGTTTTTCATTTTTTATCAAATAATATTATTTTCTACAACTCTAACGTGGTACCGTTTAGATTGTAAATTTGTTATGCTTAGGTGTCGTTTAATCTAATCGTCAACAAAACTTTTCATTTGATGTTAAAAAAAAAAATCCGAAGCTAAGGGGGTTGTTGGGGAACACCAAATTCTGTCGGCATAAAGTCAAAAATTAAAGCTACGGGAAAACAAAAAGGATTAATAATACTCCTAGTTCTTGAATTTTGAATCAAATTTTATTTTTAATTTTAATTTTAAAAATTTTTATGAAATAGCCTTTCAGACAAACAAACATTGTCTTTAGTGTTTCCCTTGACATAAGGCGCAATGGAATAATTATTCGCCCAACCAAACGAGCTGGCATCCCTCGTGCACCGTTCAATGAATCAAACTATGACTGCTCCTACCCCTACGAGGCCTTATCTTTCACACGATGCAAAGCTTTATGAAAATTCTCTTCTTTAGAAGCATGCGCTTTATGGGACTTCTACCCCCCATTATTGACAAAGAGTTCGCACCTTTGGGAGTCTGGTAGGTTCAACGATAGGAGATTCTTATAGTCTTTGGGACATAGGGCATGCCACCCAAAAAGCACAAAATTATATCATATATTTTAATTTCACAACTCCAAGATTTATAATTTTCACAATTGACTTGTCAACTAAAGTTAGTCAAGTTTCTGATCAAATTAATCCTTTTAAACGTGAGTAACACAAACAAAGTTGAAAATACCATCCACTACTAGAATTTGTATCCATCCTTTCAGAAAATTGCGAGAAAATGTATCATTGATAATTATCATCATCAACAATGAAAAGATGCTCACCTTTGTTTTTGTTACATTTATTCTCTTTCATAGCCAATCCTATTAAATATATTCATACCCTTTACATCGAAAGCACTGAACATTGTTGGATCCCTTGTAGATTGACTTGTCTTTCCAAATCTTAATCATTGCTTGTGTTTGCTTCAATGTTATTGTATCATTTTCGCAAATCAAAGCCTTCTCATCTTCCTCCATCTTTATATCAATCTTCTTCGATTGATCAATGATTCCGTCCAACTCATTTATATGCTTTATAAGGTCTCCACTCTTCTCTATCTTTATGTGATACAGTTTTTGTTAAGTTGCAGCTTGTTGAAAAGATTTTTGGTCAAATAAATTTTCTCTAATCTTGCTTACAACTTTAGGACGGGATCCTCATCAATAATGTGATTAAACATATTATCCTTACTGCAAAACTGAATAGTGCTAACACAACTTGCCTCCAACTTTGCCCATTCATCGTCTTTCATACCATTTGGTTGCTTTTTTTTTTTTCATATAGCAAATGGCACAACAAACCTTCCTACACAAAGAGATTTTTCATTATTCTCTATCACTACGTGAAACTAATTTTCTCGTCAAACTTCTTAATTGAGAAATTCAAAAACTTTGTAACTTTTATTTTTTTTAGTCATCTTATGTTGAGTATTAATCTAACAAATCTGAAGCTATGATACCACTTGCTCAAGAAACACGAAAAAAACCATAAAAAATAAGCAAATAGAAACACAAAAAATTTATATGGTTCGATCACATATCTAGCTCCACAAAGTAAATAGTCCTTCTACTATTAAGATATTCAACTACGATGAGTTCTCTCTCTGATTTTCCAAACCAACCCAAAGGCCCTTTACCCCTTCCAAATAGCCTCACAAGAACAATCACTCAAACGCACTCTAGCTCCACCTAGAGTGAAAGATAGAGTTACAAGCTACTCTCTAAAGCTCCCAAAAACATTATACAATTTTTAAAGTTTAGAGAACCATTTTATATTATAAAAGTCTCACGTAAAATAAGAATAGAACTCAATGTGGACAAATAGTAAGATCTGGAGTTTTAAACAAATTAAGAATCAACATTTATGATTTTGCTAAAAATAATGGTTACGACAAACATAAATGTTGAAAATTTTTTAAATAAAGTGAAAAAAATATAATTCTAATTTTGCTTAGATTTGTTGCATCTAAAGTCTTGGGCTCACTCTAATTAAAGCCTAATTTAGTATTACTGTTGCAGTTTAAAAGAGCTAAAAAAATGTGTTTAAAAGTGTAATTAGAAAAATGTAGCTTAAAAATTTTAAGTTTTTACTGTTGCTGTAAAAAGTTTTGTTGGTGTATTAAAAAATTTTTTTAAAAAATGCATAAAATAATAAAAATTTAAAGTTATAGAGAGATAAAAGAAATATTTTTATCTTTCAAAAGTATTTTTCAACCGCAAACACACTTGTAAAGAGCTTTTGCGTTTAATTAGCAAAACCAAACTTTTTCACTACAGAACTCAAAATTTTCACCCTGTCTGTGAAATTACCTTGGAGTTCGATTTTGTACAAATTTTTACAGACAGTGAATTGGGATTTTGTTGGTGAGCTTAGCTAAACTAACTGAGAAAATTTGGAGCGGACAAACATAGTAAAAATATAGGTCATTTAAGTGGTGGAATTTGGTATTTTTGGATGGAGGAGCCAAAGTCTTGGGCTTTAGATTTAGGCTTTCTTCGGTTGCTTTTGATAAATCTAACCCAATAAAAACGTAGGGGAGGTCTAGAGGAATTTGGATAGCTTTTGGGTTATGTTTGACATTGAAGATGGTGGTGCCAACGACGGCAGACTGATGTTAGACGTAATTTTAGAGTTAGACGGTAGTGGTGAGTGGCTTTTGCCGAGCGTTTAAAAGGTAAGGAAGTGAGGCTTAGAAAGAGGGAAGAGAAAGAAAAATAAAAATTGAAGGAATAAAGAAATAATTAAAGGAAATTAAAAATTTCACCATCTGATTCACCACGGATTAAAATAAAATATTAAAAAAGTCCTTAAATTATTTTGTACTTTTATATAAATTTTTATACTTTTATTATAATAAATAAGTTTTTATATTTTAATTTGTAATAAAAAATAATTTATATTAAAGATTTATTTATGTGCAAATAAAAAATTTAAGATTTTATTTGGATGCAAATTAAAATAAATTATAAAATCTAAGGTTTCTTTTATTATTTTAGCAAAAAAAATTTTATATCATCAAAACTTAAACAATTAAATGATGAAACTTACACGTTAATAAAGTTAGTGTCAATTGAATTAAAATTTTAAATTTTAAAAATAAAAAATAATATCAATATTAAAATTACTGTAGAAAGAGAGTAAATCCTCGTATTGATTTAAGTACAAGTATCAATGTCATAATTTCACAAATGGAATAATTATACAAAAGAAATTGAAAAAAGAAAAGTACATAAATTAAAAGCAAACCAATCCATAAACTGTAGGCTGAAACTAATGGACGTTCACTCCTTTTCACTGATCATCAGCATACCCTGAACAAAGCAACGTTGCCTCTATATTCTGCAAGAAGGGGCGACAAATAACATAACAAATTCTTTAGCCCGTAAAATATGGAAAAGGTTGATTCTAACAGCCATGAGCAGTTGTTCAAGTAGAGCTTTTCATAAAATATTGTAAAATTTTCTAGCTACTTATCTTTATCAATAATTATCATCCTTATTTTAATCTGTTAATTGATATTATTGCAACAACTCCAGGGAAATGTCAGCTGTAAGTCATGGTATTACGAGGCGCCAACCACTTTATGTTCAGCAAGTAGAAATGGATGGAGCAACAGCTTTCACAGCTTTTGGTTGGATGCAGCTGATCCCATGAAATCTACTTTATTGATAAATTTATGTTTTAATTTTCGGAGTTTGAACCAACAAAGAGCGTGGTCGTAATTTAAACACACTTCCTTGTGTGTGCTTATATTTTCAGGAACTCCGGCACATTGTGCATCTTAAGGAGTCTCCTCAGTGCACTTTTCGTCGGTTCCTGACCTAGTAGTTCCCTGAATTTCATATGTAGTTATGAATGACGAACATACTCTTCTCCAAAATCCCTTGCTAGCGTTATCAACAAACACAATTTGAGATCTGGTTTTATGGAAAACTTCGTTAAAATCAGTTCAGGAATCTTCTGAGTTATTAAAGCATCGCTAGGCATTAATCATGGCAGCAACTGCGGTTATCACATGAGAGTAGTATGTTCTCTTATTGAATTTTCATGTGGTTTTTAATTTCTTATTGTAAACCATGCTAGAAAATTTAAGAGAACAGAAATATAAAAAAATAAATATGATTTTGAGGCATGAAAAATATTATCTTAAAAGTAATTATGCTTATAGAATACAATAAAATCTTAAAAAACTCTCTAAATCAAAAGAAATAAAATTAATCAAGTAGAAAGATATATTTATAATAAATAAATAACCACCATTAAGTCAATTCAAAAAGTCATGATATTCTGTATAGTTATGTTTTTTTGTTTAAATAAACTTTATTTTAATAGTTATATTTTTCTATTCAGATATGTTTATAGGACCATTCAGATTATTATGTTTTTTTTTGTTCAAACATATTTATTTAAAATTAATAATTTTTTGAAATAAAAAATAATAAAAGATTTAAAAATTAAAATATATTTACTAAACAAAGCCCAAATACCTCAAGTGTAGGGACTGTATTATATCTCCTAAAATCATGGAATTTAAACTAATGTAATCCTTAGAGTTTAGGCATATCTCTTGGAACTAATTGCAGGGGACTCAATAGAGAGTTTCCCACCTTTATGTATACAGGGAAGAGACCAAAACCATTGAATAATAAAATTCTTACTTCCAAAACCATTAAGTAATAAAATTTTTACTCGTACTAGGCAGCCAAGCCTTACAATCTAGAGTGTCTGTGCATTGTTTCTTGTGTTATGCTGATCTAGAACGCGAAAGAGTCTATCCTCATGTTCTGGAGCTGTGCAAGCCGTTTAGAGTGTTTGTGTACCATTTTTTATGTTAGGCTAATCTGGAACGTGAAAGTGTCTATCCCTGTGTCCTGAAGCTATGCAAACTTGGAGCTTAAGTCTCAGCCCGTGATACCTATCTTTGACTTTTGAAATTGTTTATGTACTAAAAAAACTTCTAGCAAACCCAAATGGCTCACTATAACATTTAACTCAATTACTTAAATAACATAAGTAATCTTTTTTAAACTACATATAAATGATCTTTCTACTCAATGTGGGATACACCACATTTTAAACTACTAACAAACCATACTATCCAAACACCCTGAATCAAAATGCAAAATTTTCTACAAGCATTCTAAAGAATCCGATTCATCAAATCTCCAAAAACCACATTGTTAATCTGAATGAAACTATTTAGTTGTCTAGCACTGGCAAGCTTTGTTCATAACAACATTTAAGATTTTTTTCTATTGCCATTTCTAAATTTGTCATGTTATAGGTTTCTTCCATCTTCGTCCACAAGTGATGAAGACCTGTTAAGGTGGTGTTATTTTATATCTAATAAATAATTAATTTTTCGTAGTCTTATATCCAAAGTCGGGCCCCTCCATTTACAATCAATTAGTAGTAAGTGGGATGCTTAACAAGGAATCAAAGTCATGATTTTCTTCTATTGCCCTTTCCAAATCTATCACATGATAAACTTCTTCCATCTCTACCTACATGTGATGGTGGTCTGTTAAAATAGGTTATCCCACATCTAATAAATATCCAATATTCAGTAGTCTTATATTTATTTGATTATCCAATAATCTTATATTCAAGTTGATCTTTTGTTGTTTTTTTAAAATCTGTCACATGGTAAGCTTTTTTCATCTCCACTTACATGTGATAAGGACATGTTAAAGTAAGCTATCTTACATCTAATAAATATCTAATATTTTGTAATCTTATATTCAAATTGACTCCTTTATTTACTGCCAATTTATAGTAAGTTGGATGCTTAACAATTTACCTGCTCTATCAATGAAATTACAATGTTTATTCTCATACCATTGCTGCTACTTGAGAAGCCTTCCTAAATGGTGTACTGGCTATCTTAATATCCTATGATTTGTATGCAGGCATATCTTGTCTTGTGGCTATATTGCTAGATTAGAAAGAAATTTCTATGCAAAGACCAAATTTAATTTCGTGTATCAACCAGATGCCAAATTGCCATTTCTCTCCTAAGATGTGCTTTTAACAATCTAGATGCAAAGTCCTCTTCCACTACTCTTCATAGTTGATTTTGTTATGAGCATTAACACACATGGTCTTGGTTCAACTCCTAAGGGAAATTTCTTTCCATTATGTCCTTTTATACAGTCAAAAATATCAATTTCTTCCCTTGTATCCTTTAATTTTTTATTATAGTCATGGTATTAAAGTAGAGCATGTGGAGAAGCAGTTAAGGTTCTGCTAGTTTCATTTATGTATATCTGTTTTATATTCAATTTGAGAAGAGATGAAGAATCTGATTTTCATGGACCAAATATTTGATAAAGTAATCATGATCAAACTTGGTACAATGCAACTCCCATAAAAGCTACTTCAAAAATTTGCCACCACATTAAAGTCTAAGACTGACTTTTTTTTTTTTGCCTTTTATACACTCAGATGACTTTTTCTTTCTTTTATACACTCATTTAGGTAATAAAAATATGTGAATTAGCCATGAGGTAAGTTAAAACTACTATGCCATCAGTGGCAGTAGCTAGGAAGAAACTAGATAATATAACTAAGAACTCAAAATGACTAAAGAGGAAAAAATTTGTTAGAAAAATTGGGTCCAATCCCATGTAATTGAATTTGGACCAATCAAAGGCCATGGGCCTTGGTTTTTTTTTTTTACATAGAGCCCTAGCTACTTAATAAAAAAAGATAGGGCTATTTTAAGGTGGTGTCGAAAATCAAGAAAAGAAAGAAAAAAAGCCAAAAAATAGAGAAAAAAAAGAAAAGAGAGTTGGTTGAGCGAAGTCAATTCGTGATCGATTGAGTTAAAATTTTTTTAGCAAGTTTATGATTTAGAGTTTTACATTCTAAACGGTGAAGATCGAGTTTGAAGCTCTTTAGGAACAAATTCAATGTGTATTTGTTGAGTTACCTATTTGATAAATTTTCAATTATCTCTCTCTAGTTGTTGATTAGCTCTAATTTTAGTTAGAAAAGAACTTTGTATATCTATTATTTGATAGTGAAGATTTTTTTGGTGGTCCGTGATTTTTTTTTGTACTAAAAGGTTTTTCACGTAAATCTTAGTGTGTTTTATTTTTTCTACATTGTTGATTGTTGATTATTATCTATTACTATGGTTTTATTGTGATATATTGCTTCTGTGTTATTGTGTTTATTACTTTAGGCCCAACAAGTGATATCATAACGAGAGTTATTTTTTAGACATCGATACAGAAGTAGCTCAAGATAGAAGTAAATTTTATTTGAGATCATGAAGGGTGATACAGGTTTTATGATAAAATTAACAGCATCAAATTATTCAATTTGAAAGCCTATGATGGAAGATCATTTAAACTGTAAAGATTTGTATGAGCCAGTATTGGGTGATTCAACTAAACTAACAGATATGAAATATGAAATATGAAATATGAAAGCTGAAAGAAGTTAGGCAGAAAGATGCTGGCTATAATAAAAAAAATGGGTTGATATCAGCTTATTCCATCATGCAGTATAGAAGACAGATGCCCACACTGTTTGAAAAAAATTGACAGCATTGCATGAAAGAAAAATAGGTATGAATAAAGTTATGCTTGTTAAAAAGCTTGTAACTTTACAGTACAAGGATGGTCGATCGATTATAGAGTACTTGATTGATTTTCAATATATATTTAATCAAATGACTACTATAAAGCTTAAGATGGATGATGAAATAAAGGTATTATTTTTTTTGGGTTCATTGTCAGACAGTTGGAATACTGTAGTTGTAACAGTTTTAATTTAGTTTCTGATTATAACGTGACATTGGAGATGGTAAATGACAGTATACTTAATGAAGAAGCAAGCCAAAAAGATGTAGACCCTGAGAATCAAGCTTTGATCACAGAGAATAGGGGTAGAAACATTGACAGAGTTAGAATTCAAAAGGTCATCGTAAGTTTAAACATAAATCCAAGTCCAAAAATAAAGTGAAATATTTCTATTGTGGTAAAGCAGGTCATATAAAATGACACTGTAAAATCTTGAAGCAAGAGCAAAAAAATGAGAAAGATAAAAGTTCAGATGATGGCAATGTTGCAACAATGAATTCATATAGTGATTCAGTTATTTTGATTTGTACATATGGTGATTGTAATTATGTCAGTGATCCTGACACTAAGTGGATAGTTAGCAAAGAGTGGCATATCAATGTGTTCCTAAGAGAAAGTTGTTTATAACTTACAAAGTAAGAGACTTTGGTTGCACCAAGATGAAAAACAAGAATGTGTCACAAATTGTTAGGATTGGTGATATTGTTATACAAACTAGTACAGATTATATGTTGACTTTGAGGGATGTTAGACATATTTTAGATATGAGAATAAACTTACTTACTATTAATATCCTTAATAAAAAAGATATGAAAGTCGATAAAAGAATAGGTAGTGTAAGCTTCTTAAAAGATCTATAGTAATTGTAAGGAAAAAACTATGTTGTACAAAAGATCTATAGTAATTGCAAAGAGAAAACTATGCTGTACAATATATAAGACATAGATGCAACTGAACGGCAATTAGATAAATGCCGTTAAGGATAATGTTTCAATAAACTTATGGCATAAAAAGCTGGCACACATGAATGAGAAGGGGTTATAGGTTTTGACAAGGTAGTCTCTTATTTTCTTGACCAAAAGTATGTCTCTCGATTCATATGATCATTGTTTGTTTGGTAAGTATCGTAGAATTTCTTTTCGTAAAAATTCTTAGAGAAAAAAAAATTAGAATTAATTTATTCTGACATATATGGTTCCATCGAGGTTAAGTCATTAAGTGGTAACAAGTATTTTGTTACTTTTATTAATGATGTTTCACGTAAAACTTAGGTGTATATGTTAAACAATAAAAGTCAAGTATTGTAGTATTTTTAAAAATTTCATGCTATGGTGGAATGGATGATAGAGTTACCTTTGAAATATATTCGGACTAATAATAAGTAGGGAATAAACATCTAAAAACTTTGAAGAGTACTATTCAAAGCATGGGATCAGGCATGAAATGATAAAACCTGGAACACCGCAACATAATGGTATAACTTAAAGGATGAACTTACTATTATAGAAAAAGTCAGATGTATGTTGAAGATGATAAAATTACCAAAACCATTCTGGGGTAAAGTAGTCAACATAGCTTGTTATTTGCTTAACAGATCACCATCGATTCTTTTGAATTTTGATATTTCAAAAATAATGTGAACAGGAAAAAATGCTTCATACTCTTACTTGAAAGTTTTTGGGTGTAAAGCATTCACACATGTGCTAAAAAAATAGAGGTCAAAGCTTTACAATAAAGCCACAGTTTGTGTTTATAGGATATGATGATGAAAATTTTGGCTACAAAGTATGAGATCCAGTAAAAAAAAAAACATTTAGAAGTAGGGATGTGATCTTCTATAAAAAAGAAATCATAGTAGATTTTGAAAAAAATGAGAAAACTACACGAGTTACTATTGAGTGTGATATTTCAACACCAACAGGAGTTTCACAAGAAAAAGCTACAGATAGTAAAAATGAGCAAGAAACAAAACTTTAGGATATGAATGAACCAATCATAGTTAGTGATAAACTAGATACAAATAGTTTTGAGCAAGGGGAGCAATCATTTCCACTAGAAAGTGTTGAGCAGGGAGAGCTACCTTTTGCATCAGGTGATGTAGAATCTCAACCTAGGAGATCTACTAGAGAGCATAGACCATTTACTAGGTATTCAAGTTTAAATTTTATTTTAGTTACCAGTGAAAGAGAGCTAGAAAGCTTTTAAGATATGTAGACTACTTCAGATAGAGAGCATTGGTTAAAAGCAATGAAAAAAAAGATGGGGTCATTGTGAAAAAATGGTACTTATGATCTTATTAAACTTTCGAAAGGGAAGAGGCCATTGAAGAATAAAGGGGTGTTCAAGTTGAAAAATGATGGTAAAAACTAGTGAGGTACAAAGCTCGATTGATGGTAAAAGATTTTTCTTAGAAACCAGGCATCGATTTTGATGATATCTTTGCTCTAATTGTGAAGATGAGTTCCATTCAAGTGGTACTGGGATTAACAGCTAATTTGAATCTTAAGCTTGAGCAACTTGATGTTAAAATTGTATTTTTGTATGGTGACTTGTAAGAGAATATTTATATGAATCAGCCTGAGGGTTTTGAAGTGAAAGGAAAAGAGCACCTAGTTTGTAAACTGAAGAAAAGCTTGAATAGCTTGAAACAAGCTCCGCGATAGTGATACAAAAAGTTTGATTCTTTTATGGTGAACCACAGCTATAAAAGAACTATAACGGATCCTTGTATATATGTTAGCAATTTTTCTGATGGTAACTTCATTATTCTCTTATTATATGTTGATGATATGTTAATCGTGGGATAAGATATTGGTATGGTTTATAGGTTAAAAAAATAATTGTCTAAGTCTTTTGACATGAAAGATTTAGGTCCAACAAAGCAGATTCTTAGTATGGACATTATCTGAGATAGGAGTGCTAGAAAGCTGTGGTTGTCACAGAAAAAGTATGTTGAACGGGTGCTTAATAGATTTAACATGCAACATTCTAAATCAATTAGCAGTCCATTTGTTAACCATTTTCATCTGAGTAAGAAATCTTGTCCAGTGTTTAAGAAAGAGCAACTAGCTATGTCTAGTATTCTTTATTCTTCAATAGTTGGTTCTTTAATGTATCTTATGAGTACATGGCCTAATATTACTCATGCAGTTGGTGTAATGAGCAGATTTTTTTCTAATATGATAAAGGTTCTCCAGGAAGCAGTGAAATAGATTTTTAGATATTTGAGGGGCACTTCAAAAATGTGCTTGAGTTATGAAGTTTCACAACTAGTTCTAAAAGGGTTTACTGATGCTAACATGACAGGTGATCTTGATGTAAGAAATCTACTTCAGGATATTTATTCACTTTTACAGAAGGAGCTATGTCTTGGCAGTCTAAGTTACAAAAGTATGTTGCTTTGTCAACTATAAATGTTGAGTGTATTGTAGCAACCGAAGCAGATAAAGAAATGCTTTGGATGAAACCTTTTCTTCTTGAATTGAGGTTGAATAAGAAAGAGTATGTAGTGTTTCTGTAATAGCCAAAGTGCTTTAAATTTGAGTAAGAATGTCATGTACAATGCTAGAACGAAGTACATTGATGTTAGATATTATTGATTACATTCAGTGATTGAAGAACAACAAATGTTATTGAAGAAAGTCCATACTGATAAGAATGTAGCAGATATGTTGACTAAGATACTTTCTAGGGAGAAACTTGAGCCCTATAGTAACTTTACTGGAATGAGTTCCTTGGCCAAGGTAAGTTTCAAATGAAACTGCTATGGTGATGAATCTCCTCCTGATGGGGCTAGAGGGGGACATTGTTAGGAAAATAGGGTCCAGCCCCATGTAATTGGTTTTGAATCAATCAAAGGCCATGGGTCTTGGTCTTTTTTTTTTTACACAGAGCCCTAGTTACTTAATAAAAAGAGGTGGGGCTTTTTTAAGATAGTGTTGAAAACAAAGAAAAGAAAAAAGAAAAGCCAAAAAAATAGAGAGAAAAGGGAGAAGGGAGAGTTGCTTGAACAGAAGTTGATCCGTGATCTGATTGAACTAAAATTTTGTCAACAGGTTTATGATTCAGAATTTTAAAATCTAAACTGTGAAGATCAGGTTTGAAGCTCTCTAGAAACAAATTCAGTGTATATTTGTTGAGTCACTTATTTAATGAGATTTTTCAAATTATCTCTATCTAGTTGTTAATTAGCTCTAGTTTTTACTAGAGAAAAACTTTGTATATCCATTATTTAATAGTGGAGATTTTTTTGGTGGTCTGTGATTTTTTTCTCTATATTGGAGGGTTTTTTACGTAAATCTTGATGTATTTTATTTTTCTTACATTATTGATTATTGATTGTTGTCTATTACTATGGGTTTATTATGATATATTACTTTTATATTATTGTATTTATTGCTTCAGATCCAATAAAAGTAAATGAAAAGGAGATGGAGGCAAATTACTTCTCATGTTCAACAAGGGAAATCAGTAACAAAAATTAATGTCAGAAAATGATGATACTGATACATCATCTATACTGCAAGACAACTTTTTATTGTGTAGAGAAGTGAGATTCTTCCCTCATTCTTTATGCAATTATATTATTTGAAAACATTGAGATCATCGTTATATCAGTCTGACTTGATTGTCTTTCATCCTTAACCGGTTCTCTTTTGTCAATTCATGCAGTTGAGGGGATTCCAAGCTGACAATGATGATGGTTCAGATTACAAGAGATCAATTTTTCCATGTAGACATATGCTAATTTGTAAACAGAATAGTGATTCTCACATTGAGCAGCATTTTATGCAAACCATGTTGATCCTGCATGTATCATGGTTCAAATGAGAATTTTGTTTCATCTATGATGGATTAACTTCAAAACCATTGTGTCCAATTTATCATGATATTTGTATTTTCTTTTTTATTTTTTAAATTCTTAATTTACCTTTAAACTTTCTACTTTTATTTTTAGTTAAAAAAAGAATTACTTGTATGAACTCTGACCCAATTTTTTTAAGCATCAATCCCAATAACAAAAAAACTGATCCAAAGATCAGTAAACCTATTTGTATTTTCTTTTGCCTCTGTAATGCTAAGTTCTGGATGCTTACTACTTTTAAGCTGATTGAAAGAGCTTTCAGCCTCAAAAAGTTGCTAAAATGATCTTCTAGATTCCCATTTCCTTTGGCATGATGTGTTAATGCACCTTTCATATATGGTTGGGAGAGTAATTACACCTATTTTCCAATAAGACCACAAAATACAAAACACCTATGAATCATTTAATCCATTGAGCATCTATGAATCAATTTGCAATTAGCTGTTTGTGCTTTGTTTGGATTCATCCACATCTCCTATTTAATTAATGGTTGTCAGTTCATCCAAGTTTTCTTATCCTGTGAGATTTATGCTCTAAACCAGACATCAGATAAGACAGAAAAACATTTATTAGTAGCAAATCATTTTATGTTTCGTTCTCATGGTAGTTGCACTCTCACTAAGCAGTTGATTTATTTTCCAGATCATAACGTATTTAAATGGCATGTAAAGAAAAAATCAGTCATTTACATCAGCAATAGAAATTTGGCTTGCTTGATAAGAAAGATGAAAAACCTGTTAAATCAATGTTAAAATTTATAACCAATTTCTTACTTTATGGCTTAATCATTAAATTAATTAATTTTTTATTTTTATTTCTTTCCGTCCTTGTCAAGTTCTGCAATGATAGCTGATAAGTCAGCACTCATCAATCAGTCCATATATGAAAATTTGAGGTGAAAAGAGAAAATTTTCACCTGTTCTCTGCTCCAAATAATATGGATACGTGGTCAAAAAGGAAAACCCAAATTTCAGCCCTTGGATAATTTGTTCATATCATATGCATGTTAAATCTCTCCCAAAATTGATCAGCCTGGGTCCATGGGATAAAACCAAACTTGTATCTTATTGCTAAGCTTTAATCCAAAATGGTATCTTTGATTAAACTATAATATCTTGTTATGTAGAGATTGTAATCCACAAATCTAGAGGTGGATCCGAAGTATGAAATAAGATTTCTATGAATACCTCTAAAAATTAAAAAATTAAGAAAAAAATTTTCCTGAACACCCTCAAAATTTTTTCTTAAACACTTTTCTGTCATCAAAATTGATATATGAGAATATCCTAGAATAAAATTTTGGATCTTCTATTGCACCAATCTACATAGCAAATCTGTCCACGCTGTACTTTTCACCAATTGTTTAAGTGAAAATGAAGAGATGAAAATCAAGTAGGTTATCACATCCATTGAAAAGCTTCCCTAGTCAACTTCAGAGGGATATGAAAATAAGAAATACACTGCCATCCCCCAACTGCTGAAAAGTGACAAAGCAACAATAAGAAACCAAATTTTAAGTAAAGAAAGAACTACCCTTTCCTTCCCCCAAAAGCTTCTCAAGAATAATCATTGTGGGACAAGTGAATTAAGAAAAGAGAAAACAAAAAGAGCAACTCATATTCTGGAATCCGATGCATATCCAAGGGAAAGTTAAGAAGAAAAAAAAGAGAAAAACAAAAACGGTTTCATAGAGTATAAAACATGATAAATATTTTATGTACAAGAGTGGAGAACTCTCAAATGTTGTTGCTTTAGAAACTCTGCCCCACAAAAGGGCCTTCATTCTTTAGCAGGGAAGGAAGGTGCATTTGACTCCACCAGTATTGACCATAACACATGCACATCTTCATAGGGGCAGGATTTCACATCCTCGTATAAAATGTATATCCCTCTTCCTGAAAAATTCAAAAAAAAAAAGAATCAATCAAAAGCAGAAAATTTTGATGGAATTTGTTCTATACAAATGAGTAAAAACAGAACAGCTTAGCTAAAGAATGTTGTTGGATGAATGAGTAGCTAACATAATTTGAGTACAAAATTCAATGTCATATTGATTCTTGAAACAAATCCCAGAAATGCTTTTCCATAATAATTATAAAGGAAATTCCATAAAAAGAAGCTAAATCAAGATTGTTTTGAAAATGAACATGCGTTGGTGAGGAGAAAAGAAAGAAGGGAACGCTGCAAATTGCAAACTTGGCATGAGTGTAGCCTGGAAAGAAGAGAAATGGTGAAAATACAGTGATTGGTAATGAAACATACTCTTCTTTTGAGCTGAGTTCAGCCGAAACCACAATTTCTTCACTGGAGAGAGGAGGGATTGCAGCCACCCCATCTGGAGGAGAGGGTGTGGCTCTCATGTAGGTGAAAAATGTGGGAGCAAAAATAAGACAATCCCAACACACATACAAAAACTGTAGGTTTGCTTAGACAAGAAAAATTTTCTTTTCCTAAAAAATTTTGCATTCACTTGCTTCCCAATCATGGAAAATCACATTTTGCTGTTGGTGCAGTGTCATTGTCAAACACTTTTTCCCTTGTAGAACAAGAAGCCAACCCACCAATCAGCTGTGATTTTCACACTTCTGCAGGAGCCCTTATGTGCCCCATTTTTTTGCACCAAATTCCCTTAAGCCTCAAGCCACTAAATTTTCTAGTTTCCTACACAGTAACAGTAATATCAATTTTAGAAATAAATTCTTTAATGCGTTTCCTGTTTTTGCCTTTTTTCTGGATCACCTCTAGTGTTTTAAGTTAACCAAAAACTTGAGAGAAGTCTTCTACAAGGGTGTCCCTCCCGTAAGACACGTCCAATTGGTTGCCTTCAAAGTGTCACAGTGGTATGGCTTGCTGACCCAGAAATTGGACCGATCAATCATTATTCGAAGAACCAATTATTGAATTGACTCTTCTCAGCTTGTACTGATAACTCCTCATCAGCTGGATTCAGGATCTTGGTTATCCGTATTGGAACACTTCAAGCAGAAAGTATTATAGTCAAAGAATATTCAATTCAATCCTATAAACCTGATGGTAGTTGTGCCACGTGACAGAGCGCTCTTCTTTATATGGGCTCAAGGCCTTCAGCCTAAGGCCTGATCATAAGAAAACTAAAGTGCCCATCAGTAAAGTGATTTAAACCCCATCATACTTGGTATTCTAACACCAAACACTTTCCCCAACACTACCTTGTTATCTTCTTCATGAACCGACCTTGTGAACTCTCTGAAAATTATGCCCATGCCACCCTGGCTTCAATATCAAACAAGAAGATGGTTGTCTGAAGGGATTACAAACATAAACAGTTCAGCTAAGATCAAATTATTCCAGTCTGTTTTTAAGACTTATTGACATAAATATCGAGCATGTAATTTAACTTTTATAAAATTATGCTTTTTCTACTATAACTTATTTTAGTAAATTTTATTATAGTAATTTTTCTTCTGTAAATTTATGATTTATTATTAATTTTATAAGTTTTCTGATATAAAAAAATTCACAAACTTCTATGGACGCCATGATTTCCTTGTTTGTATCATAATGGCTTTATTAAATACAAGATTCAAGAAATATTAACGTGTTACCTCTAAAAAAAGGAATATCTTTGTTAAAAATTCTTTTAGAAGGAAAATATAAATTTATTTATGTATTTATATTTTTATAAATGATTAGTTTATATATATATATATATATATATATTGCCGGCTAATGAATTTTCTCACGTTGGCTTAAACCTTAGGCGGGTGTACAATATGAGTTCATTAAAATTTGGATTTATTTCTTTATAAATATATAATTGGATAATCAGATTTCATGCATCATGTTTCAATGGAACAAGAATATTCTATTTACCGCGAAAACATAAATAGAACCACGTGCAAAGGCTTTTTATTTGTTAAGCAGTTAGAAACTAGAATTGCTCATGGTCAGGTTGGATTTGATTTAAGTTTGACTTATGTATAATATTAATAATTTATATGTTTGTTTAGGTTTGATTTGGTTTAGCTTGAAATTTTAGATTTTAAAATTTTTTTAAATTCGATCCAAATTTTTTAAAAAATAAATTACAAACTCACTCATTAAATTTAATTTATCTAATAAAAAATGATTAAATTAAATTTAATATGATTATATTTAATTCACATATATATAAATTAAAAATAAAAATTATACATGTAAAAATAAAAATAAAAATTAAGTTTAATAAAATATCTGTAATTTTTATTTTTAATTTATATATATGTAAATTAATTTATATATAATTCATATATATATATATATAAATAAAAATTTTATATATATGTGAATTCAGATCGGATCAGACTAGATTAAGATTTTAAATATTTTATTTAAAACTTAATCTAAAATTTAAGTAGATCTAAAAGTTATGTCCAAATCCATTTAATAAATTTTAATTTTTATCTAAATCCTTTCAAAACTTAAACAAATAACTTGACTTTCAATCAGATTTAGTTGATTCCACCAACAAACTAGAAGCTTCTTTCTTTGAATTTGTTTACTTAAATTTTTTTTCTATAAAAAAATCAAACAATAGAAAAATGATTTTTATATAAATTATAAAAACCACTTGTTTTTATGTCTGTCCTTTTTAAAAAAATATTTTAACCAAGGAGACTAAATCACAACAACCAAAAATATTAACAATTTATGAAACATTTTGGATCCAAACACCACTAATTGAACAATTTTTTAGTTATCAAAAATTGTTAATTCAATGGTATTTAAATCGATTCGAAATTAAAGATTTTGAATTTGATGTTAATTGAAATGTAAAAGATAAAAAAATTTTGAGCTTAAAATATTTAATGTAACTTTCAAAACATAAACGAATAATTTGTTAAAGTTTAATAATTTTAATATTATATTTTAGTAATTGCATTCTCTATTTATATAAAATGGGAGATAAAAAATTAATCATTTTTTAAAGGTCCAAATGAATGGGGGGAATTTTTTGTTTTTTTTAACCAGGGTTACTTTTAAAAGCTAGGCTCTATATGGGTCTAATTTCCCTTGATTTATAGTGGGTTTAAGATTTTACTTGGTCCCTTGGGCTCTCAACTGCATAGACAGGAGATAGTGGGCTAGATATAAAAAGTGAAAACTTATGATTGTTTCAAATACTCGATAATGCAAATATTATAGAGAGTTTAATTGAATATTAAATATTAAATATACTAGAAGTTGGTCAAACTTTAATTGAAATGAATAGGATTAAAAATTTTTGAATATAAAAATGAATAAAAAATAATATTACAATTGTTGATAATTACAAATAAATAAAAAATTAAAAGTTTGTTTATTAATAAATGTAAAAGAAAAATATTTAAATAAATAATTTTTTAATAATTGGAGTAAAAAATCAATTATATTTCATTAATTAAAAAATGGAAATTTTCTAATTACCTTAATTAGAGTAAAAAAGTAATTATTTTTATTAATTAAAAAAGTAAAAAGTAATATATTTTTATTAATTAAAAAAGTAAAAAAGTAATTATATTGTTTACTAATTAAAAAAGGACATTTTTATTAATTAGTTTTTATAGAATTAATTGATAAATAATTTTATTTTAATATTTTATTTAGTAATTTTTTTAGAGGAATCTCGTCTCAACTTTTTCTATGCTAAAAAAAAACCAAAAAATTGTTATATAATAAATTAATAACGAATTATTTTGCTTTGATAAAAAATCAATAATAATTTTATTATATAAGTTAAAATATTTTTATTTTTATTTTTATTTTAAAATATTTTAAATTATTTTAATATTGATTTATATAACAAAATTTTATAACTTATATTTAATGTTTGTAGGCAAAAAAATTATGTGATAATGTTAGAATTCATTGAAGGGCAAAAACGATATCATACTTTAAATAAAATAAGTAAATTACTGATTAAATAAAATTAAAAATTAAAAATCTAAATCAATTACTAAACCGATTTAGAAATCAAACCATTACATTTTATTATTATATTAGATTGCGACCTTCATTTCACTTTGGGGCTTATACATTGATAATACTTATTAAATAAAAAGAAAAATAATATTTACAAAATAAATTGTGGTAAAGAAACTTCAAAGAAAAATCCTATGTTGCCACTATGTTACATTAAAGAGAAGCCTAAATCGCTAAACTTGAAAAGCAGAAATCCCGTCTTTGCAATAATCTTGTTATGTATCTGAAACACTAGGCAAAAATCTCAGCTGTTTTCAATATATCAAACATGGGAAACTAAGCATCCATTACCAAATTTTCATGTGATTCACAACAAAGCATTTTGTGATGGGAATTTTCCAACTCAATAATGTTTAGACAACACTACTTTTTTAGACATGTCTGTTTCCTATTAATTGAACATAATAATGTCATCTCGATCTTGCCTCTGGCATCTAGTCAAGCATATCATCAAACTTTTAGCACCAAGAATTCCATTCAAATCTCTAAGAGGTTTGTGTATAATCTATTCAAACAATTGTATTGCTTTTTCTATTTGTTTCCTACTTTTTGTTAGCTCTGAAAATTAGTAGAATAAATAAATTCACAAAAGTAGCATGGACAAACATTCCAACATCCTCAGTTAACTTGTTGACGTGATATGAACATTTAATAAAATGTTAACATATATCAAAAAGTTCAATCAATGTCAAATCATCATACTATCAGAAAAATCATTTTTATCAACGAAATTTTCCATCGACAAAAGTTAATTTTTCGTTGATAATAGTATTATCGAAGGAATTATTGACGAAAAAATTATGTCGGTAGTAAGCAAGTCGATAATGTCTTTCCATCAATAAAATAGAATTTTTGTCGATAATTAACAACATAATTTACCACCAAAATTTTTTCGTCGATAAGAATTCCATCGATAAATTCTGTCGGTAAATTTCATCAATAAAAAATTAGTAATCCAACAAAAAAATCTATCAATAAAATCCATCGGTAATCTATCGATAATCCATCAATATATTTATTTTAATAATATTTTTTAAAAAAAATTAATTGATAATTTTACAAAAAAATTAATTGATAATTTTACAAAAAAATTCCCTTAGTAATAATTATTATTTTTGTTGATAATATTTATTTTTTAATCATATTTAATTACATCTTATTTATAATTTTTTTATTTTATTTTAGTTTCTTTAAGTTTGTTTTTAAAGTAATTACATGAATATTAAAATATACATAGAATAAATAAATAAACAAAATACTTCATTTTATTTATAAAAGAATATAGTAATATCTTATAAAATTATTTATGAACTCTAATTAAATAAAAATACAAAAAAGACATAAATATTATAAATTTCGTATAATACTGATTCAAGTGTATAAGCAAAGCAAGAAAAAAAGCAAGATGCCACCACAGAAACTGTAATCCCGATGACATAACATGCAAGGGTGGTGATCCATAATTAAGAAATAAAATCTTTATTTACACTTCAGGACTCTAGAAATGGACAAACCCAAGCAAGCAACAAGGTATCTTCCAAAGCAATACATGGCAAATGATTCATAGCAATCTTGTAGTATCGAACAATCAATACTAATTGATGGATTCACCAACGATACAAACTGTTAAAAATAAACCGGGTTAACAAGACGGAAAATAACATATCATTGCACCATATGCATCATGCAAAAATATATCATGTTGAAGTATTCTTAAAATTTCACAGACTCAAAGCACAGTTCAAATTTCATACCAAAACACTACTTAAATTGAGTAAAGAAATCAACTGACTACACCGTTCAATGCAAGTGTCATGGTACAAGAGACAAGTCATGAATCTCATATCGATTATGTATTAGAGTTAGTTTTGAGATATATAAGTTCACATCGTCTTCTCCTTATGAAAAGTTTTTTGTAGGATAAAATTGTAAAATTAAAAAATCAATACGAATAATATTTCATAAGGATGTGAACCTTAAATTGATCTGAAATGTTGAATAAGTACATACCCAGATCTTGGAATCATGTGATCTAGAGATTAAGTTTCGACCTATGACACAAGCATATAAGCAACACTAGATGGCACTGTTTAAGTTTCGCGCCAATGTTTTTACATAAATTTTTTTAAGGTATATTCAGCAATCTCAAACACTAAAATTTTACTTCAAATTTTTGAAAAGTCAGACAAGATATTTCAATTCCAAGAGTCTAATTAAATAATTTTCCCACTGCAAGCATCTTCGGAAGCAAAAATTTTCCGGCATTTTTATGCTGGTGATTTAACTCTGACGTACATTCTATAATACCAAAAGACCAACTTTCACCAAACTGTCTAGAAATTTGAGCAATAATAGAGAACAATTTCGAGCATTTTTTTAATTTATTTGACCTCAAACTAATGTTAATCAAGACGAACACTTATTTTCATCAAACACCTGAAAAATTAATGCAAAACACTAGGATTTGCACGATCTGCAAAAAACGTCTGGCTTTAGGATTCAAAGATTCCACTCAACTAGGAAAATAAGTCAAAATCCAAAAAAAAAACTCAACGATTCTACAGAATAGCAAGGAACCATAAGAATAACTCCGATCAAAAACTTTTGCTCCTGCTAGTCCAAAAACATAAAGAGAAGTCAAGAAAAGAAATATCAAATAAGCCGAAAAAAAAGCCTAAAATCTCTAAAAAACAAAAGCTTACCTCAGGATTTTTTTATGAAAGAGAGGTGTTCGAAGAAATGATAGATTGAAAGTGAAAGTGTTATGACTAAAAGCACTACTTAAATTTGACAAAAATAATACATTAAATAAAAATTTACCTAATCCTAAAAGGTTTATATAAACATTTCAACCTAAAAAATTAAAATTAAGTCAAGTTCAATTTTATACATCATCGATTATGTTCATTTCATTAGGCCCAAAAGAACAAAACAAAAGCTTGGCTCTGCACCACCTCAAAGCCTTTGATATGGCTAAGAATTTAAGCAATCAAATGTTTCCCACCCAAAGGAAAATAGAAAAAAAAAAAAAAAAAAGGGGGATGTTACAAAACTATAATACCTTCGACGATCCAACTCACTTCGTGGCCTCTCAGCAGTTTATGCTCATCGAGATAGACAAGATTCCGTTTGTGCACTCCCAATTCCCTAGGCTCATTTCTAATATAAGCAGTAGTCAATTTATATCTGCATGAAAACAAGAGAGCATCCAATGAAATACCATAAAAAGTGGTTTATCATCCATATTCATATATGAAAACTCACATTAATGCACTCACTCATGAGATGAAAAAGATCAGTGGCATTGAGAATGCTCATATAAGAGGTTAAAGACTGATGAATATAAATTCTCTATCCGAGTCATGCAATAACAACAAAAGAAAGGACCTCAGTAATTAACTTAATACGATTTTTGCGAAAGTCTGCAAAAGAGTAGGGAATATCGTTAGATGATATCGTTAATTGAAGCAGTGAATTATGAATTCGAAGCTAAATCAAATAACATCTTTCGCACTACAAAATGAAACTTTTGAAAAGGAATATTTTGTCTCTTATGCAGGCAAGATCACTAAAATCCTCAGAGCCTAATCCTAGTTTTAAACAAAAGTCATAGAGTTGGCTGCATTCATTAGAGCAAGGACGGATCCAAGATTTTTTTTTTCAGTAGGGCAAATTTATTATATAATATATATATTTAAAATTTTTTATTTAATGCAAACGAAATGTTTTCTAAATATAAAACAGATTTTTAATAAAGGAATTTGAGATATTTCTTACAATATCAAATATATAAAGTTTAAATAGAAATTAACACAAATATAACAAAAACTTATAATATTAAATACAGCAAAATTTTAAATATCAAATAAACACAAATACATAATATTGTCATTTTTCAAATGAAAATAATACTATATAATTGAGTTAAATAGTTTTCATAGGTGGCAAATGTAAGATTTTCTTTTTCATTGTCAATATTAATAGATATATAACTTTATCCAATTTTGGATATTTCCTTTAAAATTCATTTTCTCTTGCTAATGACATTTGTTTGTGAGTAACTTTAATCAAATATTAATTTAAATTCTCTATAGTTTATAAGACATAAGATAAGATATGAAAATACAAAATAAGACCAACAACATGCTACTTTATATATTTTAACTTTATAACTTTAAAATTGATGCCACTTTTTTTTTTATAAATTTTAGATATTTGTTAAATTACACTATACAAGTTTGTAAGTAAATTATCTTTACAATTATTTTACATCAAATATATATTATTAATAATTCTAAATAATATTTAAAAAATGTTATATATTACATATGAACAAAAAAGAATTTTTGATCAGTAAAATTAAATTTTATATCATAGTATTTTGTCATAGTTTCATTTTAGTATTATATTTACTATACAGTTATTAGTTTAATTAATTTGATGTTTTTTTTTTTTATCTATAATATTTTATATTATAATTGACTTGACACTTTTACAATAATATAATGAAATTTACATAAATAAAAATGAGTCATAAAATGGATGAAGAGGAGAATAGAAGATGGACAATAGTAGTAGTAGTATTAATTAATGACTTAAGTTAGCAAGAGTAAAGCTTACATGAAATAATTATTTATAAGCCAAAATTTATTAATATTTACATATAATACTTTATTTTGAAATGAGCCCGTTTTTATTACTAAAAGTATATTTATACTTTATAATATGTTTAAATCCCTCCCCCTTTATATTTTTCTATTTTTAATTTAGTGAGGGCAAAATGTTAAAATGTTAAAATTTTTGTCTAATATCATAATATATTTAAAAATGGTTTTAGGATTTTAGTGGGGGCAGTTGCCCCCCATTGCCCCCATTTTAAATCTGTCCCTGCATTAGACCTTATGTACAAATCACAAACATATGTGATAAACTTATATGTTATAGCTATTTACATATCATTTAAGAGTTAAAATTTTAAAATTTTTTATGAATTTTACTCAATAATGATGTAAATTGGTGATGTTCAGGTTTGTATAGAGAAATTTATTACTTTAAACATCAACACCAAATCTCATGTAACCCATGCAAAGGTGGCAAGGTGAGGTCATGAATGCAAAGATATGATCCATGTAAAGGTGACAAGCAAGTGTTGCTCATCAAGAATCCATAGAGATAAAGATATCGATCACTTACTAGAATGAATGAAAAAATAATTCTGGTGATTTCCTAATGAATCTTATGATTTATGCTAAATCAAAAAGATATGGCATTTTAATGTTGATTTGCTTAATCACACATGATTTGGTTTTTAATGCTTAACCGAAGGCCTTTCTTAGATTGAAAATTATAAGCAACAATGGGTTAAATGCAAAAATGATTCTTGGATGTTTTTATGAATCCTATAATCTTTGTAGAATCAAGGAGATATTTTCTTCAATGTTGATTTGCTAAATCACCCATAAATAGACTTTAATGGTTGACTACAATCCTTTCTCGGATAGCAATTTATGGGTGACAATGGTATTAAAGGCAAGAGCAAGATTGGGATCAATAACATTTTTGGATAATTTCTTAATCAATGGAAATATAATTGATTACCTGCCAAAGGCAAGAATGTCTAGATTCATCCTTTCTTGGCCAAGACTTACACTATAAATAGCTTATGAATTTCTCTTGCAGTGGACACCCGTCCTTTATCCCCTTTTCCCATCCCTTCTTCCACTTTCTTTCTTTAGTTTATTTTTAGTTTTCTTTAGTTATTTTCTTTTATTTTCCATTCGATTATGATGATAGCTTAGCATTTACTTTCGTTAACTTTGTTTTAATATTAAGTCTCATTTACATTTATACAATCTCTTTTTTATTTAGTTTAATGCAAGCAAATTCTTTTCTCTTAATCTCCTTTAAACACTCTTGTTTACTTTTTAAAGCTTTCAATTTGTTTATTATTGCACTTAATCTAATTTTAGTTCACTTACAATTCCTTTAAAAGCATTTTGTTTTCACTTTTTAAACTTGTAATCATTTTATTTCTTCGAAGTATATTCTGCTATTCTCATTTTGCATCTTTAAACATTCAATTCAAATTTTATTTTTGCAAATCTATTTTTTGTTACTTTGTTCCATTTGGCCTGCACCATTGCTAGCAAGATTCTTATCTTGTTTAGTTAGTTGGCTTTTACATTATCAAGCTTACTGTGTTCATTTCAATCTCCTATAATTTTGAGACATACTTTTAGTACTTGATCTAGTACCATCATATATCCTTGAGGGAATAATAAATCTTACTCCCACTTGTATTACTTGGTTGCTACATATGCACTTGCAACCTTATAAAAATGAGCAATCAAGTTTTTGGCACTATTATTGAGGACGATCACAGTGCTAAATACCAAGGTTAATAACTTTCATTTTAACTTTGTAATCTATATTTCTTTCTATTTGTATTTACTTTAATTTGTTTTAATTAATTTTTATTTTTTTTTGTTATTTGCATGCGTAGTGCAAGAAATGATGACTTAGCTTTTTTAGACAAAAAGATTGAAATAACATTTAAAAGATTTAGGCATAAGTAGCTAACCACTCCCATGGCTAACGTGTCAAATGAAGGATGAAGGAAGCTAAGGGACTATGTCGTTTTTTACCTTAAAGGTTTTCAACCATCAATTATGTGACCAGCAATCCAAGCCAACAATTTCAAGATCAAGCTGTCTATTATCAAATAGCTAAAACATCATTACAGTTTGAAGGATTAACCCATGATAACCCTAACCTTCATCTTTTTAGTTTTTTAAAATTATTTGACATTTTTAAATATAATGGAGTTTCGAATGATGCAATTAGATTGAGACTGTTTTCTTTCTCTTTTAAAGACAAAGCCAAAAATTGGCTATCATCACTACTTTTGAGCTCCATCACAATGTGGGAAGATTTGTTTAAAAATTTCTTGTAAAGTTTTTTCTATCAGTAAAGATTGTAAAGATAAGAAATCAAATCACTACATTTCGACAATATGATGGTGAAACTTTGTATGATGCTTATGAAAGGTACAAAGATATGCTACACAAATGCTCGCACCATAGACTCATATTATGGTTGCAAGTCCAAATCTTCCATAATGGACTTAATTCTTTAACAAGAACAATCATTGATTCAACAACTGGAGGTGCTGTCATGAACGAGACTGTTGAAAAGGCTCATAAGCTTATTGAGGAAATGACAACCAATAACTATCAATAGGAAGCTAAAAGAAAAGTCCACAAGAAAGCAATGATGTATTTAAGCTAGATACCTTTTTTACCATCATATATAAACTCATCACCTTAACTAAGAAGGTAGAAGCCTTAAAAACCCAATCTTCTATTACCCTCAAGATATCCATAACCCATTGTTGATATGTGAAGTTTATGAAAGTCTGTACTTCTCTGATTGGTGTCCATTTAGGGCTGAGACCTTACAATTTGTGAACCAAACAAAACATTACAAGCCCAACAAAATAACATCTAAAGTCAAGCTACCTCCGTAAAAAATTTAGAGATCTAAATAGGCCAACTAGCCTTTAACAAACTGGCATGTATGATCCTTACCAAGCAATATTAAATCAAACCCCAAAAATCAAGAAAAAAAAGTATGCAATGCCATCTTTCCAAGTGGGGAAACAATTTATTTATTAGATGATGATTTATAGGAGGACCTAGTAAAGATGAATTGGTTGGACTTTATGAAAACTCAAGATAATGAGTTTGTGAAAAAAAAATCCTGAAGAAGATATGCAAAAAGAGAAAATGAAAATAGAGGAAGATGAGATTAAAAATGAAAAGTTACTGTAAGTTGGAAAAGCTATCTTAAAAAGTCTGGATCTTACCATGAAAAAGTAAGAGAAAAATCAAGAAGCAAAAAAAATGAAGTTAACTCCAAGGATGTCCACAATCAGAAAGATAATAGATGTAGCCCAACTTATCCCAAAGCCTAAATAGAAGAAACTATTAAATAAGTTAAAAGGAGCCACTTTTTTTATGAATTTAGTCAACCGCTTTAACAAAGCTTGCCAACTAAGTTAGATGATCCAGAGAGTTTTTGCATTCCTTGCTCAATTGGTCCTTAAAATTTAGTGAAGCTTTATGTGATCTAAGATCACATGTCAATCTAATGCCTTTGAACATTTTTATGTACCTTCAAATTAGTGTGTTGAGATCTCTAACTTTTAACATTAGATTTGCTAATCGGTCAACAAAGCTATTTTAAGAAATCTTGGAAAATATGTTGATAAAAATGGGTAAGTATGCCTTCCCAATCGATTTTGTAGTTTTAGACATGGTTGACAATGAAGCTCATATTCTATTAGGTAGATCTTTTTTATTAACTATAAGAGCTTTAATAAATATTCACAACTTTGAGATAACCCTAAGATTTAGAGATGAAGGGATAACTTTTAAGACTTGTGGACAAAAACATTCTTAAGAATGAAAAAGTTATGCAAGGAGCATCTAGCATAAAGGAAAGGAAAAAATTAATTCATAGGAAACTTACTAGCCCAACCATAGAAACTCCAAACCTCATGTGACAAGCCCAAAAAGCTTAATTCTAGCAACTTAGTCGATTTATGTGATATCTACAAGAAGAAAAACCTTAAGTACCAAACTTAGTTCTGTTTATGTAATCCTTGTAAAACAAAAATAATAAAGGAAAATCCCACCAAATAGGTAATAACTTTTAGATATTTAGGAATGATCTAGCCTAACCAAAATTGATGCTACTTGGGAAGCGACCTTAGTTTCATTTTAATTGTTGATGCTTTTGCTATTTGTTTAAAATAGGTTTATCTTTATCTTTGTTTTGTTTTATTCTAGGAATAACGATGGAGTAAGGATGAATAAATGAGTCAAACCATTCAACCTCAAGAAACAAAAAAAGGGAAGTTCTTTGTAACCCTAAACTTTTAATTGTTATGCAAATCAAGTGTAAGGAAAGAAAAATTTTGGTGTTAAAACAATTTTTAACATTTTTCAAAAGATTACCCTAAAGCCTTTATTTTCAAACCAAGTTGATATGCTTTCAATCATTATGTTGCAATCGTAGTTTATCTTTTATAAGTATTCATAAGTGACTTATATATGATCTTGAGATAAGTATGAGCATAGTGGAAACATAAAATTAAATCGTGGGTATACAATTTGTGAAATTTTGAATTGTCATCTTGATTTTTGATAAACATGAATCTTGGTAAAAAGTCATGACTATAAAATTGTATAAAGAGTTAATATATAAGCAAAAATTTAGAATTTATTTACTCACCCTTGAAGCGAAATATTAGGCTATACATCACTCAAGAAATGATTTAGGTCATCTTTGGACCGTTTGAGCCTTTTTCAAGTCCACCATGAATAAATCATCTTTAATACCTTTATTTTGAACTTGTAAATCCTTGTTCTTATGTATTTACCCATATCAAATAAGCCCAAGCCTTTTTCTTATTAATTACCTTTTTTTCTTACCTAATCCAAATTGCTTATGCATGTTAAGGACAAGATAAGAGAATAAGTTATATTAGGAAGGTAAAGAGGTGCAAAAAAGAAGAAAAAAATAGAAAAAAATGAAAAAAAAAAGTGAAAAAGTTGAAAATAGCTATGTGAAAAAAAAAAAGAAATAAAGATGCCTTTATGTTGAAAAGCCTTGTAAAAGTTCTCAAGTCCAATTTTAAGTAAGCAAAGGGTTCTATACCTAAACTTTTTTTTTCCTACCTTATCCCAAGTCTTACATTATAAGCCAATAAAGACCTATTGATTTTAAGTATATAAGCCTACATTAGTAGAGAGAGATTTGAAAAAGTAAACATATGAAGTATGTTTTATCTTTGATTCAATATGTGATGGCATGGTATGCATACTTTTTGCTTAGATTGCATGCATAGATTAAAGATAGTTTGATTTCACATGTTTGAAAGTGACAACAACTTATGATTAAGTTTTATGTCCAACTATGTTCAGTATATCTTGACATTATGCCATAGTGCATGATTGATACCTAGTGAAGTGTTAATTATGAACGCATCTATGTAATTGTTGGCATTAATAACTTGAGAATTTTGCTCAAGGACAAGCAAAAGGCAAAGTATGAGAATGTGATAACCTTATATTTTATAGCTATTTACATATCATTTTAGAGTTAAAATTTTCAAAATTTTTGTTAATTTTACTTAATAATGATGTAAATTGGTAATGTTCAGGTTTGCAAGGAAAAACTTATTACTTTGAATGTCAACACCAAATCCCATACAACTCATAAAAAGGTGGCAAAGTAAAATTATGAATGCAAAAATATGATCCATGCAAATAAGACAAGCAAGTCCAACCCATAAAAAATCGATAGAAATCCAAAAGATATTTTGGCCAATTGCTAGAATTAATGCAAGAATAATTCTGGTGATTTCCTAATAAATCCCATGATTCATACAAAATCAAAAAGATATGGCAATTTAATATTAATTTGCTCAATCACATATGATTTGATTTTTAAAGCTTGACCAAATGCCTTTCTTAGATTGCAAATTAAGGGTAACAATGGGTTAAATGTAAGAGTTATTCTTGGATGTTCTTAAAAACCCCATGATCTATGTAGAATCAAGGAGATATTGTCTTCAATGCTAATTTGCAAAATCACCAATGAGATGGACTTTAATGGTTAATTGAAATCCCTTTTCAGATAGCAATATATGGGTGGCAATGGTATTGAAAGCAAGAGCAAATTTGGGATCAATCACATTCATGGATAATCTTTCAATCAATGAAAATGTAATGAATTACCTACCAAAGTCAAGAGTGGCTAGATTCATTCCCCTTGACTGAAACTTAACACTATAAATAGGCCATGAATTTCTCTTGTAATGGACACCTATCCTCCATCCCCTTCCCCATCCCTTCTTTCACTTTCTTTATTTAGTTTATTTTAGTTTTCTTTAGTTATTTTATTTTCTTTTCCATTCAGCTAAAGTAACAGCTTAGCTTTTACTTTTGTTAACATTTTTTTAATATTAAGTCTCTTTTACATTTACACAATCTCTTTTATTTAGTTTAATGCAAGTAAACTATTTTCTCTTAATTCCCTTACTTTCTAAAGCTTTTGGTTTGTTTATAATTACACTTAATCTTATTTTGGTTCACTTACGATTCCCCTAAAAGCATTCTATTCTCACTTTTTAAACTTAAAATCATTTTTATTTCTTTGAATCACATTCGGTCATTTTCATTTTGCATCTTTAAACATTCAGTTCAAAGTTTATTTTTGCAAATCTATCTTCTTTTACTTTGTTCCATTTGACTTGCACCGTTGCTAGCAAGATTCTTAGTTTAGTTGGTTGACCTTTACATTATCAAGTTTATTAGTGTTTATTTCAATCTCCCATAATTTCGGCCATTTAGATATAAAGTTAAAGGACATACTTTCGATACTTGATCTGGCACTATCATATAGTTCTCGAGGGAATGACAAACCTTACTCCTACTCATATTACTTGGTAGTGATCTGTACACTTATAGCCTCACAAAAAAGAACAACCAATATATATAAATATAACATATACATCGCAACATAATACAATCTCATCATTATTACATTTCAAAATTTTCATAAATAAAGCATACCTTTTTTCTCAATGAAAGTATCAAAACCTTGATTGAGATCAGCTTCAATATCTTTAGTAATAAGATGTTTAAAAAGCCTTTTTTAATGTAAATAAAAGAAATATATGCAAAATAAGCTAATGATGCAAAGGACAAAAGAAATCCTTTATAAGCAAACCTACTAAACAAACAACTATATAAAACTCTAGAATGCTTACCAAGCTATAATCATCAAAGTAGACCTCTCTATTTTTCACATGACTAGAGCAAGCAGGTTCGTATGGCTATTAAAATTAATTAGCACATTTAGCAATAAAGACCATAAAAAGCAAGTATATAAGGACTTGGGATGATACTTCACATTACTTCGATGTATCAACCTTGAAATATTTGATGAATCATTTAAAAAAAAAGAAAAAATAATTTACTCACTTCCAGAAAAGCAATATATTTTCTAGATAATTTTTACTTTTTAAAAGCTTTAGCTCAGAAACAAAACATTCATTCTAATGTCTATTAGCAAATTTGGAGCCATAACCAAAACCTTGCCTTTGAGGATAACCAAGATGGCCAAGGATGCCTGCACATCTATCATTCTGCCAACAACCACGTCTAAAACTCCTTCAACCTAGGTTATTAGTATTACGAATAATTGGCAATAATGCAAAAAAAAATGAGAAAGAAATTTAGTTACCATTAAAACAGAGAGCAAAATTTCAACCAAAGATAAATTCAGTTATCTCATGTATATATTCCAAGAATTGCATACACCACTAGTGAGCTAAATATTTTTGCATATTATTGTTAAAATTTATAACACAAGTCTCCCAACATTTCATCACCAACCTAAAAAAAGCTAATGTGTGTTCAGGCACAGGCAATCACAGGTTCAAGGGCTCTTCACGAACTGGCAATAGAGAGACGGCAACATGAGCCAACAATGAGGAATGGAGAAAGGAAAAAGAAGTGGAGAGAGGGGAGGAGAGAGTAACTAATGAATTAGGGATTTCAATCGAAGGATAAAGGAAAGAGAAAGGGAATTTTTACATTTAATTAACTTTTAGCAATAGATTACCAACGGAATTCACCCATAATTTAAAATTTTTCCCTCCCATTTTAATTTCAAAATGTTTTTTAAATTTTTTTTCCAAATTTTTTTACCTAAAAAAAATAATCTATTGGTTAATTTTTTAGCGACAAATTATCAATGGATTTTTTCAATCGGTAAATCCCATTTCAAATTCTCACACCAACTTCACCTATGAAATATTGATGGATTATTTTCTATGAATAAACCATTGAAAATCTGTTGATGATTGGCGAAGAAAAAATTCCATTAGTATTAAAAAGATTTTTAGTAATGTAAATGCCATATCAGAATTAAAAGAAAATTTTTTAAAATTCTAAAATTTCTAAAAGAATTTAAAAAATTTTACAAAATTAAAAAAAAAATCAAAAAAGTTTAAAAAATTGTAAAAAAATTTAAAAAAAGGTAAAAAATTTTAAAAAATCCAAAAAATCCAAAAAATTTAAAACAAAATTTTGAAAATTTCAAAAAATGAAGATTTTAATAAGCAATAAATTTTTCTTAAAATCCAAAAAAAAATCACAAAAACATAAGAATATTTAAAATAAAAAAATCTAAAATTTTTTCAAAAATATAAAAAATTGTAAAAAAAATTTTAAAAACATTCTGAAATTTTTTCATTTTTTTCAATCTTACAATTTTAATTTTTTATATATTTTTTAATTTTGCAAAAAAAAATTGAAAATTTTTGGATTTTTATTAAATTTTTAATTTTTTTAATTTTTAATTTCAAATTTTTTTTAATTTTCTAGAATGTTTCAAAATTTTGAAATTATTTAGTAGTCCAAATTTTTTTAAAATTTAGAATTTTTTAAAAGTTTTTCATATTTTTTCAAACGTTCAAAATTTTTAAAAATTTTAGATTTTTTTTTTTAAATTTAGGATTGAGAAAGCAGTGGAGGGACCAAGTTAGATGGGCCCAGCGGGAGAAATAAAAACTTTTGAAATTATGTGTGTTTAATACAAAGCTTAATAAATTTTTAACATTGATCAAATTTATTTATTGTCGAGATTAATATTGATTTTATCAAATGTTATTGTTATATAGGGAGAATATTTTTAACAATAAATATTTTACAAAATTTGTTTGCATAATCAAATGGAAGGTTAATAGTTAAATGATAGTTTAATTATTTACATTAAAAAAGCTATGTTAAGAAGTATTGATAATTAATTGAACAACATTTTCAAAATATGAAACATGTCAAAAACAATTATAAAATTTTTAGTAATTATGATTTTATATAAAAAATTTAGTTTTTTTTAATATTATTATATTGTTATTGTTTTTTATAATTTAATATATTTAAATTAAACTTCCACTAAATAAAATTTTTTATTCTACTAATTATCAAAAGTCAAGTTTTTTTATGCTAACCCTTCGAATTATTTTTTAAAATTTATTTTCATATTCCAATAATTAAGTTCGAATCTTTTATTTTTTAAATAAAAAGTGTAATCATATAGACTCGTATCTGTTATACTTACACATTCATAAGAATTACTTAGGCTTCATTTGGTTTCAACTGCAGCTCCAGCGAGGTCCAGTTGCCAACAAAAATTGCGCCCATTGGTGTTTAACATTCATTTGGATGTCAAAGCTGTGGCACGATTGACTACTTTTTTCCACTGGAGGATTTAGCTCAGTTGAAAAAATGCACCAAGCTTCAAATTGTTTTTCCTTTTTTATCCTTTATTTTATATTATAAAGATAAAAATATCCTTATACTTTAATTTTTTAATTTTTATTTAAAAATTATAAAATAAATTTATTAATTTATTATAATAAATAAGTTTTAGTTATTATATAATAAATTAATATATAAATAAAATTTTAATTAATTTTATAAATATTAAATAATTTAAAATTTTTGTTAATATAATTTATATTCAATATCTTTAATAATTTTTTTTATTTTATCGTCATCGTTATTTTTGTATTCAAACACATATCTTATTATTTATTTTAATTTTATAATTACAGTAATTAATCTCATTATTATTATTATTATTAATTTTATTAAAATTAATTTTACCGTTCATCTAAATAAAATTTTAATAAAAAAAAAAGTAAAATCCAAAATTTCTGATTAAAAATATTTTACTATAAAATTGTTTCAATTTCGAAATCAATGAAGAGTTGAATTCTTATTGCGGTAAAACCATCCCAAAAAGGAGAGGACAAAAAAATACGACGGTCCATCGATGAGCTGTTTGGTTATCTTGAAACAATATCATGCGGTAATTAAAAAAGTATATATGTAGAAAGATTTTTGTACTAACTGCCAGACCAAAGCTCAGGTCATTATAGATGGGCTGAACCTGTCGGCCCTGACCAACCAAGAACTCAGGGTCAGTCCAAATTAAACAAAATATTCTGCAGATCTTGGAATTTCATAAGTTTAAACAAACACTATATAAATATATTAATTTTTACCCAAATATTTTTTTTAGGTATTAAAATTATCAAAATTTAAATTTTAATTATTAAAATTAAAAATTTAACACATTAACAGATTACAAAATTGTTAATTTTTTAATTTAAAAAAATTAAAAAATATTCGTATTCAACTTTTGAAATATGAAAAAAATAATCAAAATAAAAAATATCTAAATCTAAAATAATTCAAACTATTCAAATTTAAAAATAACTTGACTTTCTTTTGACGCAAAATGACTTCACTTGGAGTGATCGAATACATTCATTTCTTACCTTTACTTTTAATCAATTGATTCTTCTGCATTGACAGAGAAAAAATTGAATTCAAGCTTAATTTGTGTCATTCAAAATGTAAAACCTTTCTCAAGACCAATAAGGAAACTGCACATAGTTGTGCCTTGACCTACGACTTGAACGACTTATTTAATCAGTTAGAATTATTTGAAAAAAAAAACAATTATTTTTTTTTTGTAAGAATAAATTTGGAATAGAGAGATTGTTTAATTTTCATATTAAGATAAAATATATCATTTTTTATAATTAAAAATAAATAATTATAATTCGTACATTCGAAATAATTTTAATAAATAATCATCAATAAAATTTCAATTCAAATTTTTATAAAAAAATTAATTTTAATTAATTAATTGATATATTAATTTATTACACCCTAACCAAATAATTCTTTCATGCATTCGTACGTTCACGTGTATAAATGAAAAAGATAAGATAAAATTTTGTTTGATTAATATTATTTATTTTTAATAATAAATAAATAATAAAATAATAAAAAACAAACCAAACGGACGTAAAAAATATAATTCGATCGTTGTCTAACCACCCCTTGAATTATTGGTCTAGCTAGTCATGTCATCATTTCATTTCAGTACAGTGTGTTCAACAGAAAAAAAAAAAAAAAGTTTAAAAGCTTAAGAGATAAAGTATGATTAATAATTAGCACTACTTTTGCTTGAATTGTGATCCCATTGCCATTGGTCTGACCGCAAAGATTTGATTAATATAAACCACAATCATTCTTCTCTACTTGCCTTTATTACTGTGGTTAATCTTGTGATTAGTTTAAAACACAGTCAACCACCACTTTGTATTTTCCTTTTTTTAGTAACTATAGTTAGACTAAGTCTCATTTTTAAAATGATAATTGAGTTACAAAATAACATACTATTAAGAATTTTAATCATTTAAAGAATATAAAACTGGCCCAAATTTTGAAAAATCCATCCTATTCATTTAAACTATAATTAAATTTGATTTGATTTGACAAAAAATCAATAATAAAAACTTAAGAGGTCATTTGGTATTGTTGTGAGTTTTATGTTTTATATTAGAAAAGTTTGAGAAAATAGAAATAATAAGAAAGAAAAAAAATGAAAACAAAACATAAAACAAAAACATCTCCAAACGACCATTAAATTAATGCAAATTTAAAATTATCCAAATCTAAAAAATTAATTAAAAATAAATCTAAATTAATTTAATTTAATTTTAAAATTCGACAATTTAAACTCAAAATGATTCAATTTGATTCATCCCATTACTACCTTTACAATTATGATCAGATTAAAAAATTTTCAATCTCCTTCCATCCTCTTTATCTAACATAATTTATAATTAAAAAAAAAAAAAGACAAATCCTAACCAATGGATTCAAACTATACAATATATATACATTGTATCTAAATCAAAACTAATGAAATAACTTTAGGTTCTGTGCCAATCTTGCATGTGTTCACTGCCTACTCTTTTGCTTTTCAGATTTCTCTTTTTTATATTCAGATTTCTTTGCCACTTTTTCCTTTCCCTCCCCTCTTAATTTGGTGATAACATGTAAGTTATAATTAAGGTTGTTACTATTGTTTTAGCATCATTTGTATTAAGGGTGATTTTTTATATCGAATTTGATTATGAATAATATCAATTATTTTCATTTGTTTCGGTTTGTTTTGATGAATTAATCATTTTCGATGATCAGTATGTAAATGTAAAATATAATTTATAATTTTGTGATTTATCTTTTATTTAAAAAAAATAATTTTAGTCTAATAAAAATTAATGAACAAAATAAAACTTTTAAAAGTTGAAACTTGAGCTGCATCTCTCTATTTTTTAAGCAACTTTTTTTTTTTCAAACAAAAAATTTATATCTATTTCAATTTCTTTCAAAAAATCAACTTTGATCCCTCTCTAAAGATTAAGACTCTTAAAACCAATGCTTTTTTTTTTTTCTTTTTCATCTATTTGTTTTTATCTTAATATATTCTTATATAAAAAATATCATGTGATTAAATTATGATTTTAAAAATATTATGATAAATTAATGACATTTTTTTTTATACTTTTAAACTTATTTATTTGATATTTAAAAATATTGTATATTTTATTTTACATATGATTAGTAGTATTATTATATAAAAGTGTAATTATATTTAAAAATATATTTGTATTAAATCAAAAAATCTAAAATAACATGCTGAAATAACTGATATTAACAGCCATAAAACGAGTAGGGAAATTCAGTTTGTTGACTTCTTGTTTTTAAAATTTTTTTGCGGTCAGACCAATAAAGAATGGAAATTACTTCATACCCAATGTTTGAGTTATTTGCAAAATATCCGTTCATTATCTATCATATATAATATAATATTATAATATATATATATATATAAATTTAATAAAATTTGTTTATTTTCAAAATTAGATGGATGAATTTTCTTTTCGTTACGTAAAAAAAAATTTTTAATTTTTCTTTTTATAATGATATATGAGATGTTTTTTAATTTTAAAATATTTATCAAAAATAAAAATAATTTAATTATCCAAAACTTTCAAATTTAAATAGAAAACTAATTCAATTATTTTTAAGTTGCTAGTATCAAAATCTGATTTAAATATAGTATTTTTTAAAAATAAATTATTGAATAATCTAAATATATATATATATATCTTTTTCAATTTAAAAATTTCAAATATAATGAATGATATATTATCTTTTAAAATAGGTTTCCTAATAATAAAAATATATGTTTTTTAAATCTAAAAATTTCAAATGCAGTGATATTATAAAATAGATTTCTTAATCATTTAAATATATGTCATTTTAAATTTTAAAATTAAAAATATAATTTTTATTTTGAGAGATTTTATAGTAATTTTTTATAACTTGATTTTTTTAAAATTTAAAAATACCAAATATTACAAACATTAAAAGATAATTTATTCTTTAACTATACTCTGAATGTTAATTCTATTTTTCTCTTTTCTTTAACCTTTATCTTGCAAAAAATGGTTTTTAACCTGTGAGATGCACAAATTTTTTTATTATATTTACAACTTTTTTTATATATGACATACATAATTTTTTATTATATTTTTTTTATAATTTGTGCATCCACATGTTAAAAAGTTAAAATCAATATTTTTTTTGTTTTTGAAATTTTTATGAAAACTTTGAATATTTTATTTGTTCTATAGTGTATGCATAGATCTTATAAAATTTTTTTGACAATTTATGGATGTTGAAGGGGAGGAAGATCTATTTAGCACAATAATAATTCTTTCGAAGTATTTTGATAATTGAAGGTAAAAATATTGATTTAATTATTTAGGCATTATTTGTTGCTTTTATTTATTTATTTATTTAGAAAAGATTTTATATGCTTACTTTTAATTATTAATTTTGTTGTGTTTTTCTTTTATTTTTTTAATTTATAAATAAAGATAAATGATTAACATGCAATACTAATTCTAAAATAATTGTTTTATATAAAAGTCAATTCATTCTTATTTTTTTGAAACTAATTTTTTATAATTTAATTCTTTTATAGTATTATTGGTTTTTTTCTTGAAAGCAAAATGTAAGTAGTAAAAGCAAAAAGCAAATTTTTTTACCTTTGAAATCAAATAAAAATTTTTGTGAATGAGAATTGATACCTTCTCATTAAAATCGTTTTACAACAAATTTTTAAAATAATTATTTAAAATTAATACTATTACTTAAAATTTATAACTATTTCATTTTAACTTTTACATAATTTTGCATCAAATGTTAAGTTTAAAATAAGCATAAAAATTAATTTGGTAAATCTTATAGATGTTGAAAATCAAGATATTATCAAAATTCATACAAAAATGTACATGCAAGTAAGTTATTTCGCATATTATTTAAACATTTAAAATCATTATATTTTCTAAATAAATAAAACTTATCTTAAAATTATGTAAACTTGTAGATGAATAAAAAAGATTACCCCAAGATGGAAATGACACAAATTAAATAAAATTAATACAAAGTAATGAAACTTTTAGTTTTCAATTTAATATTTTGTTGGTGTACTTGATAATACTATTTATATGTAAATCTTTTGGACATTTTTATTTTTCTCAAATGTTATTATATGTTTTGAAATTTTTAATTAAAAATTTTAATTTTTTATGCTTTGATAACTTAATTAATTATATTATTTGTAATTTACATATATAGTGAATGTCTAAGAGATTAAATAAAATTAATTTTTATATTTAAATATATATAAATAAATAAAAATAATCTATGCATTATACGGATAACAAAACTAGTTGGTGGATAAAATAATTCATTTCTCTTAATAAAACTGTCACATTTTGATTTTTGTTAGTAAAATTTTTTAAGTGTGATATCTTATTATTTTATTTTATTACAGATAAAATTATGAAAATATATTTTAAAAATTTTGAATAAAATTATTTTTAAATATATGTTTTGTAAAATGAATAAATTAAAATAATAAAAATTAAAGTTTAAAAATTTTGAAAAAAAAAACTATAATAATTTAACTGAGACATAAAGAGGAATATAAATTAAATAGTCTATATAAGTTTGAAAAGTTAAACTAATTGATTTTTGAATTAATTGATATGTTATTAGAGTTAATATTTAAAAATTATGATTTTAAAAAAATTTATATACGTAATGTTCTCTTCAATCCAGAGTATGCTAAGAACTTAAAAAAAGTTTAAAAATTCAAAAATTGTTCAATAAAAATTATACTGTTGGATTGTAGTGCTGAAATCTATACCTCATGTTTTCTTTTTTTTTTTTTTTCTTTTGAATGTCATTTTTTTGTAAGGGTGTGCTTCTATTGCGGCTTTGTCTGGTAAAAAGGATGTTCCATTGATCATTTTCATCTGAAAAGAGGTGAGTGAGTGGGAGCACTACAAACTTTTGCCAATGGCAGGCCAACCAGGGCAATGGGTGCAGCCACAAAGCCATGGGTCCCTACAGCATGTGAGAAATTATGAGCTGTGGTCAACATGCTACATGCCCACAAATGGGATCATGAAAAAAAAGCAAAACTGTGCGGAATGGTAACTTTATTGTCTTTCCTTTTTAACGGTTCCTAAAAAGGTAAATCAAATGCCCCTGCCTGCTCCTGGGCCCTGGCTATTGCCAATTGACACATCAATTTCTTATTCAAAATTTGCCTTCTTTTCCAACCTTAACAAATCATCATCTCTCGCTTTCGTTTTCTTCAGGCAATTAGCTTGGTGGAGTAACATATTTAGGAAAGAAATTCAGAAAACTGTTATATATATTATTTAAATATCAGTTAGTTCGAGTGACCAATAATTTAATTTTTTTAAAATAAAATTTTGATTTTAAATTTTATGAATAGAGATAATAAGTTTGAGGAAGCTTGCTCCATTTATGAGATTTGATTCGATTCGATTTTAAATTAGTCGAAATCCAAAGTGTTTATCGGATACCGAAAAATTTTAGATAAAAAAAAAAAGTAATTATAGATTTAGTCTTAATTAAAACATAATGATTATTTATTTCAATTTTAAAAATTTCACTTGCACACATTTATCTTAAAATTTTATAAAAATATTAAAAATTAATTTTTTATTTTAAAATTACAAATTCAAAATAAAATTACAATCACATACATAATAACATTTCGAATTTAGAAACTCAAACTTTTAAAATCTCCTCTTACCATTAAGTCCAAAACTCATGAGCACTTGAGTTAGCATTGCAATGGGTTCTCAAAACCAAACTAAAAAGAAAAAAACCGTACCAAATAGAAAAGGAGAAATTGTCCAAAAACTTGCTACTTACGGCCTATTTTCAAGACAGACAAGAATCCCGTAACCTAGTTTTGTCCAAAACAAACGTCATCAAAATAAGACAAGTAGCTCCTCATAATCCCCCTTGGTCGCGTGACCTAAGTAACTTTTATTTTCTTATTTTATGACTGAATAAAATGATATGCATTGAGGGATTTTTCATCACATCTAAATGAATTTTTAATCAAATTGGAAAATTGAATAAATTAAACCAATACCCTTTTATCACCTTAATTAATTTTTTTATTAATTATTTAGAGAAATAGAGATTATAAGGAAGAGAGGAAAGCATTATGATTATTTTGAATATAAAAAAGCAATGATTAAGACATGATAAATATGTAGGGGTTATAGAAGGGATGGTGGGGGTTGTGAAGAGCAAATTGTAGAAGAAGTGCTAAGGAGGAGGGAGGAATGGGGGTTTCAAAATTTGAAATCAAAATCACATCACCAATAAAAAAGGGTCGGTATTTTTAAGGGTAGGTGAACTAAGGTAAAACAACTTTATAATTGATCTACATGGGAGACATTGGATTTAAACCTTAGCCAGCTAAAAAAAAAAAAAAATTTCATCCCAAAATTCATCCATCTTATATGTTCAACTGGAGTTGGTAATTAATATATTTTTTATATTTATTTTGTATTAAATACACAAAAAATTAAAAAAATATTTAATCATAATTTATGGTAATATATTAAATATGAAATATAATTTTTATTAAAATTTTAAATTACATCACATTTATTTTTTTAAATATTATTTTAATATTAAATTTAAAATTATCAAATCTATTCTAATTATTTAACCTGACAAATAGTTGGCAAATGTCAAACGAATCTTCACTTTAATTTAGTTGAAGAGAGAGAGAGAGAGCATAAAAAAGGAAAAAAAAAAATTTAAAGAAATACAGTGCTGGGATGAAGAGAATCTAGCACATTTTGAATGGGGACAAATAAAACAAAATATTTCACTAAATACCACTATTTCTATTGTTATTTAATAAGAACGATAAAGCTTGCTTACACTTTAACTTTGGGAAACCCAATTTACCAGCCTAAACTTCGCTTTGGCCATGTTTAACCTTTATTTACCCCAAACCCCAAAAAACCGTCCCCTTTGAATTTTCCTTTTATACAATTTTCTTTCTATATTTTTTATGAATTACTCAAAATGACTGTATTTCCTTTTTCTTATTATTTAAGAGTTTAAAATTTTTTTCTATCAATAACTATGATTTTTTTATTTTTAAATAATAATATATTTTTTCTGAATTTATAATTCTCTTATGTCTATGAGAAATTAATGCTTATTTCTTTTTTTTGTTATATGAAAAGACAAAATTTTAGTTACAAACAAAAAAAAAAAATTTGATTCGAAATCAAATCTTAAATGTCTCTTCAAATGTCTTTAACCATTAAAATAAGATAAAAATTTGGGGACGAAATTAATACTTATTTCTTGAACATGACAATTGTTAAAAAATTCATTAATCCGAAAGTGTTTATCTGTAATTAATATTTTTTGGTTTCTAAATTATGTGTAATAGTATTCTAGTAGTTTTTGATTTATAAGTTTAAGTAAATGGAGCATTGTTGAGTGAAAAAAAAAAACGAAAAATATGCGAAATTATTAGGGTATAAACTGGGCATGTCAGTAAATAGTAATTATTCATTCAGTTCAGATCACATTGTTGCAGAAACTTACTTGATGGTCATAGGAAAATCACAACATCCTACCATTAATTCAATCTGCCATTAATGCTTAGGATATTGTTTGTCACGTCCTCTGAACCAGATTGGGATTTGCTCAGAGAGTTGAAATCCTTTTCCGGTCTTAACTTTAGGGTTTTATTTTTATTTTTTTTAATATAGAGGCCAATAACCTGTAAAAAATTTAAAATTGTAGGGTTTGATTTTATTTAAATTATTTTTATTTAATTTAGTTTAAATTTGAATTTTAAATATTTTTATTATATTCGGATTGAATTTTAAAAAATAAAAAATAAAAAATATCTAACTTAAATTGAATTACATATTTTTTTAATTTTTTATAAAATAAAATAATTTTTTAATAATTTAAATCTAATTAAATTTTATGTTCACTTTCACTTTGCCTTTTGAAATTAGGCAAAACCTCGTTTCAGTATTCTATTAAAAAGCAAAAAAAAAATAAAAATTACCATGATAATTTTTTATTCAAAGTAGTAGTAAAAACATATAGAAAGTGGAAATTATTATTTTTTTCATTTAAAAACTTTGCACGTGGAGAATGTTGTGACATTTTGGTCTTTTCAATGTGAGAAAAAGTCTCCGCCGTAACACCAACGGCCTTTGGACTTTTGTTTTTCTCTTTATTATTATTATAATAAATTAATAATAATTTGTTTATATATGGTTTTCGTTTTGATATTTGGGGAAGACAAGTATCAATGCTTTGGGTTGCTCGAGTTAAAATATGCAGTGTTTTGTGCCACTTCAAACATTAGAAAGCGATGCCAATATTCAATTAATTTTGCTTCATTGAGCTACAGTATGCATGCATGGGCTAGTAAATGCGTACTACTTGTAAAATATAATATACTATTTATAATATTTATGTTTTATTTAGATGATCGTAAAATGTAATATACTACATTATATATATATATATAATATGCTATTTACAATACCTATATTTTATTTAGATGATCGATTGGAAGGCATTTTCACTATATCATTGCATCATTTTGAAATTAAATTTTGAACGGTCACCCAAATGAATTTGATTTTGATATATATATATATATATTTTTTCAAGGAAAGGCAAATGCTCGTACAATAGAAAAGGGAGATGACAGGGTTAAAACTCACGTTCACATGTTTTTCTTAAAACCTCTTAATCACTAGATCAAAAGGTGAAAGATGTATCCTTTGATTTATAGTGTAATACTGAATCTCTATCTATTCTATATATTAAATATTCATCATTTCATTGGAAATTTTGAATTAATATTTCAAAATTTATAGTCCTTTTCTTACTTCTTTTATTAGTAATTTCAGTAATTTTTGCTTGCCTTTTTATTTAAAATATCGATATTTTGACAATTTAAAATTTAAAAGTTCTCACTATTCTCCCATAAAATCTTGTTTGAACAATGAAAATAATACAATAGTAACTAGACTGTTTTCTTCTATGGTAAGGGATGAGGATCTCACCATGCATATAAAGAAAGGGTTTTCTATATGTTCATAGTACTAATATATATGCATGTCCAACCAATTAAGATATACATGCATTGCAAACCAATTAAGCAAGGGGATGGGAAGAAAATTGTGATGAAAATCCCAACACATTTGAGGTAATCAAGATCTTTGAATTTTGATAATCGAAATTAAAATTTTAATATTTTATCAATAAATCATACGATTATTGGGTTGATACATAATTAGAAACAAAGGTTTAGAACAAGGCCAACAAGGGGAAAATGAACGTGCAAAATAATAATAATAATATTGTTGAATCAACTTTCATGGCAAATGAAAGGAAAATGAACAGTATCATGATAATCTTGCTGTTTCATAGCAAAATAAAGGAGGAAAATATACAGTTATCTGGCAACAAGCACCTGAGTGAAGTAACTAAACTCCAATAAAAGTACATGAAAATAGTGTTTTATGTTACCTTCCTAAGTGTCATACATATAATATCCCGAAATATCCGTTCACGGGTCTGCCCAGCCTTTGGACTCTTCGGCATACCTTATGTCTTTGGTCTTCATAGGTTATAATAACTATAGGTTTACCAGGACCATGTCTACATTTGTATTTACTATTATTAACTTAGAAAAAGGATCGTTGAAATTATTATTATTCGTCAAAGATATGTTCTTTTCATGTAAATCGTGATATGTAATCATTTATTAAATATTATATGTAGGAATTTATTGAAATAAATATTTATTATTTAATTATTATATGTGATATGTTATAAATAATTAATTTTTTTTAATAATATGAATTTATTTCATAATTTAAATGAAAATGATATGTGCTGACATAAGTAGACCTGATAATTTAAAACAGGAAACATTGACATGATACGAAAATGATATAAATAAAGGATATAGAGATAATATGATTTAAAATTAAAAAAATCATAAAAAAGTTTAATAAAATAAGAAAATTATTGTCGATATGAATTATGACACGTGATTTTCATAAAAAATATAACACGAATATAATATTTTATACGATACAATAACACAAATTGCCAGATTTAGATATAAAGTAACCTTATACCATCCTTTTTCTCAATACTAAAGTTCAAAAGTCTATCATTGCCTAGAGGTATATTGTGTTAGAGATTGCAATTATTTTAATAAATTCTTTTCTCGAGAGGAAGATTGAAGTGTTGACGTCCCTTATTTAAATTGGTAAACTATTGAACTCTTATTTTAAATGGTTAGAGTTTAAATTTTGATAGCTTTAAAAATAATAATAATATATCTAAAAACTGCATCCTCACCATTTATATCATATATCTATACATATTCCTGATCTTCCACGTAGCTTAAATACTTATGAGTAAGTTTTAAATCATGGCTATATAGATAGAGTTTCATTGTCTTTTGTAGGAGAATGCAATAAACTTTCATGCATAAATATTTAGTCTTTGGTACTTCTTAATCTCACAAGATAACTAGCACTATTCAATATATAATCATGTACATTAACACTAATTCGTAACACCAATGGATCGGTACATATCTCGTAATTACACTCTTGCCCTTGTATCTTGATCAACTTTCGTTAGATACAAAGGACAAAATGCAGAGTTGGAAATGTAAGAATTTTAACTTTATTTTTATCATAATCAACTTTCGTGACTACACTCTTGCAATTGCATCTTGATCAACTTTCCTTTCATTAAAAAAAAAAAAAAGAATTTCAATTAGAATTCAAGAATTTTGCTCAAATCTCACTTCATTTTTACTATTTGAAGTGATCAACTTAAATAAGTGGCACCTTTAATTTTGACCACCTTTTTGCTTATAATTTCAAACGCTTTCACCTTATCATTTTTTTACAGTAACGGATACATGCATATTTCATCCAAGTGATGTTGAAATGAGAAAAGAAATAAATTGAAGGAAAATTATAATAGTTGAATGAACATTGAGAACATAAATTTAAGACATACTTAAACAAATTAAAATGATCATCGTATTTAGTTTTAGGGTTAGGAGATAGGACAATTAATGGCATAATACTATTAAGGTTTGCTTTTATTTTCATTAAATTTTATAATTTTAAATATGATATAATGATAAAATATGAAAATAATGAAAGAATAATTAAAATTTTAAAGATTTCTAAATGTTTTCTTAATTCTTTTTTAAAATTTTTGTGAATTTTTTTTCTAATTGTATCTAATCATATTAATTGTCGTATTAAACATATTAGTTAAATATGTTAGTCATATTATGTGTAAAAAATATAATAAATATGTCAAATATTAATAGTTCATATTATATTCTTATTTTACGTATTCATCTTATATTTTGTGTTATGAAAAAATAAATAAAAATACGTAACTTAATGCTATTAAATGGTTATATGCTTTCTCACAGGGGCAGCCTTTCACATTAGAGTTCAGTTCCCGAAAATGAGCTTTATAAAACAGTAATAGCATATGGAGGTGTTTTGGAAGTGTGTACTGAAATTAAAAGCCAAAGGAAGAAAAAAAAAAAGAAAAAAAGAAAAGGGAAAAGCAATAATGAGACTATAACGGTTGGTGGGCTATGGTATGGGGGTTTGGGGTGACGACGTTTTCCGTTAGGAATTGACATCCCAGTCAACAAAATAATGGCGTTTTTGCATTGACTAACAAAAAGCACAGTTGACGTTGAACCTTACCCTACGTTTTTAAAATATTTTTCCCTTGCACACCCATATAACGGCGTTATGAGCCGTCACTTGGCTATATATAGGAATCCCTTTGCTCTATTCCATATTCATCATCCAACCTCTCTAGTTTTGAACATCTCTTCCCTCTCTCCCTTTCCCTTTTTATATTCATCTCTTAAATGGTTGCGTGAAGCAAAAGTTTGGAATATTGGTGTTTTGTTGTTGGCAGAGAGAAATCAGTTATCATCAGCCAGTTTGAGTTAGTAAGTTTCTTTTTCGGTTTCTCGAAATGGGGAAGAAAGAGTTGAGAGATGAGAAAGTGAACGGAAGAGTTGAATCTGTACTTCAACTTGTTAGAAAACAGTCTCCATTAACAGTGAAACAGGTAGGTTTTTTCAGATCTTTCTGTCACAAAACAATTATGAGGGAGGAAGGACACCATTCATCAATGGTTTCAGGAAAAATCATATAGCTAATCATTTTCTCGTTCTAGGAAAATAAGATTCCTATCTGGGATTTTCAAATCCTGATGTGATTTACCGTTTGTTTCATGGAAACAGGAGAAGTTCTGCAACAATGCTTGTGTAGAGAGGTTTTTAAGAGCAAAAGGTGATAATGTCAAGAAGGCTGCTAAGCACTTACGAGCTTGTCTTTCTTGGAGAGAGAGCATTGGCACTGGTAAGCAGTGATTTTTTCCTTTCTGTTCTTCTGGTTTCTTTTTGTTTCTTATATATGAAACAATCTTGCTTTTTCATTTCAATTTGAACGTTAAAGGCATATACTCTCTGATCATTAAAGCCACTTATCCAAAAGGTTTCTCTTTTTCTTTTCCGGGTTTTTTTTTTTGCATAAAATTAGTTTCTTTTTATGTTTTGGATATGTACAGAAAATTTGATAGCAGATGAGTTCTCAGCTGAGTTAGCTGATGGAGTTGCATATGTAGCCGGTCATGATGAAGAGTCCAGGCCTGTCATGGTCATTTTCAACTCCCATTTTTCTTTTCTGATTTTCTCGAGAATTGAAGCCAGAAAATTAATCATTTTCAGGAATTAAAATTTTGCTGCCGTTGTCTTTGTTACAGATTTTGAGGATCAAACAAGATTACCAAAAGTTCCATTCTCAGAAACTGTGAGTAATTAACGCAAATTCTTGTCTTCTTTTTCTTGTTAACTAATGACAACAAGATCTGAAAATTTTTTTTTTGTTGTTTTTTCTTTGTCATATTTTTAGTTCTACTCGTTTGCTGGTTTTCACATTGGAGGTTGCTATAGGAACCATGCTAAAAAACGTCGACCAATTTGTTCTACTCATAGATGCAAGTAAGTTTCACAATCCAAATGACTATAATACCCTTCGAAAATCCAATGAAACTCCATAAAACTTTGGAAATCGAGTTCGTTTGCTGTATTGTCATTGCACACTGCTGATGCGGAATCACGGGCAGGTTCTGAGACAACTTCAGATAATGTCCGGAGTGCCCCTTTAAGTGTCACAGTCAATCTTAATTCTCTCCGGGGGATAACAGGGGTATTATCGGGAATTGGAGTTATTTAAATCATCATCAAAACTAGGAAGTTCCCAGGATTCTATATTTTGCTTTCATCTCATAATCCTCTGCAATTGTCAGGCTTTACTGCTTGTATAATCATATATAATAATTAGAGAAAACTAAAGAAATTTGAATTTGTTTTTTTGTAGGATGATAATTTTGAGAACCTTTTTTTTTTCTGACAGGCTTTTTCAGATCAGCATCGGCTTTCATGAACTTGTTGTTGGCAGCACTCAAAATTGTGGCCGACTACTACCCTGGACGACTTTACAAGGCTTTCGTCATCGACCCACCTGCGCTGTTTTCTTATCTTTGGAAGGTAGTTTCAAAACTCTGCCCCTTTCCCTTCAAAGTTTGTAATGCTAAACAAATACTATTGAACCTGCAATGCTAGCTCCTTTTCAGATCATCAAGCTTAAGTCAAATCTTGTACACTTCTTTTTCTTGGTGGGTCCTTCATACCATCTCCATCATGGGATTGTTTTTAAATGGTGTGACTTACCATTCCAGGCCAATAAGTTAGATTCCAAGTATTTGAAAAACAAGAAATTGTCTAGAATAATTAGGTCCAACTCATATGATTATGCTTACGTACAAATGAAATGTATTAACGGTCCAATTTGAATAATCGTTACACTCATAACTATATTTAGTTTGTGTAAAATCATGTTATAAGTCCTAATTAGCCCTTAATCATGTTATGGTATTATGTTTATTCAAATTTTGTCCTACTCTTAAAGATGGAAAAGTGTTTATGAAGTCTTTCAAAGATAAAAAATTAAAAAAAAATTTCTTAACATTATTTTTATCAATAAAATTAATAAATTTGCCAATAATTTTTTATATTATTATAAATAGACATGTTCAAAATAATCTTAGTCCCCTATTGTGTACTCTTATCGTTAGTATTAAGTTTAAAGGACATGATTTAGTAACAAGTTTTTTTGATGTTTTATTTGGTAGGGTGTTCGTGCATTTGTCGAGTTATCAACGGCTACGATGGTGGTTTCATCACTAGATTTCGAAGAATCACTTGAGTTTAACGACTTTGGATCATACCCAAGAGCCTCATCTCTCCGGTTTGACCCCTCGTCAATCAAATCAACGGCCAAGGTCGGCTCATGCTCTTCCTCCAGATTCTCCTTCACAGTATCACATCATTTTGACTCTCTAAAACCTTGGTACCTCACCTTGACTGACACGTCAGCCTCCAAAGTTGGATCGACGAGCCCGTCCCCCTTCGGCCCAGCACTGATCTCCCCACTCAACGCGAGGTCCCTCTCTTTTGCATCACCAGCTGCGAGGGCGCCACGTGGCAACATCAGCATGAGGAAGAGCTTATTCCCATCTACGCCTCTGCCACAGCGTAGCAAAGCCATTGAGTCCATCAAAGCCAACTATTCGCGGACCCCACGGCCATCCTTCCTCCAATCACCTGTCATGTTTTTCCGAAGGGACTGCCATGTCAGCACCAAAATAGAAAAGTCTCGAGAATCCTTCATGCCCTTTTTGAAGTTTTACAGAAGGCCGTACGATGAGATGATCTACAGGTCAATGATGCGGCCCCCATTAGGTGGCTTAATCTCCATCGTTAAACGGCGCCACATGTCGGTATCGCAACGGTTCTAGATTAAAAAAGTACAGAGCTACTGAATTTACATTTTCTTCGAGTGTTGAAGCGCACTACTAATAATTTGATTAATTATTTGTTTTCTTCGTGTTCATTTTGCTTTTCGTGTGATTATACACGAGAAAGAAAAAAAATGAATTAATTAAAGAATTTATTGAGGGAGACTACGTGCGAGGTGGGATGTGAATTGTTGTGCAAATTTTGAGCATTGTTGACCTAAAAATTAAAGTCGGCGTTGAGTTTTCGGAGGAGAAGCAAAGCATGGGAAGAAGAAACCGTGGTCGAAACGTTGAACATTGCATTGGAAATCATTGTAGCAAAGAAAACCAAAGCGTTGAAAACAAAAATATTTCGTTTTTTCATAGTTGATGTTATAAGAATATTATTTGTTTTTAAGTTTTGGGGAGGTGGAGAATCTATGACTTGTTTTTGTTCGACCTTGGTTTCGAGATAAATAAAGAAAAGAAAACCCATTTGAGTTTGAATCTTCTATTTGTATTGATTATAAACTTGTTCATAATAAGTCATATTATATTGTTTATTACGCATTGGTTTCAACGTGAGCAGAGTTGGGTGGGAATATGTGTCCTTTTATGTTGTTGTAAGAAGTCAAACTCATCAAAATAAAGAGCCCCTGATTCTTTCCATGTATGAAAGGAGAAATTTTGAGATGAGTCATGAGTTGTTCGTTTTGGGAAATGTAAAAAAAAAAAAAAAAAAAGGGTAGAAGAAAGAGTTGACGTTATGGTACGAGATGGGTGTGGGGAGATGGGAGTTTTGTCGTGTAAGAGATGTCGTTTAGGACACAAAGGTCATTTTGTGTTTGGCATTTTACTGCTTTGCTTCTTTTACTACCCAAACTAAAAAATTTGGGGGAATCGTGAATTTAGGCTGAGCTGAGAAATGGGTTATGAAATGGACAAATGGGGGTACTGACCGACTACTGAGAGACAGAGAGGGAGCCACTCTTTGGAGTTTATTCTTTTTTTTTTTTTTAATTCATGTTTGAAGTTTATTCTTTGTTGTTTGCGAGTTCGGAAGTGTCGCTTTCGTTTGGATTTTAAGGGGGCATTTTTCCAGGGAATGGGATTGTCATGGATTTTATTTACAGAGCAGTGTGATGCTCTCAGCTCTGTAGTTTCTGCTCCTATAAAGGATTTCGTTGCTGGGTGGAATTATCTTTTTCAATTCTACACTCATTCTTCTGCTTTTTTTTTTGCCGTATCTGCATTTCCATTATTCTTTATCAGCATCATTAACGTCTTGAACATTTTTCTTTTTCTTTTGGCACTTGCTTTGTATTATTGTTTTTAAAATGAATATTTAATTATTAAATTTTTATCTAGTTTCTAAAATTTAAATAAATATTTTTTTGTCATCCAATCGTTATAATTTTTAACAATATATTGACGTGATAATATCACCTTAATTGTCCGATGCTTTGTGACATACCCCAAATTTATTATCACGTGATATGTCAAATAATATGATCATATTATGTGACACTTAATAATTGATATAAGATTATCATATTAGCATACTATTAGAGATTAATGATTAAATGATAAGAAATACTTATTCAAATTTTAATGATTAATTAAAAAATTTTAAAAATTAAATAATTATTTTAAAAATATGATCATAATTGACTAATCAATGATTTATTTTACCTCTATTTTTATCAAGTTTACAAATACAAAAACAATGTTTCATTGACAATTAAGGATGGTTGTGATCCTACATTGTCCTTCCGTTTTGTTTTTTTTTAATGAATTTCTTTCCCATTGAGTAAAGCTAAAGAATCATTTTGTTTTAATAGTTAAGACATTCACAAAGGTACAAATTCAATGAATTTTAAGATGAAGCTAGCACTCAAATTAAATTACAATAAAATTGGTTTATGATCGAGTACTTCAGATGGATTTAGATACCGTCCTAGGAAACCAATGTAATACCATCCTAGAAACCAATCTAACTTGAAAATTTGATCTTGAAAGTGTGAAGAACTTGGTACTAATTGTGTTAAAATTTACTCAAATTTCGAAAGATCATTTGGTTCATGAATTCTTATATTTTTTTAGGAATTTAACTTTTCGTAATATGATTTTTATGTTTGATTAATAGAATGTGATTCTCTGAAATTTTTAAGATTATTAGTAGTGTTAGGAAGGAAAAAAATAATTCAGAATAAAAAACTCTTTTCCTTGAAATTTTCTTAAATTTCTAACGAAATGCTAAATTTTATTAGATCATAGAATAAAAAGTAACCGTTAATTTTTATTGGAATAGATAACAATTATCATCTTTTTATAAAATTAAATAATTGATTATTAAATAAATAAATTACTGATGGTGACAAATGCAATAATTTTATAATAATTAAATATCATTTGAGAGTGTATGCTGCACATTAAATTTCTTTTCAACAAAAATATTTAAAAGTAATCATCTAAATTACGGATTATGTTTAATTTTTAGTTAGGAATAAAAATGAATAAAAATGTACAAGGAAAATACTAAAATAAAAATGTAAAAACTTTGATAAAGTATAAACTGGAATAGTCTGATCTAATGTGAGATATTAAATTTTTTATTTTAAAATTCATTTATATTATTTACAGGTCATATTATTATTGCTATCGTACGTTTATGTTTTAATAAATATATTATGAAATTATTAAATAAATTATTTTATGAATGTCACGTGTTATTCAAGTGTTTACAAGGGTAATAAAGTAAAAGAATTTATTAGGTAATTTTAGAGTATGTGAATCAAACGTAAAAGTTTTACATTCCATAAGGTTAATAAAATAAAAAAATCAATCATTTTCTTTGACTATCACTTTTCCTTGAAATCACTTGCACTCTTGGAATTTAAGATTCTATGAATCAAAATCTCACTTGAATTTTATGTGGGAGAAAAATTTAGATATATTCCTTTTTTTTAAGGTTCATTTAGATGGATATTGAGATTGACTCATTGTTATTTAAAATAGTGGTAAAGATAAAATTAATTATTATAACAGTAATATTAAAATAAATAGTGAGATATGTCTTTAAGTGTAAAAATAACAATGACAATGAAGTGAATTATAATGACTAGATAAAGTGACAATTAAAGATATTGATTAAAAATTGTATGTAATAAAAAATTTAAATTATTTAATATCTATAAAATTAATAAATAATTGAAAAATTATTAAATGATTTTTAATTTAAAATAATAGTTTTATTAATAAATAATTAAAATTTATTTATTAGTTTATTATATAACTAATAAGATTTATTTATAATTAATTAATTATGTAATAATAAAATTTATTTTTATATTAAATTAACAAAATTAGTTTATAATTTTCAAATAAAAAGTTAAAATAAAAAAAATAAAGTTGAAAGTTGTTAACTTCAAGGGAGAAAAACGGAAAAACAACGTGAAGAAACTATGCCGATGGTGAAGTGAAGTTTCATATGCCAGTGAATAATCGGTAAAAATCTCATCTCAGCATACCATTGTTTGGATCTTAAAATAGCGGTTGACGCAACATTTTATAACAACTAAACTGCATTGTAGGGACCGGCGGATTCCAAACCCAGTCTTAGTAGACTATGGCGAAGCCCTTTTGTTCGCAAATTTCCTCTATATAGAGCAGTAGCCCATTAAATCATACAAAATCAATATAATAAATAAATATAATATACAAAAAGTTTATATTTTTTTATAATCATAGTCTAAAAATAAAAAAAAAATTTGTTACTACTGTAATTTAAATTTTAAATTTATTGAATATGACATATTAAAAATAATCATATAAATTATTGAATTAAATTTTAATTAAAAAATTTCATATTTTGATGATGCATGTTAAGATGATTAGATTTACAGAGCAAGGACACCAGTCTTTTTTTTTTTAAGAATTTTTTACTGTTTAGCATAGCCGAAAGGTGAGAACGGTATAGAATTTATTACATAAAAAAAAATAAATTGATTAAATTTAATTTTGATATTCAAGGTTAGGAACTTTGGCCATTGAAGTGGCTAAAGGCTGACGCTTTTGCTATCTTACCGTAAACATATGCTTTATTCATTGGAAAATCAAACTCGAGATCTACATGGTGAATTGAAATTTAATGCCACAATGGATATACCTCTCTGAAGTCGGAATAAAAGGACCCAAAATTTCTCTCGACTCCCTCAGCCTTGAGGTTCTCATTGAACATTTCAAAGACGTAAACCTCCATATCCACATCTGCCTTTCTTGGTATTTTCCCTACTCCAATAACATGATCCCTCAATTTGATGCTATAAATTCTTGCATTTTCTATGCTCATGACCTGCAATTGGCCAGCCAATACCAACTTTGGCATCCTCCTTTGCCGCTTGTCTCAACGTTGCTGCTACAAAGAAGTCTACCATGGCATCAAACATATTATAGTATGCTAAGTTCCTGTCATTAATGAGATATAGTTTGGTTCTCAGGCAAGGGCAAAGTAAGGGTAAACATTGATTAGAAGTGGTGATGCAATGCTAATACATATAGCAAGTCAAATTGCACATAACTTGAGCAAATTGGCCCTAGAAGGGAGGATATGAGGCTTCTAAGACATTGAATCCAACAGCAGTTATGACAAATATGTAATCTATCCCTTGGCAATTGACTCGTGGAGATTAGCCATTTCTCCCAGGACATAAGATGCAATAGCACTTGGGATCGCATCATTGCCTACGCAGAGATTTCGGAACCTAACACCCTCTTCAAATGTATGTGACAATGTGGTCTTGAAACCACTTATCAGCAGCTTCTTGGATTGATGCTACATAGGCAATCGCCTCATTTGGAACCACTTTCAAGTTTGTCATGTTGAATCTGTATCAATGAGATTTTGTTGTTCAATTCTCCCGAGAGGAAATCAACGACCCGTCTACGAGAAGGCAGATTGTCTTCATTTCTTCCATAATTGGTACCGTATCATCAAGTGGCAGAAAAAAAGATTTATCTCATTGGAATTATGGGGAGAGAATATTTAACCACAATGAATGATGAGTAAATTACTCACCTTAGAGTGTTAAAAGGGTGAAAAATAAGAACTGCAAAAATCTGTTATGGTGTGGGTCCAGCCCTATACTATTATTATTTTAAAAGGGCCAAATTTGACCCAGCCAAACATTAAAACAAAAGCAAGGGTTGCTTTAAATTGGCGTAAAAATGGTTAACTGCTAGGAAAAAAAAAGTTATGGTTGAGGGAAAAAAAAAAAAAGAGAAAGGAGAGCTTTTGATTTGATTAAGAGGTTGAATGGAGGTTGATTTGTGGTTTGATGGAGTTAAAATTTTGTCAAACACATTTATGACTCAATGTTTTACATTTTGAACAGTAGAGATTAGAGTTGAAACTTTCTAAAAACAAATTTAGAGTATATTTGTTGAGTTATTTATTGAGTGAAATTTTTTTAATTGTCTCTCTAATTATTGTTTAACTCTAATTTTAGTTAGAAAAAAATTTTGTTCATTTATTATTTGATAGTAGAGATTTTTTGGTGGTTTGTGATTTTTTTCTTTACACTAGATGATTTTTTACGTAAATCTTAGTGTGCTTTCTTTTTTTTGTATTATTAATTATTAATTATTATATATTTACTGTGAGTTTATTGCAACATATTACTTTTGCATTATTGTGTTTGTCGCTTCAGGCTTAATAAGTGTATTAGAGCTACGGTTATTTTTGAGACATCAGTATAGTAGTAACCCATGACAAAAGAAAATTCTGTTTGAGATCAAGGAGGGTGATACAGATTCTATGATAAAATGACAATATCAAATTATTCAATTTAAAAACCAATGATGGAGGATCATTTATTATGTAAATATTTGTATGAGTCAGTATTGGGTGATTTGGCTAAATCAACAGATATGAAAAGATGAAAGTTAAAAAAAAAGTTAGATAGAAAATGTTGACCACAATTAAAAAATGGATTGATATCAGCATGTTTTATCATGTAGATAGATACCCACACCGTTTGGAAAAAACTAGCAACATTTTATAAGATAAAGACATGCATAAATAAAGTTATGCTTGTTAAAAAGTTTGTAACTTTATAATTTATGGATGGATGATCGATTATAGAGTATTTAAGTGATTTTCAAGATATATTCAATCGGATGACAACTATGGAACTTAAAATGGATGATGAAATGAATGCATTATTTTTTTAGGATTCATTGCCAAATAGCTGAAATATTCTAGTTGTAATTGTTTTTAATTAAACTCCTGACTACAAGGTGACGTTGAAGATTGTAAATGACAGTATGTTTAATGCAGAAGTAAGGCAAAAAGATTCAGACTCTGGAAATCAAGCTCTTATCATAGAAAATATCGACAGAGATCAGAACTCGAAAGGCCATAGTAAGTCCAAATATAGATTCAAGTCCAGAGATAAAGTAAAGTGTTACCATTGTGATAAACATGGTCAGATAAAGTGAAACTACAAAATATTAAAGCAAGAGCAAAAAGATGAAAAAGATAAGAGTTCAAATGATGACAGTGTTATAGCAGTAAATTCAGATAATGATTCAGTTACTTTAATTTATACATATGACGATTGTAATGATGTTGGTGATCTCGACATTAAGTGGATAATTGATATAGGAATGGCATATCATTGTATTTTCAAGAGGGAGTTATTTACAACTTACAAAGCAAGAGACTTTGGTTTCACCAAGATGAGAAATCAAAATGTGTAACAGATTGTTAGGGTCGATAATATTATTGTACAAATAGTATAGTTGCATATTGACTTTGAGTGATGTTAGACACATTCTGAATATGAGAATAAACTTGCTATTAATGTCTTTGATAAAAATTATATGAGAGTTAGTAAAAGAATGGGTAATGAAAGCTTCTCAAAGGATCTATGATAGCTGTGAAAGAAAAATTATATTACATAATGTACAAGACATGAATGCAATTAAACGATAATTAGATAAATGCATTGAAGATGACGCCTTAGCAAATTTATGGCACAAAAGGCTAACACACATGAATGATAAAGGGTTACAGATTTTATGAAGGGAATTATGCATCAATATATAGAGTAAAGTAGCAAAATTTTAAAATTTTAATTCACTAAAGCAAGATCAATTAATAAGATCATACAACATATACATATATAAACATACATGGGTTTCGGCTATGGGTATGAACCTTTTTTATCGAATTGATTTTGATTCAAGCTAATGATATTCCAATTTGTTTCCTAAGCCATCAAAGCTACCGAAACATGCAACCTCTATTGGTGATCCACATAAACTTTTGTGAAAGAACCTTTTCTAAAATAGGGAAGAACACAAACTACACTTTAGCTAGTTAGTGTTTACAAAACCTCTTATTTTCTTTCAAGTTTTTGTTTAGAATTGCTCTTAGCTTATTTTTATATCTAATATGCCTTGTATATTGCAAGAGGGGTGGCGGTAATGTTCTTTTTATAGAGTGACATTCAACTACATTAGGTTAATGCAAGATATTGATATTTTAAAAAATATCCTATGCTTGGTTGAATGCTTTAAACAAGAAAAGTTTTTCTCTCTTGTTTTATTTATTTTATCTTTTGATCTCACAAAAACCAAAGTAAGTTAAACTTAATTTGTCCTAATTTTAGTCTTTCATAATTGTCCCATTAAGTTCTTTAATATGTTGGCAATAATCATAAGTATTATAAGCATTTACAATTGACTATGGATAAATCAAACCTTTTAACTTTATCACAAATTCTCCAATTAACCAATCTTATGTTTATAGATCATGATCAATGCTAACTACATTATCATGACCCTTAATTGCTTAAGAAAGTCAATATGGCTTGACAACTTATCCATGAATGGTTTTAATGTATAATTATTATCCTTTCATCACATAATATCTTGGTTTGAACATTGATTATGGTTTAGTGTCTACTCAATCTTATTCGATTATATTAAGTCTTGTCCTTGACATTAACTCACAAATAAGCTTTAGAACAATTTTAAACTCTTATTTCATTTTGGCCAAAGATTTTTCAAATTAATTCAATCAAGACTAGTTAAAAAACTCTCTTGATCACACAAAATGATAAATCCTATCTTAATTATTTCATGCATCTTCATATGTCTCATGTTATACCCAACAATACTCAACTAGAGCATTCTTGGTTTCAATCATAAATAAAGTTAAAGTATAACATTCATCATATAAGATTATAAGTAATCTCAAGTCAAAAGATCACTAATATAACTATCACATGGAAATATAGTTGTAGACACTATGTGAACTACAATATAACATTCTCATATGGGTTCATGTTCAATGAACTTATTCCTGTAATAAGCACCTACATGTTAGCTCAAGTTTACCCAAACTTCAACCTGTGAGATTGGTTATTTACTTCATAAATAAGGGTATAACCATATGCTAGTCTCAATAGCTTTTGTTAATGTTCTCTTATTGATAAAGTATTGACTAGGAACTATTTTAGAACATATAGCTTTTATGTAATAATGATATCATAATTACAATCTTGTTGTGATTTTTTTGTAAAACTTTATTTATATTTCGAGGATATTATTATATAAGCATCAACAATAGAATATATGTGAATAAGCTTAATGATAAATAAATAAGAATTTATAAGATATCAAAATATCAAAGTATCATAAATATGATAATGTCTTAGCCAAATTGATTCGACTTGAAGGACAAATACCAATATTTTTGCAAGGTAGTCTTTCATTTCCTTGATCAAAGGTATGTCTGTCAATTCATGTGATCATTGTTTACAGGTAAGCATCATAGAGTTTCTTTTCATAAGTGTTCTCAAAGGAAATAATACATATTAGAATTGATTCATTATGATGTAAGTGATCTTACTAAGGTTGAATCATTAGACGATAATAGGTATTTTGTTATTTTTATTGATGATGCTTCATATATGTTGAAAAATAAAAGTCAGTTCTATAATATTTTTAAAAATTTGATATAATGATGGAACGAATGATAGGTTGCCCTTGACGTGTATTCAGACCGATAATGGTGAACACAAATCTAAATACTTTAAAAAATATTGTTCAAAACATAGGATCAAGCATGAGATGATAGAACGTAGAACATTGTAGATAATGATGTAGCTGAAAGGATGAATTATACCATTATGAATAGAGTCAAATGTATGCTGAGGATGACAAAATTACCAAAGCCATTCTAGGGTGAAGCATGCTATTTGATTAATAGATCACTATTAGTTCCTTTAAGCTTTGACATTCTAGAAAGAGTGTGGACAGAAAAAGATGTTTCATATTCTCACTTGAAAGTTTTTCAAGTATAAAACATTTATACATATGTTGAAAGTGTAGAGGTCAAAGTTTAATAGTAAAGCCACACAGTGTGTTTATTAGGTATGGTGATGAGAAATTTAGCTACAGGTTATGGAATCTAATGAAGAAAAAGACAACAAGAAGTAAAGATGTGGTTTTCTATAAAAAAAAAATCATAATAGATTTTGAAAAGAATTAGAAGGCTGCACAAGTTACCAAAACTTAAAGATACAAATAAATCTGCCATAGTTAGTGATGAGCTAGATAAAATCGATTTTGAGTAGAAGTAGCTTTTTTTCCACTAAAAATGTTGAATAGGGTGAATAATTCTCTCTATCAGAGAGTGTTAAGTAATAGGAGCTACTTTTGGCATTAGATAATGTAGAGTCTTAACCTAAGAGTCTTATCAGAGAGTGCTAGCCATCCATCATGTATCCAAGTTTAGATTTTATTTTAGTTACTAGTGAGAGAAAGCCAAAGAGCTTCCAAAATATGTAGAATACTTTAGATAAAGAGTCCTAGCTAAAAGTAATGAAAAAAAAATAGAGTCATTACAAAAAAATAATATATATGATCTTGTTAAACTTTTAAAAGAGAGAAGGCCATTGAAGAATAAATGGGTGCTCAAGTTGAAAAAAGATGATGACAAGCTAGTAAGGTACAAAGCTCAATTGATGGTGAAAGATTTTTCTTAAAAACTTGACATCGATTTTGATGAGATCTTATCTCTAGTTGTGAATATGAGTTCCATTCAAGTGGTACTAAGATTAACATCTAGTTTGAATCTTGACCTTGAGCAACTTGATGTCAAGATTGCATTCTTACATGATGACTTACAGGAAGATATTTATATAGATCAGCCTAAGAGTTTTAAAGTGAAAAGAAAAAAGCATCTAGTTTGCAAACTAGAGAAAAGCTTGTATGACTTAAAAAAAGCTTCATGGCAATGGTACAAGAAGTTTGATTATTTTATGGTAATTAATTGTTATAAAATAAAGGTAACAGATCCTTATATGTGTATAAAAAAATTCTCTATTGTTACTTCTTTATTCTCTTATTATATGTTGATGATATGCTAATTGTAGGATAAGATATTGGTATTGTTACTAGGTTGAAAGAACAATTGTCTAAGTCTTTTGACATTAAAGATTTAGGTTTCGCAAATCAGATTATTGATATGAATATTATTAGGGATAGGAGAGCTAAAAAGCTATGATTATTACAAAAAAAGTATGTTGAAAGGATACTTAGTAGATTTAATATAGAATATGCTAAATTAGTTAGCACTTTGTCATAATGTTCATATTCAAGAACCTATCTATTAGATATAAAAATATGGAGTCGTTACCAATAATATCAATAAGACCCTGGACAAAATGAAGTGTCTACATATTCTATTTGCCAACCATTTTTATCTGAATAAGAAGTTTTGTCTAGTGATTGAGGAAAAACAACTAATTATGTTTAGTTTTTTTTTTTTTTACAATTGGTTTTTTGATGTATCTTAAGGTATGCACATGGCCTGACATTACTCATGTAATTGGTGTAATGAGCATATCTTTTTCTAATCAAGGGAAATTTCACAATGAAGTAATGAAATGGATCTTTAGATATTTGAGGGGCACATAAAAAATGTGCTTGATTTATAGAACTACACAATCGATTCTAGAAGAGTTTATTAATGCCGATATGGTAGGTGGCCTTTATGGTAGGTAATCTATTTTAGGGTATTTGTTCACTTTTACAAGAGCTGTGTCTTGGCAATCTAAGTTATAAAAATTTGGTGCCTTGTCAATTTTAGAGATTGAGTATATTGTAGCAATCAAAGTAGGTAAAGAAATGCTTTGGATGGATATTTTCTTTTTGGACTAGGGTTAAGTCAGAAAGGGTATGTGATATTTTTTGACAACCAAAGTATTTTAGATTTGAGTAAGAATGTCATGTAGTATGCTATAACAAAGCAAATTGATGTTAGATATCACTGGTTGCGCTTGATGATTTAAGAGTAGCAGATGCAATTAAAGAAAGTCCATACTGATAAGAATATAGTAGATATATCGACTAAGATATTTTTTAAAGAAAAACTTGTACTCTATAGTAACTTGACTGAAATGAATTTCTTGACCAAGATAAGTTTCAAATAAAACTACAATAGTAATGGATCTCTTCCTAATGGGTCTGAAGGGGGAGATTGTTATGGTGTGGGGTGCAGGCCCATGCTATTATTATTTTAAAAGGCCCAAAGCTTTGTTTCTTTTAATTGAGCCTAACTTTAAAACAAAGGCAAGGGTTGTTTTAAAGTGGGATAAAAAGGGTTGGTTACCAGCGAAAAAAAAAGTTATTGTTGAGTGAAGGAAAGAAAGGGAGAAGGGAGAAAGCTATCAGTTTGATTAAGAAGTTGAATAGAGGTTGACCCATGGTTCAATTGAGTTGGAATTGTTTTAGCACATTCACGACTTAGTGTTCTACATTCTAAATGGTGGAGATTGGAGTTAAAACTCTCTAGAAATCCAGTGTGTATTTGTTTTGTAACCTATTTGATATGATTTCTTCAATTGTCTTTCTAATTATTGTTTAGCTCTAGTTTTAGTTGGAAGATAAATTTATACATCTATTATTTGATAGTTGGGATTTTTTTGGTGATCTGAATTTTTTCTTTTATATTAAAGGATTTTTCACATAAATCTTGATGTATTTTATTTTTCTTACATATTGATTATTGATTGTTATCTATTTGCTATAGATTCATTACGATATATTGCTTTTGTGTCATTGTGTTTATTACTTCAAGCCTAATAAAATTATGATAATCATTGCAAACATTGGGACCATCTTCTCCAGATTTTCTAATCAAACATAAAGAGAATATACATAAATATAAAATAGTACGATATGTATGAAACATGAAAATAAAACAATAACCCACAAAAATTCTTTGGGTAACCTGAAGGGATGAAAAGGAAGAAAAAAAAACCAATTAAAGTACAATTTCATTCTTAACAGTCAAACAACATCCTCTTAGAAGTTAAAAGTTAATGAAACCCAGTGTAGTAAGCAGGAAAAACATAATTAAATTAGAAGTATGAAAATTAACCATACGGGAACCCTAAACTTAATTCAGTTGGTTTATGAAGTTACTAACATTCTATATGTTTGAAATTTAAATATTAGCATTTGTAATCTATTCCGTTATTCTCAAGCCTTGCAACTAAAGCAACATCATTGATAAAAAAATTTTAAAAAGAAGAAAGGAAGAATGAAAAGAACGAAACTGAGGAAGGGTCCAGCTCACAGTGAACTTAGCTGTTCTATTTGACAATCGATTCTTCATTGGCTCCTTTGAGGTTCTAGGTAACTAGGGCCTAAAGAACTGTATAAATAGATTGTATTTCATGTACGTATGCATGCAGGTTTACCTGTTAGGTCCATTTGAGAAAAGCTTTTCAAAAACTTGTACTACAAAAGGAATTTCAGGCACCTCAGCTCATCGAATTTCGTTTCCTATTTTAAGACATCTCATCTACTACATTGGTCGTCCATTATATTGTTGTAAGGAAGAAAATTGTCCTTTTGTGCAGTGTTTAAAAAAGACAAGTAACAAGCCAGAATAAAATCATCAGGTTAATCAGATTTAGGTGTACTGACCAGGCATAAGATGAAGAAACATTAAATTGGTTGTTAATTCCAAAAAAATATTTTTTCCTTTTTCTTTTTAAAACAAATTAATCACCCTTGTAGGATGATTTTGGAGAATCCAGCTGCTCTGTGTTTTTTTCTTAATAAATCTGTAATTAAAGAAATTAATTAAACATGTTATCTCTTCAAGCTGCATTTCTGAAATCATTCTTTTGACATCTTCATCAAAATTTTTTATAATTGTCCTACTAGAGTCAATCACAAAAGTAGATGCTACTGCATACTTTTTTTCATTACACCAAGTGCATTTCTAAGTATGAACAACACATTACATGACTGTTCATGCTGAAAAATGATTTTCTTTGGACAAGAAAACATAAAACATTCAAATGAAAACACAGAAAAGGGAACCTCAATTTTATATCTTCTTCTGCACTGTCACTAAGTCTAGAGTAGACCCATATGCTCTATGTAGAACTTCAGCGCACCAACCATGCCCGTCATCAGCAGTCGGCATCCTTATTTCCATTACAGGAAGGAAGTACAGGTTGTTGAGAACTCAGCAGAATGACCCCAGGTCCCTAGCGAAAATTCTCAGCACATTTGATGAGTCAATGTCCATGCAGACATTTATATCTGGAACTCCTTTAGGTTCTGGAGGTATTCCCGTAATCTTGAATTAGCCAAGTAGATGATTCTCTTCTTCCTTTTCTGCTTCACCTTCATAGACAACAATCAACACCTCAGTCTTATTATCATCGACAGTCGTGAAGATCAGTTATTTCCTGCTGTAGGTATTACTGCCATGACTCTTAATTCGACTAGAAGTACAGCAAGAACTTCTTCAGATGTGGTGGATCTCTAAACATTGTTCACCAAGGCAGCAATAAACGGGCGAACACCAATTTCCAATGTCTGAACCAGAAAAAAGGAAGTTTTTTTTGCTTGAGTGAACTGCTGGATCAATGTCAACTAACATTTCGTGCTCATGGGAAAGTTGATTGCTCAGTCCACCACTAGGAATTTCATCTTTGAAAGTGACATAAGAACGCATTGTGAGCCATTCCATATAGCCACACTGCATTGTGAAGTTCCAATATCAATGACAATTGCAATTACAGTAGGATGTACGCAAAACCTCATCGAGTCACTAACACAATTTATAACTGAAATTAAAACTGGTCAGAGTGGGAGTAAGAGCTCAATCCCTCTAAATCAAGGCCCATTGAAGTGATGCTACCGTCACAAGCTCTCCAACGCTACCTTTCAGCCTCTGAATAGTGACTTGCATAGGAGAGGGAGTGTGAATTGCTTTCTACCTTCATAAACCAAAGTAATAAAATCCAATAGGTTGACCTCGTATATATAGAGGTAAGAGTTGGGACTTCCCTTAACATGTTAGTCAAAATTAACCCATCTCATTATGATTCAAAATATAGAATTAAACCAATATCACACTTAACAAATATCATACTACATGTTCAAGTATATCACAACATGGTACCACCATAATTACTCATAATTTGACATTAATTGATCTAAGTTTGAATTAATTGATTGTGTTAGTCTACAATATGAGATAATTGCAACAAACTCCCACTTGAAAAGAAAAGTTAATTTGGAATATTTAAAAATATAGTATAATTTATATATGCATATACATTTAAAAACACAAATTTAGATTGGCAAAATGATTATAACAAAAACTATCAAATACAAGTAAATATCTGAATCATCATACAACAGAATGAGTATTTATAAGCCTAAGAATATATTGTATCTATAGGATACAAATGTGTGGACTTACAAGTTCCATACAACCCTAAAGTATTTAGAAGCCTCAGAATGCATTGTATCGACTTATAAATACTTCATCAACAATAACAGCAAAAAATATTTATAAGCCCTCAAAATGCACTATACCAATAGAGTATGTGTATATAGACTCAAAAACACTTAAAAAGTAGTAATATGACAGTGTGAAATGCAAATAATGCAAAAATGGGATCAATATCCATTTCTATTAGGCCCATGCTTCTAAACAGAATGATGCATTGCTTTGAAAGAAGCATATGAAATTAATCCAAAATGTCTCATTCAACTAAATGCAATATTCATTATAATAGGGGTGAATGTAATATACATATATGGCAAATACGAATCTGTGATCATCGTTGCAACTATTTTTTATTGCACGAAGCATACACAAACTTAATATTACAAAAGGCTCTACAAGCCTTGAATAAGTGTCATGTTGTCAAGACACTTTAGCAACCAAAATTAGTTAGTGGTTACACCATAATGAACTTTGCACATTGTGTACTTTACTATTTACTCCAACAATGGATTCTATTACTTTATGTCTAATAAACTACATAATAATATGTATTTATTCAAATTGTAAGGAACTCTTAATATTTGAAAGAAAGTTATTACTGTAGAATTACCTTGAGACATCCTCAGCCACTTCGAAATAGAAACTACAAAACCTAGCCATGAGATCAGATTCTGTTGCCAACAATATCACATGTAGCTTCACAACATGCTACATATTTAGCCTCCATGATAAAAAAAAAAGTGTTCATTTCATATTTTCCAAAAATAGCTCATTTAACCAATACTACAAAATTGGTTTCACACAGCATACAAAAATAGTCTAAAATATTTGATTAGATCAAGAATGTAAGGATGTTGATATATAAACATAAAATTACTCTAGTGTCTTCGAAGTACACATACAGTATATACAACATCAGAATGTGTATAGACTTAAGCATACATCAGACTATCAATAGTTGAAACATATTGATTATTCAACACATGTTTTTTCACTATCACTATGGGGACTTTGAGATTTAATAGTAAGTCACTTTTTACAACAAGTGCCTTAATAGGAAAACAATAGTATATATCAAACCTACTTAGCACATATTCAATATAGGTTTTTTGAAACCAACCAAATATATTACTATATCTGTCACTAATAATTTCAATGTTTAGACCAGAATGGGGGAGCCTTATTTAGATTCTTCACTTAAAGTGACATGACAACATGTTTTTATTCTTAAATAATAAGTCAGTGTCTATGACTGCTAATATGATATAATTAATTTAGAATGCCTAAAATACGTAGTTTTTCCCATTGATGTTTACACACGCACTAATCAATATAGTTTTCCTTACAGTGGCAATCTCATCTACTATGAATACCATTGAATGGATGTCTTTGAAGTCCATAAATGGGCTTCTCAAGTTTATAAATTGTATATTCCATCATAAAAGAACATAAAACCTTAAGATTACTCCATTTAGATGTCTTAATGTCTAGCTGATGTAGCTGAAAACCAATTAAGCTACTAATGGCATAAAGATTCTAAAAGAATCAATGGTAAAACCATATAGAAGGACCTTTAACAATAAATTCTTTCTTTCAGTTAAAATCATGGGCTATAAGATTAGCTTTAAACCTTTCTACTTGGCTTAGAGAATCCCTTTCACCTTGTAAGTCCATTGGCAATGGATTGGACTGCAATAATGTCATCATTCATCTTAATCCAATGCATATCCATTGGCAATCGATTGGACTGCAATAATGTCATCATTCATCTTAATCCAATGCATACTTATATAGCACAGATGCAATCTTATACTATTTTGCAAATATCTAACTTAAGAGTTACGGTCAACAACATCCACTTGAAAAGTACCAGAATTAAAAGACATGAACACCACATTCATGTTCTTTTGTAAGTTCAAATACAGTTCTAGAAATGAGATTATTGGGATAAATTGTTGATTCAATCATTTGTAGCATTTCTCATTAATGGCTAAATCACACAAGAAATTAGCACAACAACATATTTTCCATAAGAATGACTTTATGAAGTTAAAAACCTAATGCTCCCACTATGTAAAAACCTAATACTCCCACTATATAAGTCATCCTTTAGATATATTGCACAATCAAACTCAATGATTATAGTATTATATGATAGTTGACTAAATCTAGAATTTTAAAATCAATGCAACAACCAATAGAATATTGTTGATAGTTTTTTTGATCAAGTTTCTTTGATTACAGGTACTGCCCATAAATCAATATTACAACCCCAAACACGAAAAATGACCTAAAAATTGACTTTTAGTCTAACCATAATTTGCAATGACTTTTAGAAATTGGTTTTGCTTAGGCTTTATTTAAAGTGAATGTTGTAGCCTTGAATGCTTCATTCCACTTGAAATCTAGAAATGTGAAATGACTTAACATATATCGCATTATGTACGAAAATGTGTTGTTGCCTTTTACTGTAAATTTATTTTCTTTCAGTATTTCAAGCACAACATAGTAGGCATCAACATCACAATCTTTCATAAGATAGAATTATCTATGATTCCATTTAATTCTATCATATCTACTACAGCATTCGTCATTTATTTATGATCTTATTGCCTTAATTTTGTATTTTTGAAAACTTTGGCAATCGATTTAAAAAAACTTTAAGGCTTCCATAAAGTTAGACTTCTCACTTCACATGATTGAAATCTGAATGATTTTTAGTGAGGTTGATGAAATTCTAAAGTCCATTTAATGTAGTAAGTGGAACAGATATATCAATATAAGTCAGTTCTTAAATTTTTTTGTATCTACTAATTATGATTGTATATTAACTGTAAGATTTCTCTTAATGTAATACTTATAAGTCAAATTCGAAATGTCCCTAATACTTATGTCATAACATGGTAGACTTATCATTCATTTTATCAATATTAGAACCAATGAACACATTCATTAACGTATGCACAATTGAAGAAGCTTGTCCATTTCATAAATGGCATTCGTATCTCACCATAAAAAAAATAGAAGGCATAGTATTTGGTTTGAATTTGAATAAAAACAATTAACAAAATGCCTTGCTTCACTTTTTAGTCCAAAAAACTTTTAGAGTTTGCTCTTTTATGCCTAATTTATAACAAAGTGGCACATATTCCCATATTCTTTTGATTTCAAAATTCATAGGCATTCATGGAATTGAAATGGGAAGCGAGCTTCACAATTTTTTTTTTTAAATGACTTTTAATAAGACATTTCTTAATGATGTTTTGTTTAGTATTAGTGCTTACTTATATCTCTATTTCTTAAATGGTTATAGCATTCATGATATTTGAATCTCATATTTCCCTTTGTACTTTATAAGTGGATTTCACACTGTTACCCCAAAAAGAAGCAATTCAAAAATCTACCATAGTAAAAATTGGTTTGCTACTTTAATGTTGATTTCAAAATGTGCTCACGAAAACCATCTATCACATATAGTATGGTAGTAATGAACAGATTATGTGGTTTAATATTTCAACCTATGAAACTTTTCAAATTGACTCTTAATAACATCTTTGATTATTAGTGTGCAGAACACTCTATCTAATGTGTTCAGTAATGGTACGCCTATATATCATTAAACAATTCTAATTATAGTGTTTTTAGGAAGCACACTGTACTTTTTTCCTCAGTCGAGCTCCTAAAAGTGGGTGTGAAATGTAGACTAACTCTCAGACAACATTTAAAATTTATTATGCCTGAATTTATTCTTTTGAATAATAGTTGTAGAGACAAAACCCTAGAATGACTTGTTACCGACATGATAGCTAAATCACATTATATCCTAATAAGAATCATTTCCTTCCCAATCATATTTCAAAATAATAACTAGTCTGATAAGAAAAGTGTTACTATTTTCACAAACCTTGGTAAATATTGCAACTATCATAATGAATTATCTCATTATTAGTTTGGAATAAATTATCAAAAAAATTTAAAAAATTTTCATGATTATTCCCATGATGGATGGGTTCTAATCAATCCAATTAATGATTTGTGTAATTTAAGAATGTTCACAAAATTATTCGACCAAATTTAATTCAACTAAAATATACTATACCCAAATGCATATTCGAAAAATTAAATCTGACAAAATCAATTAATTTGATTTGAAGTGAATATTCAAATAATAATGTAATTTTTTAATTAAATAGGTCTTTACAAATTAAATGAATTATTAATAAAATAGCTAAGTGTAAATTCACAAAATTGGGCTAACCAAATTACCCATATAAATCATGTAAAACCCGTTTAATTAGACTTAAAGATTTTAATGAATGGAGCCATTAATTTTGGACTAAAATATTTTACAAAATATTAACTAAAATGGCCTTAAACAAAATGGAAAAAAATTCAATGAAATTAGTCCTAAATCTTAATTTCAATAAAATTTGTCTAAAACAAAATGACCAAATTTAATACAAAAAAGGTCTAAATTTGAATGGCCTAAATGGATTTGAAATTGACCCCAATTTAATTCATTGTGTTCCAAAATCAAATAAATTTATTTGGCCAAATTAATTAACAAAATGATCAAAATTAATTAAATTAACAACTTTCAAATTTAATAATTAAGTTTGACCTTAGCAAAATAGCCAAACAATAATAAAGAACACATTCATTTTCACCTAATGGCTTAATTTTAAATGGAGTCCAAAAGGGGAAAAATTAATAAAATGGCCCATACCAAAATGATTTAAAAGAGCCCAAAATAAAGGAACAATTCAACCCAAAATCATTAAGAGCAAACGGCCCAAAGAACAAAACAACCCCATAAAAAATAAATTTTCTTCTTTTTTTTTTTCCTTTTTTTCCAGGCATGTGCGGTAATTTTGCATCAGGCATATAGGTTACATGCACTAGTTAAGGGCGTGTGACGAGTGTAACAAATGAGCCATGTTCCTGTTAAGTAAGTGGATATGTGTAACAAATGTGTTCATAGCAACAATACATGCAAACTATCGAGCGTGTGTACTCTTTCTTTGTCAAATTGCTTGTTTCTGGTTTTCTGACTCGACCCTACTTGATTCATTCAAAACTTTTAATTTTAGCACTGTTTCAAACAAAAAAAAGTCATATTTCAACTCCTTTAAGCTATACAACAATAAAATAACAATTTGGAGCCCAAAAATTAAAAAAAAAAACTAAGTGGGTTTAAAAAACCCAAAATCTCAAAAGCTTAAAATGAGCTTAAACAACAACACCAACATGATCAGAAATGGTTAGTGACCTCTACAATGAGTTTGGCTTTAATACTAATTGTTGAATTTGTCCAAAATTTCATCAAATCATTATCATAATTTATAACGAAAATTAAAATTGACCTAAATGCAAGCGAAGGCTCAATCCAACTAATTAAAGCCAAACAAAAGTGATGCTACCGTCACTAGCTCTCCAATGCCACCTTTTGGGCTTCAAATAGTGACTTATATGGGAAAAGGAAAAAGAATTGCTTTTTACCTTTGGAAACTGGTGTTATGAAACCTAATAGGCCGACCTTACATAAATTAAGGTGAGTGTATGAACTTTTTTTAACATCAATCAACATTGACACATCCCATTATGTGTCCAAATAAATAATTAAAATAAAATAACACTTAATGAACATCATACTATATGTTTGGATATATCATAAAATTACTCATAATTTGATATTAATTGACCTAAGTCCAGATTAATAAACTATATGAATCCATAATTTGAGATAATTGCAACAATTATTGCAAAAGTAGATAAAGATTTTTCCTTCCTTGTTGTTTCACTGCCATAGTGTACACTAGTTCAACTATTCTTTCACTTTGACAAAGTAATTAAACAACAATGAGATTTCTAAGTGTACTTATATGATCAATGAAAAATGGCTTAACTTCAACACTTTCATACAAAACCATTGAAACAATAAAACCAACCAAGAAAATTTTCTACAAGTAGTTAATAAACCATTAGAAGAATATCATAAAACTGCAAGCTTTAGCTATTAAAAACAAATTGTGGACAATCAACTTTTTAAATATCCAATACAAAACCACATCTTAACATTAAAAATTGTCAGTTTTAGCATAAAACACTAAAAACCAAAATCGACCTAGTTATAGAAACTATGTTTTTTCCTTTTTAGGCACTTCAAGAAAACATAAACAAGGAGCCACAAACTGATAACTCCCATGTTGTATTTAAAAAATAGAAGAGAAAATGTATAAAAGAAAAAAATATAGAGAGTTTTATAAATAAAAAAAATGAGAAAAGAGTGAGTAAAGAAAAATGCAAACCTATTGATGCTAGTGGAAATTAGCAAAAACAAATTCCAAAGACTGGTTAGTGGAGTTTTTGGTAGAAAGAAAGACAAAGTGGCAAAGAATGTCGAAAGTAAAAAAGACGAGGGTTGAGATAAAAAGAAAGGTGAAGACTCTGCCGAGAATAATACAAATGAGCTTGCTTTATGTTCTAGAGTTTCCTAGAGAGAAATGGTACTTTTGACTAAGACTCTGCAAATATTGGTTTTAACCCAAAAAATTGACTAAAAATCAGTCTATATGTTAAATCAGTTTTTTTTTTTGTTAAACATATTAAATCGATTTGGTTAAATAGGTTTAGGTACGATTTTACGTTCTAAGATTCAAGAATTGAACCGACCGAAATACCTAATGAAATTTATTAAAATATTTTATATTTTTATTAATTTAATTTTTTATATTCATTTATATTTTATAATTTATACAAAACTAAAACTTTGAAAGTGAAACACTATTTTCTTTCGTTACTTTCTCTTTTTGACTGCTAAGCCTCACCTACTCATTCTTGTATGTCACCACTATTATTTCCAAGTCAATCTTGATGCCGCAAGTTTCAATCGATGACCACTGCAACCTTCAATCGACTTCTCTTACCTCTCACATCTCTTTATTCGCTCGATCTTCTTTCTTCTACAACTCAACTCAACTTAAGGTAAGAACCTTAATCCTTCTTTACCCATGCTTTCAACTTGTTTAGAAGACCTTGTTTTTTTTTTACTGAATTTTTTCTTAGGTTTTGAAGATCTTTTAAAAATATGTATTCTTGTCTTTGTTAGCATTAATTGTCACATGAGGCTTAAATTTCATATAATTAATTAAAGGAAATTGTTTCATGTTTTAGAGATAGTTTTACAATTATATGATTTCTCTATAATGGCCATTTGACACTTTTGTATATATGATTTTTTTCTTTCATTTTTTGCTCAGGTAAAATTTGGCATATATTGGGTGTAAAATTTTGTATGTATTGGGTAAAATTTTGTATATATTTGCTTAGGTTGATATTTTATTCAACCTTGTAATTCTTTTTATTTATTTTTTTCCTGTATAAATTTTTGTCATGTTGCTCTCTATATTTTGCTTTTTAATTAAAGTTATCAAAGGAATTAACTAATTGTACCAATTAATTTTAGTTAACATCACAAATTAAAAACTTTGATAATTTTGAAGCAAAAAGTGGTAGTTTGATTTGAATTCAAACAATGTGTGTACATGTGGCTTAGAGTTTATTAGTTTTAGTATATTAGGTTATTGGAGAAGTAGTTTGTTGGTTTGAAAGTTGAAACAAGAAAAAAAAGGTGGATTTTTGGTTAAGTAAAACCTTGTGGTTTCCTACATATCTTCAACCCACCCAGTACTTGTCTTGTTTTTCATCCAGAGCATGTTTAGCTAAACTTATAATTGCCATACAAAAGAATTACAAGTTAAATAAAATTAAGTTTTTTATTAATTAATGAGTTCATAATGTTTTGCCACCCAATACTCATAAGCAAGTATATATAAAAGATCTTTTTGAATCAATATATATTTAACAAGGAATTGATGCTTCTATTAAACAATCCATTTGCAATTTATTTAGCTATACCTTTAAAGAATCAAAGTTCTTATGACTGTGGGAATCATGGACATATAAGGTTTCCTCTAACATTCTAGAACTAAAAGGTAAGTAAAACAGGTGGGCTTCTATTGGGTTTTTGGTGACAAATATTTTATTGGTTTCCAACTACTTCATGAACCATCATTCAGAGGCATAAATACCTTTGAGAACTGAGGTATGTAATATAGGTCTTTTTCTTTCCTTGTAGACATATACTTTAAGTGTGCTTTCCATCAATTCATAGCTCCTATAATTGATTATGTAAATTGTTTATACATAATGCACTTGAGTACCAGTGACTAATTTTGTTTTACCACAAACTAATCAAGAGTTATTGCAATGAAATTATTCTTCGCTGATTATACATTGAAATTATTACCACAAACTGGGTTAAGATTTTCTCTATTAAATATTATACATTGAAAGCTCATTTTTATGGTTCTAAGGAAGAAATTATTAATGGATAAACTTAACTGATTAAGTTTTTAATCCTATTGAGCAACCATAGAATCCTTTCCCTCCACTATACAAGCTTTAGCCTATACTCTTATGATGTGTCTAGATAGGTTTCTTTTCTTGGCTAATACTATTGACATGATTTTAGTCTTGCTGTCAATTAACCAACCACTTTGTGCCTTTCAACACCTATATTGCAGATGACTTAATGATTTAAGATTCTTCTTTTCATTTAGACTTTGATTGCCTAGATCCCTTTCTCTTGTGAATGAATTTATTTCTTTTTCTTGTATTTGCGTATATGCATTTTAACATTCTCAACTCAACCATCACTCTGTTTTAATGTATTTGCTTATATCTAATGCATTTATTTTATATAATTGTTCGTTATTTAGGCAGTTCTAAAAGCATAATATTTATAAGTTGCTTTTATTCATGTATTTATAAGATTGCTATCTGGTGTGAAGGACTTAAAAATTACAAAACTTCATAATAATATTCTACATCAATTGACATTTATTTTATTCATGTACCAATAATGCAAAGTTTTCTTATACAATTTTTTTTATGCTTCAATATGTACATCTTATTTCATTTTTAGCATGTAATGCATATTTGATTGGATCTTTTGTTTAATAATTTATAGAACGCTATTATTATTTATTATTTATTTGCTATTTGATTGGATAATTATTTTATTATTATTTTAGTTTGTATAAGATGTATTTACTCTTGAAACCTATTTAGATTTTATTATTCTTTTGTTGAAGATGAGTGGTAGAGATATTACACAAGTGAATACTCAATTAATCCATTAAGGTGAATGAGACACATATGGAACAAAAAGTGAAGTTGTGAGCATAAAACCAAAAAGGAAATAACTTAACCCATAGTCAGTGGTATGGGATCATTTCACTAAATTTACTCGTGATAGTGGTGATTTCAAAGCTAGATATAGTTATTGTGATAGAGAATTTTATGCTCACCTTAAAAAAATGAAACATTTGCATTAAAGAATCACATAGGTGTTTGTACTAAATTTCTTCGTGCTAGTGGTGATCCTTTTTAATCAAGATGTCATTAGGAGAGGTGTGGCTAAGATGATTATTATAGATGAATTACCTTTTAGATTTGTGGAAGCTAAAGGATTTAGGTGTTGAATGTTTATTTCTTGCCTTAGATTTCATATGCGTTCATGATAGACTGTTGCTAAGGATTACTATCAAATTTATGTAAATAAAAAAATTTCCTAAAGCAAATCTTGAAATCATCTACTAGAGAGTATCTTTGACCACTGACACCTGGACCTCATTGCAAATAATCAATTATATGTATCTTACTACTTATTTTGTAGACAATAATTGGAAACTTAACAAAAAGATTTTAAACTTTTGTCCCATTTTAAGTCATAATGGTAAGGCTGTTGGTAGGGCAATTGGGAAATGTTTGCGTGATTGGAGGATTGATAATGTTTTCACTATCATAGTTGATAATGCTAGTTCTAATGATGTTGCAATCTCATACTTGAGGAAAAAATTTAATAATGTAAGAACTAGTATTGTATGAGGCAAATATCTTCATTTTAGATGCAATGCTCATATTGTAAACTTATTGTGAGTGATGGGTTAAAAGGAATTGATTGATTGAGTTGCTCATGTTAGAAGAGCAGTTAGATATATGAGATAATCACCCTCTAGGTTAGCCAAGTTTAAAGAGTGTATTGTTAATGAACATATTCAAAGTAAAAACTTATTGTGCTTGGATGTTAGTACTAAGTGGAATCCTACTTTCTTGATGTTGGAACAAGCTTAAAATTTTAAAAACAAATTTGAGGCATTTGATGATGTTGATCCTTATTATAAAACTAAGCTCTTATGGGGAGATAGGGTGCCCAATCAAAATGATTGAGCTAGTGTTAGAAAATTATATATTTTTTTGCAAAAATTTTATAATCTCACAGTTAGAGTTTCGGGTTCTGCATATGTCAGCACTAATAATTTTCTTGATGATATTTGTAGTGTTTATGGTATTTTGTAATATTGGCAATTGAATGTTGATGTTGAGTTAAGTGCAATGGCTAAGAGAATAAATGATAAGTATGACAAGTATTGGAGGAATGTGGAGGAAATGAATATATTACTTTATATTGCTTCTGTTCTTGATAATCTGAAAAAACTTGCATTTGTGAAGTTTTGCTTTATGAAAATATATTCTCGTGATCAAACTTCAGTTATGATTAAGAAAGTTCAAAAAGTAATAGTTGAATTGTTTGATGAATACAAAAATATGTTGCACCTTCAATCTGAACAAGTTGGTGATAGTAGCCATACGAGTGAACCACCACTACCACCAATGAACTTGGAACTGTGGACCTATATGACTCACAAGTTGTTATGACTGAATTTAAGAGATTTAGGAAACAACAAGGTAGAGAAGAGAATAAATCTGAGTTAGATAAACATTTGAATTAGGTGCCTGATGATATTAAAGAGGGGTGAACTTTGATGTTCTTCTTTAGTGGAAACTTAATAAGCATAGGTTTCCTATCATTTTCCATCTAGCTCATGATATGTTGGCAATTGTTATATCTACAGTTGCTTCTAAATCTACTTTTATGACTAGTAGCCATGTGCTAGATACATATAGGAGTTCTTTAACTCTTAAACTTATTCAAGCTCTTATTTGTGCTCAAGATTGGATACTTGAAGCTTTAGATTTCCAACCAAATACCTTAGAGGATGAAGTGGAACAGGTTGACAAGATTGATTTGGGTAATTGTTTTATTTATATCATTATTTTTCAATGCTTATTTCTTTAAATCTTTTAGTTAAAACTAACTTTTTTATTTTTTATTTTATGTATTTTTAGATTTATCTAAGATTGGATTGGACCTCGCAATTGATTAGTAAAGTTTATTGATCAATTGAGGTAATATTGGCAATGCTTACGTTGAATGTGATCCACACAGTTAAATATTTCTTTCTTAGATAGCTTTAAATGGAATAATTTTTCATTGAATTGTGCTGTATTTTTATTTATTTATTGTTGGAATTTTAAAGGATGCTACTACCTTGCCTTCTGCTTGCTATTGCCTATTGCCCATTATTATCTGTTGCCCATACTTGCCTGTTACTTGCTGGATATTAATGTTTGAGACTTGGAATTTAAGTGTTGTAATTGGTTAAGATGTTTGTTGTTGCTTGTTGAATGCTGTTTGAGAATTAGAGTTTATGGATTGTAATTTGCTATGTATTATAAGTGTTTATGTTGTTTGAGAATTAGACTTAGACTTTATGAAGCTTGTATTTAGATTTTATTTGAGTATTCCTCATTGATTTAGAGCTTGTGTATTGCTCACTGATTTAGAGCTTATATATTGTTCATTGACATAGACTTTATTAAGCTTATGCATTACTCACTGATTTTATTTGAGATTTAGACTTACTGTGTATTGTGTGTTACTCATTGATTTTATTTGAGACTTAGACTTATTGTGTACGAAGCTTGTGTTTAGATTTTATAAAACTTGTGTTTATGAACTACATGAATCACATTGAATGTTGAATAAAGGAAATAGGAAATCAAAATCGGTTGAAACTAACAAGATTGAATTGGTTCAGTTTTTTCAGTTTTATATTACTATTCGATCGGTTTGATTTTATTTTTAAATTAAGTTGATTAAATCGATTTTTAAATTTTTTCAACCAAATTAATCCAACCGATCGATTGTTTAGCTTACTTTTGAGAACTTAGAGTCAAATTGAAAGTCAAATGATAATAAAGGACAAAAAAAAGTTTGAATAATTTGGATGGGTTGTGAAGAGTATTAATTTTGAATTTTTATAATAAAAATCATATTTTAAAAAATTTAATTTATAATAAAAATTTTCAAATTTAATTTTTTAAAAGCTTTTAATATTTTGAATTGTTTTATTTTTAAATTTATTTTAAATTTCAATTTTTAGTTTTTTTTTCTTATTTTAAAATTTTAACCTTTTTCATTTTTTCATTTTGGTTTATTATAATTTTATTTTGTTTTATCTTTAATTTTTTGTTTCTATTCATACTGACTTGATAATAGATCTATAAATGATATGAGTGTTCATATCATATAAGTAAGTTGACAATGTTAGTCCGTAGTAGAAAATTTAAAATTTTAATTTTTCGTATATAAAACTGAAGAAAATGTATAATACAAATACAAATTAGTATTTAACCCTCTTTCTTTTATAACTACGTAATGTTTGATAGAAGGCCGGAGAAACAAAGATTGCTTGGAAGATTGGAGAAAGCGTAACATCCACCATGCTCCATATTTGCTGGACCTTGTCCATACCTAATGAGGGTCTGGTTTGGGCCCTTGGCTCATAGTCGATTCTTTAATCTAACGGTCTTAATCTTGAAACTCAATCGAGTTAACTATAAAAAAATAGGCTTAAATATAAAAAAGAGCTAAAATTAAATTATAATTCAAGTTTTTATTATTTTAATACAACTAATTAAACTCTCAAATATTTATTTTCATTTAATAAAATTCTCAAACATTTATTTTTAACTAATTAATCTCTTGATCTAACAAAAATTGGTGACATTCATTAACCATCCAATCAAAAGTTCAATTATAGGAGGATAGATATTTGCAATAGAGTGATAAGATTTTGATGATTATTTAATTTTAATTTAAAAATTTATTTATGTTTAAGCCAATAAAATAATGTCTCCGATGACTCTGAATTACACAAAAAAATAACCATATAATTCAAATTTAGACAATGACCTTCTTGGTTTTTCCATTGAAAGAAACAAAGTCATTGGATAAAAAGGCCACCAGGCATTAGCTATCCATCCAGCAATAAAAGAATAACAATGGCTTCTTCCTTCCGAAATTTATTCTTCTTTTTCTTCTCCATTATTCCCATCTCCCACCAACTACAACACCCTCTAGACTCTTTAACTCCAAATGAGATCATCCAAGTTCAAGCCATTGTTAACCACTCGTACCCGACCTCCTACCATAACTTAACCTTTCAATACATAGGATTAGAAGAACCAAATAAACAGGTTGTCATTTCATGGCTAGACAACTATTCCACCACACCTCCACCTCGCCAGGCCCTGGTTATTGCACGCATAAACCATAAAACTCATGAAATCATCGTTGATTTATCGCGTAACAGAATCATTTGTGATCGAATTTATGATGGTTATGGATACCCTTTACTCACTTTTGAAGAACAAGCAGCTGCAAACCAGTTGCCGTTTAAGTATGAACCGTTTTTGGCTTCCATAAGTAAGAGAGGGCTCAAGATCGAGGAGGTATTGTGCGGAAGTTTCACCGTAGGATGGTTTGGAGAGAAGATAAAAATGGAAGGATAGTTAAGATTATGTGTTATTATTTGGATGGGACAGTGAACATGTACATGAGGCCAATAGAGGCAATCACTGTGACAGTTGATCTTGAAGAAATGAAGATCATACATTTTCAGGACAGATTAATGATCCCCGTGCCAAAGGCTTCTGGGACGGATTACAGAGAATCTGAACAAAGGGCACCTTTCGGACCACGGTTGAAAGGAATCATGGTTGTGCAACCAGACGGGCCTAGTTTCACCATTGATGGAAACAGAGTTAGGTAAGTACAATAATGATGCCTGGGCCACTTGCTATTTATTTCTTTTCCTGCCACTAGTTGTTGGATTAGCCAATTGGATATGCTGTGGGACCTCATTGTTATAGAGACACAGGCTATTTTTTTCCTCAAGTTTACTTGGTAAATTGGAACACGTTTCCTTGGTTTTTGACAATATTGTCCATTTGTGATGGAAATCAGGTGGGCAAATTGGGATTTTCATCTAAGTTTCGATGCTCGGGTTGGGCCAATCATATCTTTAGCATCATTGTATGACACTGAGAAGCAAAAATTTCGTAGGGTGATGTATAGGGGATTTGTATCAGAGGTCTTTAATCCGTACATGGATTTAACTGAAGAATGGTACTATAGAACATTTTTTGAAGCCGGGGAATATGGCTATGGTCTATATGCAGTGCCACTTGAACCACTTAGAGATTGCCCAGCCAATGCAGTTTTCATGGGTGCATTTCTTGCTGGCCGGAATGGGATGCCCATTGAGATGCCTAACGTTTTCTGCATCTTCGAGAGAAACGCTGGAGACGTGATGTGGCGACACACTGAGACTATGATTCCAAAAGTACTGGTATGTCAAATTTTCACCAAGTTCTTGTTAGTTTTTAATGTAACTTTCACTACAACAAAAACGACGGTAAGAATAGGTGCAAAACATCACTTTATCATTGTTAAATGAGGTCTTCGCTATTAGCTCCATTAATAATGAGTTAATGCAACAAATTTTATTATCGATTAAAAAAATATATTGTAACTATTTATAATTGTTACTATATAAATTGTATTTTGCTACAACAAAATGTCATTGTCTAAAATTTTAGGTGTAGATTTGGAAGGTTTATTAATGCAATGATATTTTAAGGGTTTTGGCAGATTACAGAGGTTAGGCCAGAAGTGAGCCTGGTTGTCAGGACGATATCAACTATGGGCAATTACGACTACATAAATGACTGGGAATTCAAGCAGATTGGGTCCATCAAAGTTACTGTAAAGTCACATTAATTAGTTACCATACAAATCCCATTGAGGATTTCTAGGTGCATTTCTATTGATTTTCTCTTAAATGGTTATTCCTAACAGGTTGGACTAACTGGATTATTAGAAGTAAGGGGATCAAAATACACCCACAAAGAACAAATAAACGAGGAAGTCTATGGCACATTATTGGCGGAAAATACATTAGGTGCTCACCATGATCATTTCCTCACCTACTACCTTGATCTTGATGTGGATGGTGATTCCAACTCCTTTGTCAAGTCCAAATTACAAACAACCAGAGTAACTGACCAAAGCTCACCTAGAAAAAGTTATTGGAGGGTTGTTAGTGAGACAGCTAAAACTGAGTCAGATGCAAAAATCAAACTTGGCTTGGAGTCTGCTGATCTTTTAGTTGTGAATCCTAACAAGAAAACGAAAATGGGTAACCTTGTTGGCTACCGTCTAATCCCAGGATCAGTTACTGGACCCCTTTTAACAGACGATGATTATCCACAGATTCGAGGGGCCTTCACCAAGTACAATGTGTGGGTTACACCATATAACAAGTCTGAAAAATGGGCTGGGGGATTATATGCCGACCAAAGCAGAGGAGATGACACTTTAGCTACATGGAGCAGCAGGTACAGTGTTATTAAATATTATTTATACTTTTCTTTTTGGATTGATTGGCATTGTTATAATGTTGATTATAGATCAACAACCTCGTGATCCGATAATAAAGTATTAAATTTTATAAATAATTATATGACTTGTTGATAGAGCGTTTAACTTTTAGTTTTAATTGTTAGAGTTTAAATCTTGGTTTCTTTAAGTATAAAAAATTGTTGATTATTGATTTAATTTATAGGAATAGAAGAATAGAGAACGAAGACATTGTATTATGGTACACATTGGGTTTTCATCACGTGCCTTACCAAGAAGATTTTCCTTTGATGCCAACAATAAGCAGCGGGTTTGAGCTCCGACCAACCAACTTTTTTGAGTACAATCCGGTGCTTAAAGTGAAAGCTCCCAACAATGTTGTGTGGCCTAATTGCTCCATCAGTCACAGCATGAAGAACAGTAAAGATCAGTAACAGTGATTTTCTTTGCTCAAGTTTCACTCTTTTGTTTTCAGGAAGAAATTTGATTTTAGGAAGAAATTTGATTTTCTTCTATTATAGCAAAGCAAGAAAAAAGTTGTCGAATTGTGGAGTACGCAATTAGTTTGGAAACGATTTAACTGTGGTTCATAATTCAATGCGATGCAAATATGGAGTGCAATGTTATTCCGTGCAGATTATTGAAACCAAATTGCCAACTGAAATTCATAATTCAACTCAACATTTTCGGCCCAACAGAATAAATCACTTCGGACCCCAAGAAATGGTTTTTCGTGCCCACCATAGCTGAATAGCATGTAAAATTGCTAGGTTTCTGTCTTTTGGAATGCTGATTTAGTGATTTTCATCGATGGATTCAAGGCCTCGTATTAGGTTAATAAATCAAAAGAACTAAATATGATCAAAATGATATAATCATTTCCATAATGTGGGATTAATTGTTAACGTTGTAGGAGCAGGGAATAGTATTTCTATGCATTATATATTTTTATATGAAATCCTCACTCTTAAATGGTAAATTTTTACATATTTTTTTATTTTAATTAATAATTATAATATTATAATAAAAAAATTATAGATAAAAGACTCCCATGAAATTGAGTTCTGATAGCTTAATTCTAAGCTAATCAAGCATTATATTTCAAATCTAACAACTTGTTGGCACTTGAGAGTTTTTGATTTGGACAACTTCACTGATTTGAATTAAGTCATAAAAGTTAATAATGTCAGAACCGTGAACAATTTCGTTGTAAGACTTTTGACAAATTAATTGTTGAATTTTTACTAAGGACTGGACAATTAATAATCAAGTAAGGCTGATATTTTGAAGTGGAATTTTTACTAAGTACATTATTATAATTCAACCATTAATGAATAAATTTGTATTTCAAGTACATGACCTTTTAAAGAGACATAACAAGATTGACTGTGAAAAGAAGAGGATGATGAGGAATTTCTCTTTTCAGTTGGAAAATTGCTTAGTCATTTTCTTTACATAAAATTCTCCAAAAATACTCTTTTCTTCTGCGTCATCTGGTAAGGTAAACACCAATTTATAGAAAGGAATAGAGAAAAAGAAAAGAAGGGGAAATGGTTAAACTTGAAAGGTGAAAAAGAAGGAAAAATAAGTTTAGTAGGAAAGAAAAGATTGAAGAGTGTTTAACAAGAATAAATTATGCACAATTTAGAATCTAGAATTCAAATCTATTGGATCATGTAATCAATCTTAATAGATAATATCTAACAAATTTGAAATTTAAAATTTAAGATTTATAATTTCTTTTCTTAGACTTTGATCTTTTTGGTATAAAAAAATTATGAATAATTTACTATTATAAGCTCTAGGTTTTTCTTTCCAAGTAAAAAAAAAAAGAATTTATATTTTCATGAAAAGATATAGAAATAAAGGACTTGGAAAATTTTCAACAATGTGATGCATATTGAATATAAATAACTTGTGAAGTCACACCAATTTTATTCAATTTGGCAGTTAGTTTTTTTTTTGTATATGCTTTCATGGCTTTTGCATTTTCTTCAATACTCTCAAATGTGTTTTTTTGTTAGGATTGACTCAAATACAAATTTATTTGAGATGAAATTGGCTAGATATGTTTGATGGATAAGAAGACTTATAAAGAAAAAATTCTAAGAAGAAAAAATTTTTTGATAGGTAAGTTAGTATGCTTATAAATATGTAGAGTTTTTATAGAGTTAGGTATGAGAAAAAGATGTATGAGAGTTATAGGATTTTACCATGATAGACATTTCATACGACTATAGGAGTTAAGAGAATCCTTATGCATGTGTATGTTTGAGTAGACTAAAGGAAAATGAGAAGGTTTACATAGTTACAGTAAGCCACATTGGTATGCTTTTGTTTAAGTTGATAATATGGGTTGATAATACTTTATAGGACTTTAGGAGAATGTCCACGAGTGTTGATTGTGAGGGAGATTGATTATGTGTTTGTAATTCTCTACAACTAGTAGATCCTTTTTTTTATTTGTGGACGTAGGTCTGTTGGGCTAAATCACGTTAAATTATTCTCTCTTATATTATTGATTGATTGTTTGATTTTATTTATGCTAATTTAGATGTTTAATTAATTGGGGACTTCTTGCCTAACTAGTATCATAGCCATGTTTGAAACTTGTGGATGGGATTCCTAACAACTGGTATCATAATAAAGGTTCAAAACGTAAGAAGAGGTACCAGAAGAGCTTGATTCAAGGGAGGAGTTTGAATTCATATTTTGAGATATTGGTTTGCGTGAAAGCACCCAAAAAATTGTTATGAGACATCTATTCACTACAGGAAAATGAGTTTTTGGTAGAATTCTTTTACATATTTAAAGGCATTTATAAATGCCACTAAAAGGTTAGTAGTGTTTGCCAAAAGAGTTGTCAAAAGTGCTAGCTATTCTTACATTAAGAAATTTAGTAGCATTTGTATAAAAAATGCCACTAAGCTTAGTAGCATTTTTAGCACCTTTAGCAACATTTCAAAACACCTTAAGATGCAATTTTTAGCTGACGTTTTTTTACATTTAGCAACGTTTGGTTCCAATAATGCTACTAAATGTATTATTTTATTAACGTTTACAATATACAACTGTCACTAAATTAATAAATATAGTGGTTTTTTTAACAACAAATATCGTTAAATAAATAAAAATAGCAACATTTATAGCTATAAATGCCACTAATGTTTCACTTTTAATTTTTTTCCTTTTATGAATATAAATGAAAAACTAATATTTAAAATAATTATTTATTTCAATATTTACTACTATGATGACATTAAATATTAAATATATTACTGAAATACATGAAATTTAATTCAAATTTATTAATTGAATATTATAAAATATCTAAATGCATCAATTGGTTGAATATGTTAACAAGTTATAACTATAAAATGAAATTTAAATTGTAAGTTATCTAAAACAATTCTATGCCTCTAACTTGTAAGTTAACTAAATACTACAATTTCTTGAGTTTCGATATTTAAAAAAGGTATGTTTTTCTTCATGTGAGTTATCTGAAATAGCTCTACACATCCAACTTTTTCACCATGCTCAACTCCTATAAATTAATAATAAGCAATAAGAAATCATAATAATTCCATTAATTAGGCGTGATTTTAGTGCTAAAAAATAATAAGATTGTAATTTTTTTTATATGTATCAATAGTGGTAGTCAAGTTCAACTTCGGATAAGTTTAATATCACACAATTGATGTATCCAAGTTTCTAAATATTAGATATACTACCTAATTTATGATTTCACCCTTTAACAACACAAAAAATTAAAAAAAAAACACTTAAACTATAACTTTTTCACACGTATCGTTAATGGTTAAATGATGACATAAAATCATATTCTACAATAAGAGAGTACCAATTTACATGTGATAAAACATCAAAAAAAAAAAAAAAAACCTCTTACATAAGTAAACTTCTTCGGTGCAATCAACCTTTGCCAAAAGCATCAATTTCTAAATCATATTTGTAAAAAAAAAAAAAGAGGTGCAAAATTTGTTACTAAATCAAGAAACTATTTAAAAATTTATTCCATGAAAGAGAAATGATGTGTGCTCATACCTTTCTTTTATTATCTTGTCAACTTTCTCCCAAGATGGTCTTTTAAAACCAAAAGAAACATGGTGAGGCTACTAATAAATGTAGAAGCCACCCCAAGCTTTTAGTACTAAAAAAGAGCTATTTTAAGTTTGAATATAACCTTTAAGTAGTACAAAATGAAACAAAAAAAGTGTAGGCAATTATTATTTTTTATGAAACCTATGAATTAAAAATAGTGTTTCTTAATCATCTTCACAAGCTTTCTAGTTTAAGAAGTGTGTTTATTCAGACCACCAAGTTCTTTTCCTTATTAAGTGCAGCAATATAAAAGCTTTTGTATATGGAATAATTAGTTTTATTTCTGTTTCCTAATTTGTAAGTTGGGTAGCTTAAACCTATTCCTACTCATCTTGCTAACTAATTTCTCTAAAACACTATCAATATAATTTTTCTAAAAAAAAAGCGAAAATAAAACTAAATTAATGAATATAGTATTCATATTACTAAAAGCATGCCTCTACTATTAGTTCTAACTATGATTTTATACTCTTTAGAGCGAGTGTTTAATTCATTTTTAAGTGCTATTTTTTACAATATGGATACAAAGTGCTTGTGCAGAAAATCACAAACAATGCCAAACAAACTAAGGTCTTACACTCTTATAATAAAAAATATCACTTCATAGAACATATTAAAGGGTTATTAAAATATAAATGAAGTACATAAATCATAAATGATTTAGTTAAAGCAAAAGATTTGGCAACTATATCAGTATAATGTAAGTTATGTATGATGACCACTTCACATAATTGAAAAGAAGGCAAATAATGCTTTTAGCAAGTATCTTTAAGACAAAGATCATGTATGCTAATAGTAGATAACCACTCTCGTAGCACTTAAGAGCATACAATTTGACAACCAAAATTGGATCCTTGCACAAAGCTATTCAAACCAAGAAAATTGAGGAATAAAAAATAACATTAATCGCATCTTCATCTCTTTTATGGTGGTCACACTTGGGTTGATTAACTGATGGTTGTTTCTTTAAAAAGCTCTTTTGCACTATGGTGTTTAGAGGTTGTTTCAGAGGGACTCATGGTTTACTGGAGAACTTGTTTCATCCAGAGTTTGATCAGTCACACCAAAAGACTAGGAAGCATTTAAGTCAGGTAACGGTTGAACTTTGTTGGATACATCTATTTCTTTCTCATCTTTTTTTTTAGGTTTCCTTAATTTAGTATACATTTATGGCTTCCTTGGCCCAGCTCAGCCCAAATGCAACATTTTCCACTAACATTGAAGGTAAAATCACTTTTTTTAGTAGCCTTTAAAATAATAGTATGCTAAACAAGAAGCAACTTAAAACAAAGATACCATTTATGATAAAAATGTAGTCAATATCCCTAACTTGTTTGTAAAGAACAAACCACAAATTAAAATAAGTGAAAAAATAAACCAACTTAAAAAAAGAGAAAAAAATTAAAAAACAAAAAAATCAACCTAAAATGGAAAGAGGGATATGAAGTGCACCGACAATTGTAATTGTCCTTACCGACAACCGTAGCTCCAATCTAAGGTGACCAAATGGTTAACAGGAAAATTGACGAATAGGGCAAATGGGTTTGAGAATTTTCAATAAAAGGTAACAAAAGAGAAAAGAGCAAAAAGAAAAAAATGGAAGGAAGCATAAATAGGGGATACACAAGAGGAAATGAGAAACAATAAGGAAAAAAGAAAAAGAAAAAAGGATAAAGTAGTGAGAGAAATGAAATAGAAAAGTGCATGTGCAGACTTTTGAATTTAGAGAAAATTGGTGGCATTTAGGTTATAAAACGCCACAAATTTATAATGTTTAATGGCATTTTGTAAGTTCAAATGAGGCTAAGTATAAACCAAATGATGCATTTACATATTCAAATAGGGAATAAATATATTAGCATTTAAAAAATAAACATCACTAAATTATTTATTATAACAACATTTTGGTGTATAAAAGCTACTATTTTATAATTTAACCGCGTTTCATATATAAACACCACCATTTTAATAGAATCATAGAACATAGTGGCGTTTATAAGTAAAACGTTACTAAATATGTGACGTTAAAAGCCTATTTTTATGTAGTACAGGTGGAACTGAGAATATCTAGCATGAAAAATGATTATTGATGGAATTTGAGTTAAAGTGAAAATTGTTAGGATTAACTCAAATCTTATAAGAGATTTGGATAGAGATTTATTTAAGTTAGGACTGGCTAGATATTGTGTAATGGATAAGAAGACTTGTAGATGAATAATTCTAAGAGTAAAAGGATTTAATAGGCAAGTTAGTATGCTTATAAATTGGTGAAGTTTCCATAAGGTTAGATACGATAAAAAGATGTAAAAGAGTTATAAAGTTTTACCAGGATAAACACTCCATAAGAGTATAAAAGATTAAAAAGATCCTTATGTGTATGTATATTTGAGTGGACTAGAGGAAAATGAGAAAGTCAACATAGGTATGGTAAGCCACATAGGTATATGTTTGTTTGGGTTAAGAATACTTTATAGGACTTTAGGAGAATATTCATGAGTATTAGTCGTAAGTGAGATTGATTATGTGTTTGTAATTCTCTATAACTAGTGTATCTTTTTTCTTATATGTGGACATAGAACGGTTGGGCTAAACTATATTAAATTGCTATCTCTTGTGTGGTTGATTGATTATTTGATTTTGTTTTCACTAGCTTAAATGCTTAATTGATTAGGGGCTTTTTTGCCTAACAACTGGTATCAGAGCTATATTCAAAGCTTATTGATCGAATTTCTAACATTTTCACATTTCCCATTAATTTTCATTAATATTATCTTTTTTTAAAAAAAATTAATGAATGAGAAATGCTTTGTATTTGAGTTTGAAATTAAAATTACAATTGCGTTTAGCAATAAAAAGAAGGCTTTGATTTGAATTCTTTAATTATTTAATGAAATAAATATTTTAATTTTTAATTTAGTTAGATTAAAATTTCATTAAAAATAATTTATTTAAATTAAAACATAGCTTTGCAGGGTAATCAATGACCCAATTGTTGTTTTCCATTTGGAGTAAAAGGCAAAAATTAGATGACCTTAAATTTTTTACACAGATCGTGTGAACAAGAGACAATGACTATCATTCTTGTTTCAAAAAGATTTTTTCCCCTTGTTTTTTGGGAAGTAAATGAAATACTACAACTCAAAATTAAAATCTTTACTTGAATTCCAACTATATCCCTTGTAACTTGACTGAAGTCAAAATGGTTATTTAAGGAAGATTAACACAACATTAGCTTTCTTATTCATAAATATTTATGAACCAGTGGTTTCATAATATTAAGCATCCGATCTATAATTAATTGATTATAAGTGAACAAGTACAATTTGAAAAACCTAATATTTAATAGATATGGGATAACACCATTTTAATATGCCTCCATCATGTGTAGATGTAAACAAAAGCCTACCAAGCTTGGAATGGGTAACAATCAAGAGTAAAAAGTAATAAAACAGAATATGAACTTTGATATCATGTTAAACATCAAACTTAAAATCAATTAACTATAGATGAAATGACTCAACTAAATATAATATGACTGAAAACCTAATGTTTAACAAATATAAGATAGCATCACTTTAACACAAATCTAGACATGGGATCATTTGGTGTAGTTAGGCCATCATGCATGGAAATGAGGTCTGGTTTTAAATACAAGACTGTACTCAAAAAAATTAGTTAGTTTAAGCTCAAATCCATTATTCAATGTTGGCATCACCGAAAAATCTTCTTAGCAAGGGATATGGTGAAACCCCATTGTGTACCATAATACAATATCTTTATTCTCAATATTCTTATTCCTGTTGCTTCGCACCCTTAAGGTATCATTTCCTTGGCTCTGATCAGCATAACCCTTATTAGACTTGTTATATGAAGTCACCCACACATTATAATTAGTGAAGGTAACTCTAATTTATGGGTAATCATCTGGTATTAAAAGTGGCCCTATTTCTAATCTTGGAATCAAATGATACCTAACTTTGTTTATAGGTTTAGTTCTCTTGTTTGGATTCACAATGGCAAGCTCTGCTGACTTGAGCCCAAGTTTATGCTTGCATCAACTTCAGTTTTAGCTGTTTCATGTTCACTAAATTAGGCTTGACAAGGGAATTGACATCACCATTAATATCAAGATCGAGATGGTGGGTTATGAAATGATCATGGTGCACACCAATTGTATGTTTGCTATCAATGTACCATAGACTTTCTATTTTATTTGATCAGTATGGGTGAAAGGTACAGCCTTCACTTGTAACACTATTGTTAACCTAACCTATAAGAGAAAGAAGTTAATATAGACTTAGTGCATTTAAAATTTTACTTATAAAATATGTTTTTTAAAATTAAACTTTAACAATAAAACTATAGTAGGAAGAAGAGTGATTGATTCATATATTATACCCCAAATTTGATGGATCCACTTGCCTTGAATTCCCAATCAAGGACATAATCATAGTTCCCTAAGGTTACAACCAATCTCACTATAAGCTAACCTTTTTAATCTGCAAAAACCACAATTAGTTATTCAGACAATTATTTTAATTATATCAAATCATTACTCAATTCTCATTGGATAGCAATCAAAATTACCTTTAAATTTGGAATCTTTGCTTCTTTATGTCTCTACATTATGTCTTTGTGGTTTCTCTAAAAAATACACATGGCATTGTCTACTTTGACAAGCTTGCCATCTCGACTTGCATAATAACCACGAATGAAATTGTGTAATATACAATGAAATAAATAAAGCATGCATCCGCTCGAATAAACAAATAAGATTATCCTTTTATTTACAATTATAAGACAACAAATAAGAAAAATAAAATGTTTTTGTTTTTAATAAGTAAAAATTAATGAATTTATATTTGATACACTATTAGTATATAGATTTTATATGCTATCAGTGAATCAGATAATGCTATCTCATTAATGAATAAAGATTAGTCCTTAAAATAAATATACAAAAAATTTATATATTTTTTAAAATTTACTCATTAATAAGGTGGTATCATTTGATTTACCTTATTAATTAAGGTGGTATTATTTTATTCACCTTATTAATAATGTGGCATCATTTGACTTACTGATAGTGTATAAAATCTATGATAGTAAATAATCAATTAATTCTGAAGATACAAGTGTTGGAAATTGAAAATGAAAGAAATGAAATGGTAGATTAAAGAGTCTCGACGTCCTTTTTACTATACTTAGAGATGCATGACGTTGATTTTCATTCATACTTGAATTTAAGACATTCCTTGCATGTAAGAAGAATAGAAATTATCAATCCTCGGTTGAAAAAAAAATTTAAAAGAAAAACTAAGGTTTTTACTCATTGGATGAAGAAAACATTTCAAGATGAGATTTTTTATACTCGAATGAGAAAAATTTTTCATGATGAGATTTTTAACCCTTGATTGAAGAAAATGATGATTTTTAAAATCGTTAAATCTTTGATTAAAGGAGCTCTTTTCAAGATAAAATTTTGAAAAAATGACCTTTTACTTGCAAATCTGTAAATTTCTTTTGCGAATCTTTAAATAGTTCCAAACCTTTGTCAACCTTTGGATTTTTTAGTCTTTTGCAAATTTTTGAATTTTTTGTAAATCGTTGAAACTTTTTTGCGAATCTTAGAATATTTTACAAATCTTTGAAACCCTTTTGCAAATTTTTGAACTTCTACAAATCTTTGAAACCCTTCTCTATATCTTGAAATTTTGTAAATTTTTTAACTTTTACGAATCTTTGAAACCATTTTGTGAATCTTTGAACTTTTGGGAATCTTTGAAACCCTTTTCGCAAACCTTTGAAAACATTTGTGAATCGTTGTGAACCCTTGATAAGAATCTCGAACCTTTGATGTGAATCTCTAACCCTTGACGTGTGAATCTATAACCTTCAAATGTGAATCTTTGATATGAATTTCTAAAATTTTCAAATGACTTTTAAGATGTGAATCTATTCAAATGTGAATTTTTTACTTTTAAGATGCAAATCTCTTCAAATGTAAATATATGACTCTTAGATGTGAATCTCTAGAACTTTTCAAATAAGAATCTTTGATTTTTGGAAGAGAATCTTTACAAAATTTTAAATGTAAATCTTTGATTTGTTGTTGTGCATCTTTAAAATTTTTAGATGTAAATCTTTTAAATTGTCCAAATACAAATCTTTGATTTTATATGTGAATTAAATCTTTGAATTTTTGTTTTCAGAAGAGAACTTTGAATAGAAAAAAAGTGATAAACCTAAAAATAAAAATTTGAAAAACAAAGAAATGAAAGAAAAAGTATGTTTGAACCTGTTATTCGTACAAAATTATTGTCTATACCTTTGCTCTCTTCCTCAATAATGTACAAAGAGGGATAGCTATAGATATCAAAATTTGTTCAAGAGAATCTTAATTTTTATTCAAAATTTAAACATGCACAATTGGAACCCATTTAAACATTTTAATTGAGTCTTATTGGGCTTAGTTCTATTTAATTCTGATCATGCCTAATTTAAGACCCAAAATCTATTTTGCAAGGCCTAAAGTCATTTTTTTATCCAAATTTATTTCATTAAAATTAATTAAGATTTATTTCGTTAATTATAAAAAAAAAAGATAAAAATTTAAAAAACTAAAAAAGAAAGAAAAAATCCAAATTTGAAAAAAAGGGAAATAAAGGGGTGCCATGCATGGCAGCAGCACCCATCACCCCTTACCTTGGCAACCACCTTACCCTACAATTTTTATCCCCATGTAGCCACCATAATAGCTACCAACATCCATCTTAATAGTCGAAATTGAGCTTTAATTTCTGGGATGGGATTGAATCAATCCCTATAAATCCCTACTAAAATTAAGACGAATGGGGAAAGCTATTTTGTCAAAGGAAAAGAATACTACCAAACAAATCCCTCTACTACCAAACAAATCACCATTGAACCCCTATCTCCAATACTCAAAAAAAAATGCCAAAACCACACCATCAACTAAAAAAAATCCTAATACAGGCCCCAAACAAACTTGACACCACCAAAGCCCTCATTATTGGTAACCTCTCACTTTCAGTTCCAACCAACAAAAAAAGATCACATCCTAAAGTCTATAAACAGCCAATAGAAAAACAAAAAAAATCCTTATACCCAAAAAAGGAGCAACAATAGCAAAAAGATAATATATAAAAAAATGGAGTCTCTTAGATTTTTTGATTTAAGGTGTTGTAATTGGTTTTAGGCTAAGATTTTTGAAAGAGAGAAAGCTAGGACAAGGTGAGAGACAGAGTAAAAAATGGTGGGTTTTGGAGTAGCGGAAGGTGGGGAGGGTTAAAACTGTGGGTTTTAGGCCTAGATCAAGGCAATTTGAGCTAGATTTTGAGAAATCCAATTGGAAAAAAGGAAAAAGGAAAGAAGGAGAAGTGTTTTGGTAAAAAATCATTAATCTTGACCAACAACCGACGAAGGAGATGGCGATGATAACAGTGTCGATTGCCAATTTCTAGGTTTAAGGGTTGCTGACCAATAGCTTTTTAAAAAGAATGGAATGTTGAAAATGAAGTGAAATTTTTTTTAAGCTTTTATAGTGAGGCAAATAAAAAAAAAAAAAGAGGAGAATAACCCATACGTGGACTTAGACCTTACCTGAGATCTGCACTCTAAACCCGACAACCAACCCCTACTCAAATTAAAGAATGATCGGATTGAACTGGTGATTAATTGTTGAACTATTGGGTGAATCGAATTGAACTTGGATGAACAGATATAAATCGTTGACTGAACTAGAATAAATCGATCCAAACCGGATTAAACCAAATTGAACTGCTCCGAACCATTCACTAGAGGTTGGTAAACCATTTTGGGTTTTTCTTTTTGTTAGTTTTGCTAAAGTATTTATTTTCTTATTTATGCAAAATTAAATTCTAATTTTGCATGTTTTGAATTTGTAAAAAAAATAAAATAGTGTTAATAAGATTTAAATTTAAATAATTGTAAATTTAATTTTTTTAAATAATGAAAATTTTTTAAATAATAAAAGAAGGAAAAAAGGATAACTTTTTCGAAGATGAAATTCTAGGAAATTATGAGTAACGATTCTTAAGAATTCTCTAAGTGAAATTTTTTTTTAAATGACACTATCGTATTAGGGTATTTATAAAAATTTTCAATAAAAAAATTTTTCTTTTTTTATTCATAAAAATTATTTAAAAGAAAAAGAAAAAGTTTACAACAAGCCTTTCATAAAACAATGAGCAAAAATGAATAAATAAAATACATAAATAAAAGTGTGTGTATTTTTGCATGAATATTATGTTATATTATTTGCAACTCATATGTGTCTCTTGATTATGGAAAAATACATGTGAGTTTTTGAGGATAAGATTTTAGAAAAATTTGAGTAGTAATTACTCATAAATCCTTAGGTGAGATAATCTTTTTTAATTTTTTCAATATAAGAGTTATTCAATAATAAAGTCTTGGTTTTATTTTTCAAATAAAAATGATAATAATATTTTTATATTTTTATTAAAAATGGAGAAAATTTTTGTGACAAAATAAAATAGAATTAGAAACAAGAATTATGACAATAAAAAAAGAGGTAAGGGAATTATTTTAAACATCCAAATTAAAATCTTTTTTTATCAAGATTAAAAGATAGCACGTGATTAATTGATATCATTTTTAAATAGGCATTGTGGGAATGCTAATATTTTTTCACACGTAACTGTACTCCCAAATCAAATTGTTTTTGTAGGGCCAAAAAATATCTTTTTAATAAATTTTAATTAATTTTAAGATTTTATTATGAGATTAATTGCACCAACCAAAAAAGATTTGTGTTGACTTTTTGTGTTTTTAAAATTGTCCATTAATCCAAAAAAGTTATGAAAAATATCATGTAAAATCATAAAATAATGAAAAAAATCATAAAATTTATGAAAAATATATAAAAAAATCATGTAATAGTGTTAAAAAAATCATGCAATATTATCAGAATTAAATCATGCAATAATAAAATCATAAAAAATCATGTAAAATATCATTAAAAAATAATGTAAAAGTATAATAAAAATATCATGCAAAATATCATAAAAATCACAACATAAAAATTCATTTAAAAGTTTTTTTCTTTTTCATTATTTTTCAATTAAATCAAAATTAGAATTGAAAGAAAGAATTAATGAAAAAATAGAAATAACAACAAACATATTTTTTTAAAAAATAACAAAAAATAAAAAATTTCAACTAGTGATCAATAAGCCTAATAATCATAGATGGCCAAAAACCTAGATTTTGATGTCAAAAAATTCAACCAAATATCAAAAAATTTAAATTTTCCAGAAACTCCATTGAAATATAGAATCCGGCCATCTAAAATTCCTCTAGCTTCAAATTTTCTTGTCAAACAATTCAAAGTCTCACAAAAAAATTCAGCCAAAACCAAAAAATTCAACTTTAAGCTCGAAAAATTTTAGAAATTCTGAGTAAACAAAAGAAAATTCTTAGAACACTCCAAAAACTACTTGAACTTAAAAAAAAAAAAAAACCAAGATCAATTCAAACAACCTCTATCTCAAAAACTAAATTCCTAAATTCGAATTCAAGTAAACAAACCTAGCTCAATCTAAGAAATTTTCTTTTTTATTTTTTGAATGTTTTAGCTCTCAATTTAATTTGAATTGCTAGTAATTTGCTATCTCGCTCTTTGTTGTTTATTGATTGATTACTCTCTGTGAATTGTGAGTTGTTATATTTATATAGATATTAAAATCCCAAACTTAGTAGGAGAATATTAAAGGCTCGGATCTACCAAGATTTAATAAAAAATTTCTGTTGAAATTTTTTTCCTTTTTTGCACAAACTTGATGTCTAGGTATTCCAAAACAAATTTAGCCCTTAAATTTTAAATTTAAACAAAATCATAAGATTTGATTCCTGATTCCTTTCCTATGTTTTCAATTCTAAGTTTTTTACCAAATAATAAAATAAAGAATGTCATAACGTATAGTTTTGTCAACCTATAGATAGATATAGTTTAGGAGTCACCATCAATCTTTCTAAGTGTGATTGATCATCTAATGAATCTATCCTTTTAATGATGTCTTAACATTGACTAAGGATCCCTAAAAGAATAGGTTTTAGTCTAGGTTTTTCAAAACTAAATTCTGGAGTTCGATTATATATGAGGAACATTATAGCACTCTAAATGTTCGTCTAAAAGATGGTACCACTTAATTTCAAATTATCCTAAGGATCTTAGTTTTAATGGTCTTTTATTAAATTTTAAAGTTTTAATATTAGAAATAATTTCTAAATGTTTTTCATCAATTGGGTAGAATTTCTAAAAATACTTCCTCACCTCAAGAACATTCAAGAATCCCATTCATTTTATTAAAGAGACTCCATTGTTGAATTGATTTTGGTTAATTTATTGTTATTCATCATTTTTATTTTAATTCATTTATTCTATTAAAAATATCTAAACTTTCCACCATTCTACAAATATTTAGAAATATACCTAGAAATTTTCAAGAAAATCAATCATTCTTGATTTTTTAGAACTTCATTATCATATTTACCTTATTTTTATTTCTAAGATTTATCTTTGTTATTTCTAAAATTCTCTAAATTTTAATTTTTAAAATTTTAACATTATTTGAAAACAAATATCAATATTGAAGTTTTCATTTAAAATTTTCACCATTTTGGAAATTTTAAGTTTCTAGAAATTCAACCATTCTTGATTTCTAGAATTTCATCATTTGTATAATTTTCATTAAATTTTTTTTTTGTAATTCTAAGGTTGTTAATTTTTATTATTAATAAAAACAAATTATTATTATTATTGAATTAATTTTCACCATTTTGAAAATATTTAAGAGACAATTTTTTATTAAAAATTTTTTAAAAATCAATCATTCTTGATTCTTGAAATTTCATCGTTGAGATCTTTATTTACTTTTTAAAATATATAGTTAATAATATTTAAATTATTAGCTTATTTTATTTAAAGCTTATTTGAATTCATAACACATTTATACATTTTACTAATATCTAAATAATTAGAATACTTTCCTACAAATAAGTATGACAAATAAATAAAAGGAATAAGAAAAGAAAAATAAACTTAAAAAAAATGAGAGAAGGAAAAAATACCAAGATTTGGAGCAGAAACCAAGACTTCAATCTAGTTTGTGTTATTAATGAGTTTAATATCATGCAAAGCTAGGCTTGGATTAAAGCTTGTAAAGCCTAAAATCGAAATTCATAGCAAATTAAAAGTTTTTTTTTTTATGTTATAAATTCAAGAAATTTTCCTTCCCCTTTTATTCTTTCTAAACAAAACCTGCCTCTGTGTTACAAACCACCTATTCCTTATGTTGAAACTATGGGACTGAGACACCAAGATTACTCATAGTCAAGGTCAACTTTTTATGAGTCTATTTCCTCACGTATAACCCATTATAGACTCTTTAAGCTGTATCCACGTGAGCACTTCTTTGCTCTAATCCTATAGAGTTTCCTGTATCATTCCTAAACTTATTGTGGGAGGAACCCAAGTCATTGCATCTTAGCCTACAAGCCTTTAGGTAGCCTAGAGCCCCAATCTAGTGCTAGTTGGCACCAAAGTCCCAACCACAGACCCAATAGGAACTTGAATTGGGGGTTGTTGCCTTGAGTCTCACTAGACAATTGTCTTCTAGCATGGTGAAAACCCAGCACCATGCTTGTATGCATGTTTCGATGCTCTTATGCCTGGAACTTTGAAGTATAACACCAATGCTAGTTAAGAGTAAGCTCGGAACCACACTAAGTTTCTCTCATTTCCACGAAGCTTATATCTTGGGGACTTGCCCTTAAGCCTCATTTTAGCCTGTCTACATGCATGATGGATACCCAACATCATGCATGTTTCTCATTGATTTACTTGAATGTGTTACTCCAATTATAGCACACCGACATATGCTAACAAAAAGCCATAAGGATTTAGTAGCATGCCTACCTGCTAGCCTAATTATCCCTGAGGCTCATCTGTGCCTTTCCTTCATAAGTAGCCATATATGATCTTTGGTTACTCATGATCCAGCTCAATGAGGAGAAACTGATGGGCATAATGATTACTACCATCTAACCCTATGATTTGATGTAATGGTGTGATACGAGGATCGTCAGTCTCAACCATCATTTGAATTACTATGTCCTGAGAAGACACCATGTTGTACTCATGACTCGATGATGTTCGCCCACCTAGACATTATGCGTGATTAGAAGTAGCTCACTTTAGACTAGTAAAACCTCTGCTTGCCTTGCTAGCCAAAAGGGTGGTGTAGAGTTGACACCAAACATCCCCCTATAAAGAGTGTAGGAGCTTTTCGCAGTTATGCTACCAGAAACTGTAACAACGACTGTAATGGGGACATTTTTTTCTCCAACCAATTTAAGGCCCAACAATCGTCCACTTGCTCTCAAGGATGCTAAAACTCCACTTGTTACTCTACCAACCCACTCAAGGGTGCCGCACCTAGCTTCAATCGAGAGCATTTGACTAGCTAATAGATTTCAAGGTGCTCGTACTAAGGCTTGGTTCAAGGCTCGTGCTTGCTTGCACACTTGATCAGAGATCATTATCCAATGCATAAAGTCTTATTTGCTACTCTGCTACTCAGCATCGGGATAGCCATGACAAGACCAAGGCACACCAAGGCCTAGCCATGGCACTCTAGCTCTTTTTACAAGACCAGAACAATTGACCAATAAACTCTAATTGCCGACAACCTCAATAGTTTCCCTTATCTCTTTTACTTTCTTTCTCTATACACCAGACGTTGCAATCGACCGTTTTACCTCTCTATTTTTTACTAGCAACACTGTTGTAGAGCTTGAATTCCCCAACAATAAATTTTTTTCTTTTTTTTTTCCTAACTTTGTTTTTCCTTTCCCTTATTTAACTGAATCTCTTACAATATGAAGGAAATCAAAAACCCTTCAAAGAAATAGCTTCCACCATTTTTATGCTTGAACTATTAAAACTTGATCCTTCATTGTTGGTTTGAATCTCTAATACTAAACAAAAAACTAAAAGACTAAAACACCCACTTTCTTAATGCCTATATTTAATCAACCGAGTGTCACTTTCTCTTCAGTTATCTAACATCGATTTAATGCACCCTAGATCTCAAAGATTACACAGCTCGAATCCTGAAAGAAATTTATTTCTCAACATAAAAAAAATGTTTCTATGTTTGATTCTTATTGTCATCATATATGGACACAATTTGGATTGTGGGTTATGTGTGGTGGTGATTGTAAGAGGCTAAAGAGGTGGAAAAGGTGGTAATCGGCAACTTGGAGCTAAGTCAAGTAGAATGGGGATTTGTTTTTTATTTCTTCTGTGTTTCTTCTTTATTTTCTGTGTGTGTTGATTCATTGCATGCTTTTGCTTTATATAGAGTAAAAAATGTTTCAGAGATAAGAGTTTAGGATATGATTGAATTTCAAAACTCATGCATTATCTTCCAAATTTATCTCCCATTCGCGAGATTATCAAGATCTTAACCAATGAAATTTCAATTTTTAATTTTCTTTTCTTTTTTTTTAAATGACCAGATAGCCAATAATTAAAAGACAAGATAAACAGAATTAAAAAATCAAATTAACTAGAAAGATAAACAACAAAAGATAAAATAGAAAGGATAAGACTTAAAATACATATAATAATAATAATAATAATATATAAACCAAATTCAACAATTGGGCTTGAATTCAGTCTGAGCCCAATTGATTTGGGCCCCAGATTAAATAGAGTGTTTACAAAAAATAAACTTAAAAATAAAAATAAAAATAAAATAAATAAAAATTAAAAGTAAAAATAAAATGAAATGAAAGTAAAAACACTTTTGGCATTCAATTATGGGCTTAAAGTCTAATTTTAATTAAAACCTAATTGAATAAATTCCAAACTTACTGTCGAAATAAACTTGAAGCCCAATTAATGTCAAAAAAATTCCTTAACAAATAAGCATATTTATTATTGCTCCTTTTTGCATATTTTCTATTAAACAAGAATTGTATAAATGAAAAAGACATCAATTTTGTTTGGATTAAGATATCATATAAAAATCTGAAAGACTCTTCCTCAATAGAGGATTTGAAACTTTAAAAAAGATTTAAAGTCAAAATGCTCCATGTCAATAAAGGTACTGAAATTTTAAAAATTCGTAACCAAAATGCTCATTCCAACAAAGGTATTGAAACTTTAAAAATTTGCAACTAAAATTCTTATTTTTGAAAAGATTTCTTTCATCTCAAAATCTTTCTCACAATCTCACATTTGAAAATCATCTTCAAACAAATTCAAAATTCTCTTCTTAGTAATTCTCAAAATCATTTCAACTTCAAAAATCTGTTTTTTCAATTCCATCTTCTAAGCACATGCAATGAATGGATGTAATGCAATAAAAAATAATATTTCCAATATCAATCTCAAAATTTGAAATCTAATCTTCCATTTTATTCTCCAAACATGCAAAATGAATGCAATACAGTGAATACACAATGTAATGCAATGAATGGAATGCATGTGATGTACTTGATTCATCTCTTCACTTATAGTAAACAAAAAATGTTCTCAAAACTCTTTTCATATCTTTTCATCTTTTTTAATTTCTCATCATTCATAACTTTCAATATATGCTAGTAGGCTATATCAATTAATCAATTTCATGACCTTTTTTGTGGTCTTATTAGTTTAATTATCCACATCCAAAAAACTCATTCTAAATCCAAATCCCAAGAATTCATTCTAAATCATTGGGATTAATATTTTTCAAGGCTTTCCTTATCATTCCCTGTTACTCTTACTATTTTCAAACTTCTTTTCAAAGCAATGTGGAGATCTTTTATGAGTTTTCATTTATTCATTCATCATTATTTCAATATCACAATAAGCACAATGCAATCATACATTTTCTCAATCAAGATGGGAAGAATTAGGCATTGTAAAATGAAGAAAGGATATTCATTGAAAGAAATAGATCTGGTAAACAAAAAAAAAAAGTAATCAGTTTGATAAGGAAAAGGAAATTAATCAATCTCAATCTTTAAATGGGGTATCAATATCCAAGTAATGAATATTTCAACAATCTGGCACAATCTAATCCAAAATTCTTTCTCGAAAACTTATTCTATCATCAATCTTGATCATTCTAAGCCTCATCAAACTAAACTAAACATTATGATATCATGCAAAAATATCATAAAAAAAATCATGCAAAAATTTTTTTAAAAAAATCGCTCAATCTAACTCAATTGAATTAAAGCCAACAAACTGAGCTCAATCTAAGAATATTCCTTTTCTATTTGCTGACTGTTTTAGCTTTCAATTTATTGTGGATTGATCGTAATTTGCTATCTCGCTCTTTGTTGTTTATTGCTTGATTGCTTGCAAATTGTGTTACTTGATTGTTCTTGATTGCTTTTTGAATTGCCTTTGAGAGTTGTTGTGTTTATATGGAGATTAAAATCCCAAATTTAGTAAGAGAATATTAAAGGTTTGGATCTATCAAAATTCAATAAAAAAAATTCCCTTGAAATTTTTTCCTTTTGCTCATACTTGATGTTCAAGTATTACAAAACAAATTCAACCCTTAAATTTTAAATCTAAATAAAATCACAAGATTTGGACTCCTGTTTTCGTTTACCATGTTTTCAATTCTGTTTTTTTCTTTTACCAAATAACAAAACTGAAAATAAACATAAAATAAAATTAAAAAAATAAAAACAAAATAAAATAAAATAAAAAGACTTTTGAGCATTCAATTCTGAGCTTAAAGTCTAATTTTAGTTAAAGCCTAATGGAACAATTTCAAAAATTAATATTTGAAAGAAAACTAAAAACTAGATTAATGTCAAAAAAAAAATTTTGAACAAAATAAGGTATCTGAAACTAGCTGTGAAGTTGTTTCTGATACCAGGTCTCGAATCCATCAATGAAAATCACTAAATCAGCACTCCCAAAGACAAAAACCGAGTGATTTTACATGCTTCAAGTAATGGTGGGTACGAAAAGCCCCATTTCTTTGGGTCCAAAGCGATTTATTCTGTTGGGCCGAATAAGTTGAGTTGAATTATGAACCACGTTTCAGTCGGTTATATGGTTTCAACAGTCTGCAGTGAGTAACATTGCACTCCATATTTGCATTGCATTGAATTATGAACCTCAGTTGAATCAGTTTCAAACTAATTGTGTACTCCACAATTCCACAACTTTTTTCTTGCTTTGCTATAATGGAAGAAAATCAAGATTATCTTCTGGAAACAAAAGAGTGAAACTTGAGCAAAGAAAGTCATTGTTACTGATCGTTATTGTTCTTCATGCTTTGACTGATATGGAGCAATTAGGCCACCCAACTTTGTTGGGAGCTTTCACTTTAAGCACCGGATTGTACTCAAAAAAGTTGGTCGGTCGGAGCTCAAACCCGCTGCTTATTGTTGGCATCAAAGGAAAATCTTCTTGGTAAGGCACATGATGAAAACCCAATGTGTACCATAATGCAATGTCCTTGTTCTCTATTCTTCTATGCCTGTAAATTAAATCAATAATCAATTTTTTTTATATTTAAAGGAAACAAAAATTTGAACTCTAATCATTGAAATTAAAATTTAAATACTTTATATATAAATCATGCAATTATTAATACTTAAAGATATCAATATTTGAATTTCAATCATTAAAATTAAAAATCAAATACTTTATCAATAAGATGTGTAATTATTGGTAAAGTTCAATATTTTATTAATTGACCATGCGGTTATTGATCTACGATGAACATTATAACAGTGCCAATCAATCAAAAAAAAGTACAAATAATATTTAATAACACTGTACCTGCTGCTCCATGTAGCTAAAGTGTCATCTCCTCTGCTTTGGTCGGCGTATAATCCCCCAGCCCATTTTTCAGACTTGTTATATAGTGTAACCCACGCATTGTACTTGGTGAAGGCCCCTCGAATCTGTGGATAATCATCGTCTGTTAAAAGGGGTCCGGTAACTGATCCTGGGATCAGACGGTAGCCAACAAGGTTACCCATTTTCGTTTTCTTGTTAGGATTCACAAATAAGAGATCACCAGTTTCCAAGCCAAGTTTGATTTTTGCATCTGACTCAGTTTTAGCTGTCTCACTAACAACCTTCCAATAACTTTTTCTAGGTGAGCTTTGGTAGTTACTCTGGTTGTTTGTAATTTGGACTTGACAAAGGAGTTGGAATCACCATCCACATCAAGATCAAGGTAGTAGGTGAGGAAATGATCATGGTGAGCACCTAATGTATTTTCTGCCAATAATGTGCCATAGACTTCCTCGTTTATTTGTTCTTTGTGGGTGTATTTTGATCCCCTTACTTCTAATAATCCAGTTAGTCCAACCTGTTAGGAATAACCATTTAAGAGAAAATCAATGGAAATGCACCTAGAAATCCTCAATGGGATTTGTATGGTAACTAATTAATGTGACTTTACAGTAACTTTGATGGACCCAATCTGCTTGAATTCCCAGTCATTTATGTAGTCATAATTGCCCACAGTTGATATCATCCTGACAACCAGGCTTACTTCTGGCCTAACCTCTGTAATCTGCAAAAACCGTTAAAATACCATTGCATTAATAAGACTTCCAAATCTTCACCAAAAAATTTTAGACAATGACATTTGGTTGTTGCAAAGCACAATTTATATCGTTGCAATATACTTTTTTGAAACAATAATAAAATTTTTTGCATTTAGAGCCAATAGCCAAGACCTCGCAAAGATAAAAGTTATTGTAATAACATTTTAACAACCATAAAGTGATGTTTTGTACGGATTTTTGCCGTTGTTTTTGTTGTAGTGAAAGTTACATTAAAAACTAACAAGAACTTGGTGAAAATTTTACATACCAATACTTTTGGAATCATAGTTTCAGTGTGTCGCCACATTATGTCTCCAGCGTTTCGTTCAAAGATGCAGAAAACGTTTGGCATCTCGATAGGCATTCCATCCTGGCCAGCAACAAACGCACCCATGAAAACTGCATTGGCTGGGCAATCTTTATGTGGTTCAAGTGGCACTGCACATAGACCATAGCCATATTCGCCGGCATCAAAAAATGTTCTATAGGACCATTCTTCAGTTAAATCCATGTATGGAACAAAGAGCTCTGATACAAATCCCCTATACATCACCCTACGAAATTTTTGCTTCTCAGTGTCATACAATGATGCTAAAGATATGATTGGCCCAACTCGAGCATCGAAACTTAGATGAAAATCCCAATTTGCCCACCTGATTTCCATCACAAATGGACAATAATGTCAAATGAAATCAAACCAAGGAAACGTGTTCAAATTTACCAAGTAAAACTCAAAGAAAACAATAGCCTGTGTGTCTATAACAATGAGGTCGGATAGCATTTCTAATTGGCTAATCCAACAACTGCTGGCAGGAAAAGAAATAAATAGCCATAGTGGCCCATGCATCATTTTTGTACTTACCTAACTCTGTTTCCATCAATGGTGAAACTAGGCCCGTCCGGCTGCACAACCATGATTCCTTTCAACTGTGGTCCGAAAGGTGCCCTTTGTTCAGATTCTCTGTAATCCGTCCCAGCAGCCTTTGGCACGGGGATTTTTAATCTGTCCTGAAAATGTATGATCTTCATTTCTTCAAGATCAACTGTCACAGTGATTGCCTCTATTGGCCTCATGTACATATTCACTGTCCCATCCAAATAATAACACATAATCTTAACTATCCTTCCTTTTTTTTTCTTTTCTCCGTACCATCCTATGGTGAAACTTCCGCACAATACCTCCTCGATCTTGAGCTCTCTCTTACTTATGGAAGCCAAAAACGGTTCATACTTAAACGGCAACTGGTTTGCAGCTTCTTGTTCTTCAAAAGTGAGTAAAGGGTACCCATAACCATCATAAATTCGATCAGAAATGATTCTGTTACGCGAGAAATCAACGATGATTTCATGAGTCTTATGGTTTATGCGTGCAATAACCAGGGCTTGGCGAGGTGGGGGTACTTTGGTGGAATGGTTGTCTAGCCATGAAATGACAACCTGTTTATTTGGTTCTTCTAAGCCGATGTATTGAAAGGTTAAGTTATGGTAGGAGGCCGGGTATGAGTGGTTAACAATGGCTTGAACTTGGATGAACTCGTTTGGAGTTAAAGAGTCAAGAGGGTGTTGGAGTTGATGGGAGATGGGAATAATGGAGAGGAAAAAGAAGAATAAATTTCGGAAAGAAGAAGCCATTGTTATGCTTGCTGGATGGATAGCTAATGCCTAGTGGCCTTTTTATCCAATTATTTGGGAGATGGGAATAATGTAGAGGAAAAAGAAGAATAAATTTCGTAAGGAAGAAGCCATTGTTATTCTAGCTGGATGGATAGCTAATGTCCGGAGGCCTTTTTATCCAATTATTTGTATATTTCGATGGAAAAACCAAGAAGGTCATTGTCTAGATTTGAATTATATGGTTATTTTGAGACATTATTTTATTGGGTTAAACATAAATAAATCTTTAAATTAAAATTATATAATTATTAAAATCTTATCATTCTATTATAAAAATCTATATTCATCTAATTGAAATTTTTATTAAATGATTAATAAATTTCACCAATTTTTTTAGGTGAAAAGATTAATTAGTTAAAGATAAATATTTGAAAATTTTATTAAATAAAAATAAATATTTAAAAATTTAATTGATTGTAATAAAATATAAAAATTTGAATTATAATTTAATTTTAGTTCATTATTCTTTTTATATATAAGCCTATTTTTTTGTACATTAAGCCTATCTTATTTGGTGCCCTGTATATACTATTATTTAAGGATATACTGAAAAACTGGAAATTTAAGACATTATTTTATTGCAAAAATGTTTTTGAATTGAATTTAGAAAAGGGAAAGTGGTAATATTTTAATAATTTGCATTTTCCACATTAATTATAATTTATTCCCACTTGATCAAGGAAATACTATTTTTTTTTCTAATGGCAGAAAGGACCGTTTTGATTGCTCTTTTATGTGTGGACCGGGGTTTCTGCAAATTGAATTTAAATAACCATATCTACATTTATTTTATTTTTTAAAAAATAATTAAACAGACAGACACAACCAAAATTTACAATAACCTGATTTTGACCTTTTTGGTGGGAGTTAACTCGATTGAGTTACAAGATTAAGGACATTGGCTTAAAGAGCCCAATATGAACCCAGGCCCAATCCAGATTCTTATTAGATATGGACAAGGTCCAGCAATTATGGAGCTTAGTCAATGTTAAGTTTGCTCCAATCTTCCAAGCAAGTTTTGTTTCTTAAGCCTTCTATCACGCATTATGCAGTTATAAAATAAATTTGGTATCTGTATTATACATTTTTTATTAGTTTTATATATGAAGAATTAAATTCTAAATTAAGTTTGAACTTTTATTTCATCAAATATTTCAATATTTTAGATTAATATTGTCAACTTACTTACATGATATAAACACTCAATAAAATCATAATATATGGTAAAACATTGTATCATTTGCAAATCTATTATCAAGTCAATATGAACAGAAATAATTAAAAGAATTAAAAATAAAAAAATTATACAATTATAATAAACCAAAATGTAAAAAATAATAAAAAAAAAGGTTAAATTTTTAAAATAAGAAAAAAAAAACTAAAAATTCAAATTTCAAATTTAAAAAAGTTAGAAAATCAAAACAATTCAAAATATTGAAAACTTTTAAGAAAATTATATTTGAAAATTTTATTATAAATTAATATTTTTAAAATATGATTATTGTTATAAAAATTCCCAGTTAATACTTTTTAAAAATCTAAAATTTTTTTTAGAAACTTAAAATAATGAAAATCTTTTTAAAAATTAAAATATTATTTTTTTGATTTCAAATAAAAAACAAATTCAAAAAAATGAAAGAGGGAAAGAATTAGGGAGAGTGGAGGAGGAAGGAAAAGGAAGTAAATAAGGGAAAGGGGAGGAGGAGAATATTGACCGTCGATTGACCAGTCTTGATCAGATTGGACAGATTGACACCGGTGGCCATCTTTCGCGTATTTAAGGAAGGATAGTTTTTTCTTTCCGTCCCCTTCCTTCGATTGAAACACAACGCAAAAGATAAAAAATAATTATTAAAAAAAAAATAAAAAAACAAGTCATTTTCAAATATTTCAAAAATATTTTTCTCTTTTTTCCATCTAGCTTCGATTTTCCTTCAAACCTTGCTCATTTTAGCAAAAAACAACCAAACTTCAAGTAATCGAAAACCTATCTCAGTCCAATCATCCAATGGTTCTACGGTAACGAATTCATAGAAGATTGTGCATTCATAAAAGCTGTTGAGATTGACAAATCATTATATTATTAGTTGTGAAGCACATAATCGATTTTATTGATTTGCTCTGGTGTAGCGTGACCGGAGCCTCCAATCGTGTCACAAATGTGTTTGGCAAATAAGAATTGCACGGTCGAAAGTGTTTTATTCGCGGTGTACCTCCGGTAATGAACTGAAGCTCCAGTTGCATTTCGCTTTTCATTTTTACCTTTTTTTTTTGTTTTGATTTTCTTTAATTTTTGTTTTCATTTTTTCGACATTTTTGTTTTCATTTTGTTAATTTATTTTGTACTTAAAAGTTTTTAAATTTTTTATTTTTCACTCTTTTTTTTTAATTTTCATTTTGTTAGTTTACTTTTCAAATTTTTTATTTAAAGGTTTTCAAATTATATATTCATTTAAAATAATAAATAAATTTATATAATTATAAATTTATTAATTAATTCATATACTTAATAAATATAAAAAAAAAGTATGTCAATATTTTGATTGAATAAAATTTTTAAAATTTTAAAGGTTAAATATCATTCAAGTATATATAAAATAATTTATCAATACATCTTAAAATTAGTGTCAATAATTTTTTTTCATTATATTTTATTTCATCATAATTATACTATTTATATTTAAATATATATTTTATCACTAATTTTAATATCATCCTTATAATATTCAATCAATTCATTATAATAATTAATTTTATTTATATTATTATTTTTAATCTCATCGAAATTGCTTTCGTCAAATTACTTTTATTGTCTGTCCATCCAAATGACTTGTGAATTATTCGAGCTTTTTTGTGTCCTGCAATATCAATTGACTCTCAATTCTCAAACTAGCTATCTCTCTTTAGGAAACTCCAGATTGTAAAGCAAGCTACTTTGTATTATTCTTAGATAGAGCATCTCACATTTCTCTCTGTTAGTTTAAAATGCCTCAATCCAATTAAGCCAGTGAATGTATAATCAAATAATTAATCAATCACACAAGAGATAATAATTTAATGTAGTTCGATCCAATTGACTTACGTCCATGGAATAGAAAAAAGATCCTCTAGTTATAAAAAATTATAAACATACAATCAAATTATCAACTTCAATCAATAATCAATACTCATAAACCTTCAATCTCCTCTAGTCTATGGAGTATTCTCAACCTAAATAAAACATATACTCATGTACGCCCATTCACCATACTTATGTAGACTCTCTTAGTCTCATCTAATTCACTCACAAACATATATACTCATAAGATGTAAATCTTCAATATTCCTATAGTGTGTCTATCACATAAAACCTTATAACTTTCTTATATTTTTTTTCATACTAACCATGTAGAGACTTTACCTATTTATAAGCATATAAACTTACCTATTAAAAATTTTTTTGCTTTTAAAAATTTTTTTTTGCAAGTCAAACTTACTTATTAAGAATTCATTTTCTCTTAAAATTGTTCTTTTGCAAATCCTCTTTTCCATCAAGCAATATTTAGCTAATTCCAAACAAATCTCTTATGAGATTTGAGTCACTATTTTCAACAATCTTTATCTTGACTCAAATTTTATCAAATCATTTGTCTTCATGCTAGACATACTTGGCTCCACCTGTAATGAAAGTCTCACAATCATCTTTTCTTGTGTGTCTTCACATTTCACGTAAATTAACCTTCAAAACATGAACTCGAACTCCTCACTTGAATCAAACTCTTCTGGACTTATCTTTTTACATACCTTGAATCTTTAGCTCTTTTCACATTTTGAACCTTCAACTTTGATACCACTTGTTAGGGATCATCACAGCTTTATATTACTTATTAAGCTAAAAGGCTTTAATCTAATCAAGTCAGTAGAAGCATAATCAAATAATAGATCAATCACACAAGAGACAACAATTTAACATGGTTCAATCTAACCAACCTACATTTACGAAAGAAAAAAAATATTCACTAGTTATAGAGAATTACAAATATACAATCAAATCATCAACTCACTCAACAATCAATACTTATAAGACCTTATCAATTTTTTTTAATCCTATGAAATATTCTTAACCCCAATCAACACATATTTATATGCACCCATTCATCACACTTATGTAGACCCTCTTAGTCTTCTCTAGTCCATTCATAAACTTACACACTCATAAGATATAAATCTCCAGTAATCCTATGGGGTGTCTATCCCATAAAACCTTATAACTCTATTGCATCTTTTTTTTATACCTAACCCTATAAAGACTACACCTATTTATAAGTATACCAACTTAACTATTAAGAATCCATTTTCTCCTAGAATTTTTTTTTTGCAAGTCTTCTTGTCTATTAAGCAATATTTAGCCAATTCTAAATAAATCTCTTATGAGATTTGAGTCACTATTCCTAACACTTTCTGTCTCAACCCTTCTCGCCTTTTCTACTATCTACTTTTTACATTCTTTGTCACCTTCTGCTTTTTCCTACCAAGAATTGCACATGAAAGCATTGCAAAAGAATTTCTAAACAGGCTTGTAAAGTGGGCTAAAAACATCAAGATTTCAGATCCTGTAGAAGAAGGTTGTAGGCATGGCCCCTGCGCAAGGATGACACGCACAAATCGAGAAAATGGTCCAAATTTTTTTAAGATGTTTTCTTTCCCGATTTGACTTTTTGGTTGTAGCATGTCATTTATTCATTATTTTTTTTATTTATTTTGTGTTTTCATATTTAAAAACATTGGTTAATAATAAAAATAATAATTTCAAGAAAAAAAATATTTTTGAGGAAAAGTTGAAAGTATCAATTTTCTTTACAAATAAGTTTTCAAAAAAATAGATTTTTGAGAAAAAGTTGAAAGTATCAAATTTTCTCGAAATTAAAGTTTCAAAAAAGTATTTTGGGGAAAAGTTGAAAGTATCAATTTTCCTTAAAAATAAGTTTTCAAAAAAAATAAATTTTTGCTAAAAAGTTGAAAGTATCAATTTTTCTCGAAATTAAAATTTTTAAAAAATATTTTGAGAAAAAGTTAAAAGTATCAATTTTTTATGTACAAAAGTAATCATTTTTTTCTTTCTTTTTATTTTCTTGAATTTTTTTCATGTTAAATAATCCGACGACGAAGCCTCTACAAGTGAAATAGTAGTTTTCTTGCATACTCTTGAGGTGAGGGGATTTTTTCAATTTTTTGCTAAAAGTATTAGAGTCAATTGAGAATAATTTCTAATAATTAATTACTTGGTAAATTTTTAAGGCTTATTGGATAACACAAAATTAAGTTGGTACCATCTTTTGATGGGCGTTATGAGGGTGCTATAACTTTCTCACACGTAACCGAACTCCCGAATCCGGTGCTAGTTAGTAGACCTGAACCTATTCTTTTAAGGACCCTTAAGCTTAGGTGTTCCTTAAAAGGATAGATTCTTAGGTAGCCAATCACACCTAGATAAAAAAATATTGGTGATGACTCCTTCAAGTCAATGTTTAGCGATAGATCCCTAGATCTAGACGTTATGACATATATATTTCATTATTTTTCTATTTTTTTGTTTTCATTTTTACTAAAAAAAAATTTATTCTAATAAATTTAAACATTTTAACATGCATAAATACTAATGATAAAATTCAAAATAACAAAAAAAAAATTTTTACCTAAACTGGATCAATCAACTATCTGGTCTAAGCTGATTTTGTTGGACTGGTCAGCAGTCAAAAGGGAAGCTATTGATAGGTCAAAGTGTGGATCTTTAGGGGTCAAAATGATATCATTTTGACCCTTCTCCAAATGACATCGTTTTGGCTTTAGGCAATCTACATATAAACTCAAAAAAAAAAAAAAATTTCACTCCATTTTCTTCTCTCTTTAAAAAAAAAAAAGTCTCATTTTTTCCTTTGAACCAAAAATCCTAAGGAGGCCGATCGATCACCAAAGCCCCAGATTCAATCGCCATTCATCGTGCTAGCCATTGCTGATGATCGTTAGTGACTGAAAACTTTAAAAAAATTTAAAAAAATACTCTCATCACTCTCATTTACCTTGATCTAACCTTTTTTTTGCTAAAAAGAGCCTAACTTTTTTAAAATCCAAACAAAACCTTTTGGCTCCATAAAAAAGAAAGCTTTTATTTATTTATTTTTGATGATCTGTCTTTGATGTTGGCACTAGGTTCTCTACTTTTAAGGGACTATTTGCTTTTTTGATTTGGTTTTCATTTTTATGTTGGCAGTGGGTTTTTCTCATTTTTCTTGTTTTCTCTTTTCTAGCAAAAAAAATTTTTTTATGTTGTTTTTTTCTTATAGGGTATCTAGGTAGGGTTCTGAGAAGGTTTTCTCTTTTTTTTTTAGAGTGGTCTGATGAGAGATTTATAGGGCTCCGACCTAGAAAAGGAGGTTGGTGAAGTAGGTGACGGCTAAGGGGATGGTTGTCTTACGTACAAGGTAGGCATGCAAGGTGTAAAGGAATGGTTTTGGGTCTGGTGGCTAGTGCTCATAAGGTGGTTGCAACTACAATGGAGCTCAAGTTGGTAGGTGCAACTACAGCTATTAGGGTAGTTGGCTCACAAGGTTTAGGTGGTGCTTAGGGGTCAAAGGCTGCACCACCAGCCTTTTTGCCCCTTTGTTTTTTGTTTTTTTGTATTTTACTATTTAATTAATTAATTATTATTATTATTATATGATTAATATTTTATTTAATACTAAATTATAAAACTAAATAAATATCAAAATAAAAACAAAGTTAAAAATGAAAAATGAAACAAAAATAATAAATCCTGGCCCAGTGAATGAAATTGGGCCCTGGCCCGATTTTAGAACCAAGGCTTAACTTTAAAACTCAAAGAAATTTGATGTCTACAAGCATAATAGTAAATAAATAAAAATATAATAGTAAATCATTGATAGTTTAGTAATAAATTAATAATTTAGCAATAAATCACTAATAATGTAATAGTAAATTACTAATAACTTAGTTGTAAATTAGTATAATTTAGTAGTAAATTAGTTAACCATTGATAAGTTTTTAGTGAATCATTGATAAATTAGTTGTAAATCAATTATAACTCTATAATAATTATCAGTAACTTAGTAATAAATCACCAACAATTTAATAGAAATTATTTATAACTTAATGATAAATCATTCATAACTTAAAGGTAAATTATTCATAAATTAGGAGTAAATAATTGATAATTTAGTAATAAATCATTGATAACTTAGTAATAAATAAGTGATAACTTAATTATCAATTATTGATAACTTTTTATACTTGAAGTTGCCAAGGATTAAACCTTCGTTACTAGTAGAAATGAAGTCAAAACTTTCATTGTTAGGGCTATGATAAACTTACCATGAACCTATTCAATGAAAAATTAGTGAAAAAATTCTTGAATAAAATAATAACATTATCATATAAAAAGAAAATTATCTCATATATTATTAATGAACTTTTTAAATTCCATATTTCATAGTTGGTAATGCATAACACATTATCAAATCAATGCGAAGTTAATAAAAATTATGTGATAACTTAGTAGTTAATCATTAATAATTTAATAATAAATCAATGATAACTTAATAGTAAATTAGTGATAATTTAAAGTAAATTAGTTTTAGTTTAGTAGTAATTAATTGATAAATTTAGTAGTAAATCATAAATAATTTAATAATAAATCAATGATAATTTAATAGTTAGTTATTGAAAACATATAAGTAAATCAATATAACTTAGTAGTAGTTAATCATAAAAAATTTAATAGTAAATTATGGATAATTTAATATAAATTAATGATAACTTGATAATGAATCATGGTTAATTTAGTAATAAATCTGTGATAATTTTATAGTAAATAATTAAAAAGTAAGTAATAAATCAATGATAATATAATAGTAAAGGCATAATAATATAATAGTTAATTATTGATAATTTAGATGTAAATTTTTATATTGTAGTAGTAAATTACTAATAATTTAGTAATAAATTAGTTAATCATTGATAACTTTGTAGTAGATCATCGATAAATTCACATAAAAATAATTATAACTTTATAACAAATCATCAGTAACTTAGTAGTAAATCATCAACAATTTAGTAATAAATCATTCATAACTTAATAGTAAATTATTCATAAATTAGTAGTAAATCAATGCTAATTTAGTAGTAAATTATTGATAATTTAGAAGTATATCATTGATAGCTTAGTAGTAAATCGCTGATAACATAATAAAAAAAATCAATGATAACTTAATTATTAATAATTGATAAATTCTTTTTATAATTGTCAGGAATTGAATCTTAATTACTAGTAAAAACGAAGTTAGAAAAGAAAATTTATCTTAGAAGATTAGGATAACATATCACGAACCTATTTAATAAAAAAATTTTAGTGAAAAAATTCTAAATTTGAATGAAACAATAATGTTATTATATAAAAAGAAAATTATCTTATACTAAAATTAAACTCATGCTTTCCTGTGAGAACTCATTGTTAAATATATAATGACATAAATTTTATTAATAATTACTAAAAGTATATCATAAATTACCAAAGATTAATTACTAAAATTACATCAAGAGATTACCAAAATTTTATCAATGGATATCAAAATTATATCATAAGTTACCAAACTAATATTGAAAGTTAACTAAATTGTATCGAATGTTATAAAAAATTTATCAAAAGTTATCAAAATTATCAAATCTTACTTATATTATATCAAAATCAAAATTAAATTATTAGTATTTATCATTATTATCGCAGTTTAAAATTTTATTTATTAAAATAAATTTTAAAAAACAAAGATTACATGTGTGTCATGCACATACCAAAAATTAGTTATAATAAAAGAAAATAATAAAAGAAAAATAAAAAATTACACAAATCCTATTAGGTTTAAAATGGTAAAGGTTCAGTTGACAAATTCAAAGTCTAATACAATTCAAGAACACAAAACAAAACCTAAGGCCCAATTAAAAGAGTATAATAGTTAAAAAAAAATCAAAAAACAAATTAGAAGTCTAATTTAACAATTTCAAAAGTCAGATTTTAATTTAATCTCGAACTAGCACAAATTCAAAATTCACTAGGTGATTAGATTAAGGAAAATTAACTTCTGTTTAATTGAAATTGTTTCAAAAAATTATAAAGCTTTTGGATAAAATGAAATATCTATAATACTAAAAATATAAAATTTAATTATCAATTTTATTTTAATCCTAACTTAAAATCAACTGAAAATCAAAATAATTTGATCCAAAAAGAATTCAAATATGAAAGAACATGAATTCAAATAACCCGACTTCGATTTCAGACCAAATATAATTATTTTTCCAATTATAAACTTGGCAAAGGAGAGCTAGCAAGATCTTAAAATATGAGGAGACGCAAACAAAAAAACAAATGACTATTGATTTCAAGGGTTTTTTGAGGGCTTTATGTGCAAGAAGGTGGGTGAATTCATCATAATAGCTAGCAGATGGTTCGTTGCATTCATGGTTGGCCTGCAATTTCCTGCATGAGCAAAATTAAACCCATCTTCTCTCGTGACAGCCCCATTGGTCTGGAGGGCACATGTCATGCTGATGCTCACATCACCTCCTAAAAGCCAAAAGCATGCTTCCAGGGTCCCACTAGACCCACATTATGGGTTACAACATGGGATTATCTTTTGACAAGTGGCAAAAAAACTGGATAAATTGGTGAAACTGAAACCAAATTATTCTTATATTATCATGGTGAGGTTGAAAATTTGAACAAGAAAAGTAAGTTTTTTTTACTAGTACAAGGGTTTTGATGGTGATGGGAGTGATGATAGATGCGCCTGCGCAGCACGCCCTCCTCCCTTTCATCTTTTCACAATCAAAGGAGAATATTATGATGGCTACCATTGCACGCCCTTCTTTCTTTTCTCCAACCAAGATTTTGCACACATTTTCTCATGAAAAATGGAACAACAACCAGAATTTTCGGCAATTGTCACCTCCCAAACCCAAGCAATAATCATGCTATTTTATTTTTATCCCTTTGCCCTTCCCTCTCTCTAAAGACTAAAGAGTTCCATTTTCCTTTGCACCATCATTATCTAACATGCATGCATGCCATCCGCCCTAAGGCTCGGCTTCTGAGAGATCAGCTGACCTTATCTATATATCTATATGCATGTGCTCGGACATGACTTATCCAAAGCATAATTGCCTTTTCTCAATCTTCTTAAAATTGTTTAAATCTTTTCCTGTCACTTTCTTTTTTAAAAAAAAAAATCAGATCCTCTTTTTTATAATATCATTTATGTCAACTTACCCAAAAAAAAAATTATCATATATGTCAAATTTTTTGTAGTGTTGACTTAAAAATTAACGAAAAAATGATAGTATCAATTTATTCAAAAAATGGAAAATTGATACATTAGATAGCATCTGTATTTATACTCTTTTACCAGTCAAGAAAATTACACGTACAATTTTGAAGAATTTTTTGAGTATAAGAATATTGAAGAATTTTAGTGTCCATTCATACACGTAATAAGTTAAAACAGCATATACATATAAATTGGTTTACAAATTCGCATTCAAAGATGATCACGTATGCACAAACTATGAAAGAATATGAAATACTAAGGAATCACCCGACCAAATCAACCTTAGAAATCACAAATTGTCTTTCCCATACACCTTTTATGTGTGATTGCAAAACCCCAGGAGGATTCTTATGGGACTCTTTCTTTTCAGCCTCCAAAAAAAAAATTGTACACAAACTTCGAAAGATTGTTCACAACTCTTTTATACCGTAACCTAATCAAGTAATCATGTTTCTTTTGGAGTTTCTTTGCTACCCTCGCATTTATATTCTCCTTCCATTCTTCTTTTCCACTTCATCCCTGGGGCTTCTCTCTTATTCATTTTTCTCTTTCTCTGGTTCCTTTATCTTTCTTGGGTTTGAGTGAGTTATTTGCTAAGGACAATGGGTGAAATTTCATGCTCTAATGGGATTAACAATGGGAATGGAAGCAATGGGAAAAGCCATTCTTTAACAGGTTATAGAAAGAGCTGCTGGTATGAAGAAGAGATCGAAGAAAACTTGAGATGGTCTTTCGCTCTTAACAGGTAGTATTAAATATAACTATATATACATGTTCATTTATCAAACTTTTTTATTTAATTTATTTTAACATGCATTATTTCCTTTAATTTAATACTCTGAAAAAACATTATCGAAAAAAAATGTTTTCTAGTTATTTGGTAAACTCACTTGGCTAAAATTCATTCATTTTAATACTCTAGTTTTAAAGCTTATTTCTTTTTCAGTTTTCTTAATCCATTTTGTTTTATTTCAACTTCAATCTTGTTGTTTTTCCTTTTTCCTTTTTCATTGTGTTTGTCTTTTTTCATTTTCTTTTTTTTTTTTATAGTTTTTTCTTTCTTTGAGCGTGGAGGGAGGGTGTTGTTTATATTGGCGTTAGGCTGTTAGCAGATATTTTACTGGGAATTTATTTTAAGATAATTAGGATTTTCTAGCAAATTTCATGACAAGAAACATAGATAAAATCATTAGCAGAAGCTTCAAGAAAAAAAAAAAAAAAGAGTAACATTTTTCCGTTGATTAGGGAAAAGGCTATAAAACGTAAAAAATATTTTTTTCTTTTTTTTTTTCTCATTTCTTTCTACCAAAGGCAGCTTAAAAATGAAGGCTTCAAATCCTGGTCCTGAAAAGGCCAGACAAGTTACAAGAAAGTATCTAATAGATTAATCTTTTAATCAACAAAATTCTAACAATTTCATTATTTCAAGAATTCTAGTAATCATTTTGTTCTTCTTCTGTCACAGTATATTGCATACAGCAGCAACAGAGTACCAAGACATCGCCCTGTTGGATACAAAGCCCTTTGGAAAGGTTCATATTTATTTTTACTTTTTCTTTTTTTTTTTTTTAAATTTTCTTACATTTATGTTTTTACCATTTTGGCTCTCTCTGCTAAAATAATTTCTCTTTGATTCATAAAACAGGCACTAGTTATTGATGGAAAGCTTCAGAGTGCGGAGGTGGATGAGTTTATCTACCATGAATGTCTTGTTCATCCAGCACTTCTTCATCATTCAAAGTGTGTACTTACTTTATTTTTTCATATAATTTTTCTTCTTATACGAGTTAGATTATTTTTTTATTGAAATTAAGCTAAATTTTCATGATTTGGGTTTTATCTGATTTTTGTTGTAGTGCAAAGGCCATATTCATCATGGGTGGAGGTGAAGGTTCCACTGCTAGAGAAATACTTAGACACAAGAACGTAGAAAAGCTTGTCATGTGTGACATTGACAAGGTGATATAAAAATAATTTGTTGACTTTTTAACTCAAGTTTTCCCTTCTTTGCTGTTAATATGTTGACTTTTTTTATTAATGTAATTATAAGATAAGATTTGAATGAAATGAATAGTTTTTGACGTGGTGCAACTGTTTTACATAATCTATTTTCACATGATAAAAAAGTTCTTTTCATGATAAAAGAAATTTTAGTTTGCAAAGAAGAAAAAGGATTATATGAAACTTTTTGTCATTTCTTTTAACCGTTTCATATTTATCAATTACCAACCAAAATTTCTCCATCCTAATGAAAATAGAAATTTCTTTTTACACTTTTAAATGATACAAAATGGGAATTTAATGAAAATGGTTCCAAATTGTTGGCACAGGAAGTGGTGGAATTCTGCAAGTCATACTTAGTTGTTAACAGGGAATCTTTTTGTGATCCAAGAATGGAGCTCATAATCAATGATGCCAGGTTCAATTCTGAGTTAAATGTCACATTATTTCAACCTCCAATATTCTAGTTATTTGGTAAACAGCCATGTGATTGGTTGATAAAATATTAAACTTTTAATTACAGTGATCAAGATTCAAATTCAACCTCAATTATCCAAAAAAATATATATTCTAGTTGTTTGCTAGTGTTTTTGTTCTGAAAATCAACATTTGGCATGCAATCCAGGGTCGAGTTAGAAAACAGAAAAGAGTGCTACGATGTGATCATTGGCGACCTGGCAGACCCAATCGAAGGAGGCCCTTGCTACAAACTCTACACCAAATCGTTTTATGAGTTCACTGTTAAGCCTAGACTCAACCATGGCGGCATATTTGTCACACAGGCAAGTAATTCTAATCATGTCTGCGTGGTTATGAATAGCAAAGAGAAGATTAATTTAACAAAGGGCCATTTTCTTCTAAATTTGTAGGCTGGACCAGCTGGAATTTTCAGCCACACTGAAGTATTCTCTTGCATCTATAACACTTTACGGCAGGTTTTCAAATGTAATTAAGTAGCCTCAATCTAACAAATTTACTTTTGCTTTTGTCTAATTAATTTCCTCAATGCCAAAAAGCATGAAGTTAGCTCAGCTCATTTGGTGTAATAATAATAAGAGGTAACGTCACTAATGACCTTTGAATAAAAGTGAAATATTAATATGATATATGAATTACAAATTTACAAATCAATGTAATACTTCAAGAATCGTTAATTAGTCATGTATTATTATCATTTGAAAGTAATGATATTAGACGTAAGTATCACGTTAATTGACAGAATTATAATTCTAGTATCATATTAAAAATTTTTAAAGTTTAGATACATATGAATTAATATTTTATTATAGTCCAAGGGTTGTTTGTGAAATTAACCTTTTTGAGAACTTGCGTGCAGATGTTGTGCCGTATTCAGCTCATATTCCTTCCTATGCTGATATTTGGGGATGGGTTATGGTAAAGCCATCAAATTCTCTTCAACAAATGGAATAACTTGCATTGAATGAATTATATTGTCAACATATTATAAACAATCAACAATCTTTTTTACCACAATATGAGAATTTATACTCTTACATTGGAATTAAAGTTCTTGAAAACGACAGGCTTCAGATTCCCCGTTAGTGCTGAGTCCAGAAGAGCTAGACCTGAGAATGAAACTGAGGATCAAAGGAGAAAATAGATACCTGGACGGGAAAACATTTTCATCAGCCTCTACCTTGAGCAAAGCCGTTCGAAATACGTAAGGCTTAAAAAGTCTAAAACTGATTTGATTTTTATATTGAAATACCCTTTTTCTCTTTCTATTGAGCCAATGATCTTAGTGATTAAAATTGATACATGGAATGGGAAATTTCGCAGGCTGGACAATGAGACTGAAGTCTACACAGAAGGAACAGCAAGGTTCATATATGGGCATGGCAAGCACTGCCAAGAATGAGAAATTAATGGGATAAAAAGGAAGCCTCTATCAGCAAAGTAACAACCATTACACTGCAAGATGCAATCTGCTTGTTTCATTTGTCTCCTAGTATTTGTTTTTTAATCTTGTAATTTATTACTTTATCTTTCAGCTTGCTCATGTAGTTAATATCAAGGAACAATATTATTATAATGTATGGGCATATGTTTCTGTTTTTGTGGCACTTCCCGATATTTTTTGTTTTTTCACTTATGATTCAAATATTGATTTTAATGGGATTTAAATATTTAATATTTGATCTAAATAGAATAGATTTGAATCAAATATTATAATTTTAGAACAATATTTTCTTCAAGCCTGCTTCGAGTGTGAATGACTACCTCTCTACCTGTTTGTCTTTGATGCATAGAGCTTTTTCGCTTTTTTAGTGACAATGAAGTTCAATTCATCGAACTAAACTGAACAAGATTTTCCTGCAAATTGCCAAATGACTGCAGACAATGCCCAAAATTTTCAACATGTTCACATGAAGCTAAAGCCAAAGGATACGTTTAAATCAAATGAAACCATTATTATGTTCTTGAAACCTCGGCAATTTGGTTCTCGACTTGTGTCAAAGAGGTGCATTTATGATCTGAAATTAGAGTGTATGATTAAGAGTTTTATCAAAGCATGTCTTGTATTAATCTTTTAAGCCAGCTATAAGCCTGAATCAATCCTACTAGGATATTTGTCCAACGCCAAAGTGCATCAACCATCGAATTACAGAATAAAAAAATCGGCTGAAGGGTAAAATTGTCTTTGAATTATAACTTAATAATAATTCAAACTCTTAATATTTTATTACAATCAATCAAGTCTTTATGTTCCGTTTATTTCGTAAAAAATAATTTTTGAAAAATAATTTCTAAAAAATATTTATATTTTCTGAATTAAAATTTTTTTTTTGTTATTTGAATGAGTTAATAAAAAATGTTTTTCGTTATTTAGTTGTTTTTTGAAATTCTTTTTTCAAATAATATCAGTATAACTATTAAAATATTAAATTTATTTATTATTAAAATAATTAATATTAAAAAATAATTATATTTTAATAATAATATTTAAAATTAAAATATTATTTTAATATAAAATACTTAAAATAAAACTATTTATGATTCTTTATATTATTTATTAATATATTAATATATTATTTATTAATAATATTTATTAATATATTATATTTGTAGTATATTATTTATTAATATATTTTTATTATAGTTATTAATTAAATTAATAATATTTATTATTATATTATTTATTGATATAATAATATTATTTATTAATATATTATATTAACAGTGTATTATTTATTAATATAATATTATTTATTAATATATTATATTAATAGTATATTATTTATTCATATAATATTATTTATTAATATATTATAATATAATATTATTTATTTATTAATATAATATTATTTATAAGTAAAATTATGCTATAAATAATTCTTCTCATACACAACTTTTTTTCGAAAATTGTTTTTCTTTTTTCAAATCTATAAGATAATTTTAGAAAAATGCCTTATTTTCCATGACCAGTAATTTATTTTTTATTGACCAACTAATTTTTTGTCAAACAAACACTTAAAAATACGAAAATTAATTTTTAGAAGTTATTTTTCACGAAACAAACGGAGCTTTAATCTTCCATTTAAAGTCAATTGAATTTTAATTGGATGAAATTTAGTTATGTGACAAAACTAAATCAATTAATCCCTAAATTATAGTCAATTGAACCCTTGAAGAGATTTTATAAAGAGAGGAGGAGAGAAAATAAAAAAGGAAAAAAACAAAAAAAAAAGAAAAAGTTTATTTTATTTATTTTTCACATATATTAATTATACAATATTGTAAACACTTAATTTTATCTGAGATGATTTTATTTTGTTTGATTTTTATACTTAAATAGAATATTTCATTTTGAACCGACTTAAGCATTTTAATAAAATTAATCTAACTAAGCTTGTTTGAATTTGTTTCAAAGTAATCATTGTTTTTATCATTTTGCATGATCAGAGTATGCTTCGGTTCAATTTTGGGTCAATTCAAAATTTAATCACTTGGACATGAAGGCCCATTAAAAGCCCAAAGTCTAATCAAGAGTCCAAACTCAATTTTAAAGGCCAATTTCATTTTACTAGGTTTTTTTACCCATGCTTCGCATAATTAGGATTTTATACTTAAATAATATATGTGTGTGTATACACACATACATACATATATAAATTTTTTAAATTTTAAAAAGTTTTTTTAAAAAAACAATCTATTCATATTACTTTATTGCAATAAAAATTAAAATAAAAAACAAACTAAATTTTAAAATATAAATCAAAAATTAAAATAATCATATTCAAAATTTTATTTTAAATCATTAAATAATGAAATATGAAACCCTAAATGAAGAGGGATCTACTTATACATGTGTAAAACTAAATTAGTTTTACACCATCTTTTATCTTTTTATATGATTTATATTTGATAATCCAACCATTAAATTTTATGCACTATTCAAATAAAACATGCCTGCCAAATTTCAAGTAAATTTAAAATATATAATTTTTTATGTGCTAATAGTAAAATGGTAATTATTAGTATATATTGAAACGATATTATTCTCAATCAAAATGATAAAAATATTGAATTGATTTGAAATATTATGCGAATGATGGGTACAAATAAGTTGTTAAATTTAATGGTCGGTTTATAAAATTATTTATCATATATGAAGTTATAAAATGGTGTAAAACAAATTAATTTTACACTTGTATAATTTGAGCCCTTTATTAAAATTAATATAATATTTCTATGACTTTTCATATCTCTCTCATTTTCCTAAATTCAATTGTTAGTAGAATATGAAAAATTTTAAAAAAAAACTCATTAAGAAAGATTGAAAAAAAAATGATAATATTTTATAATTTTTCTTTTTTCTATCATTTTAATTTGCTTTAGTGGTAGAAAATTATGAAAGTTTAAGAAGTTGATTTAAACATTTTCTGTCTTTTTAAATCATTAGTTATTAAAATGCGAAACCATAAAAATTAATATTTTAACCTTTCATATTTTACTTTTTACTTCAAATAAATATTGAATTAACAACTTAGTATGCAATATATATACACACACATACACACACATAATTTATAAGCATATTTATTGTTCAGAATCTAATTATGTATATATGCTAACTTTTCATATTCTATTTTTTATGTTAATTTGTTAAAAAGCAAGTAATACTTGCATACATTGAAATTAATATGATGACTTTTCATATTATGACATTTTTATTTAAACTAATTTGTACTAAAAAAAAGATTAAAAAATTCAATATTTGTGTTTATTGTGTGAAAACTTGTAATTACATAAAAATAAATGGAGAATAAATTGTTTTTAGTATATTAAATAAACTAAATAGTAAACATTTTTTATCTCTTGTTTATGTTTGTATTTTTTAAAACATATGGTATCACTAAAAGCTCATATTTTAATGGATCGATTTAAAAAAAAAAATTAAAAGAATCATTTTCATTAACTAAATAAACGTGTTGTCTAACAAAATATTATTTTGAGAAGAAATCTAAATAAATGAATAAATACATTTAGATAGTCAAGAGCTCTATTAATTTGACATTAAACCTTTAATATTAATTCTTTGTGTTAATGTTATGAGTGGTCCCTGAATTATAGTAAAATATTCAATGTGGCACCTGAATTTTAAAAATCTCTAATTAGGTACTTGAACTATAAATTTGTTAACTAATATGTTATTCACCCTTAATATAGTTAACTCTAAATTATGAGATATGGCACACAAACAACCCTTCAAATACCATATTAGTTAACAAATTGATAGTTTAGATACAACATTAGAGATTTTTAAAGTTCAAGTAAATATTTCACTATAGTTCATAAATCATTTTTAACATTATCCTTTTTTTTTTTTGTATGTACCTAGAAGTGGAAACTTATATGAAATTTCTATTGTAATGATTTATCTTTCAAAACACATGCATGCTAATTACCATGGTTTCAATAGTGGGATAAGATTGATCAATTTTCATTAAATCCTTAATATTTTATCAAGTACATACATATCTTCTTATACTTTTTGTAACCTTTAAATTAAAGATCTTGATAATGATGATGACATGTGCATGTAGCCATCAAGATTAAGAGAAGGGTAAGTTTTCATATCTTTAGATTAGATAGATTTTCACTTTACTTTTTGTATATGTGTTAGTTTCAAAAATAAGATTTTGAAATGAAAATGATAATTTCATTATTATTTATAAATTATCATTTAAAACCAATATTTTAACCAATATATATGAAACCAAAATGACAATTATGTTATTATGAACCATCATATTAAATGAAGTAGATATTAAATTTATTTATTTATTATGTTATTTAATCTTCAATATTCATCTCTTTTTTATTTTTTTTATTTTTTTATAAAGTAAATATTGTAAAGTATGAAAGTTGACAAGAAATTTACAACTAAACTTATTAATAGATAAATAAAGTTATACCTTATGTCTTTTATACTTATGTTTCAATTCCAAGTATTGGATTTTTTCAGCATTCATGGAAGCTTATTATTTGTTAGACTACAAAAAGAGTGCACACCATCTCCTATCCCATAAAACTAACTCTTTCTACGCATCTCAAACTTTCAAATTTTCTAAATGTTAAGATGAACATTTTCTTGAGACTTAAGTTAGTTATTTTATGTTACATTACAGTTATTGATTATTCATTAGAAAAAAAATTGTTGATTGTTATAATTACTATAAAAAAATATAATAAAGTGATATCCATGTTGGAGACTTTTTTATTATTTTAGATTACTAATAATTTAACTTATACCTATGAATTTGCAAAAAGAATGCAAGGTCATTGATGATATGAATAATATGAATAATTAAAGATTTATAGTTATAAAAATATGAGAAAGTATATTTTTTTCCTTTTTTAGATCCTAAAATTAATGAATCCAAAACAATTAAATTAAATTGCATAGTGATTTCATGAATTTTTTTTTTTTAAATATGATTTGAGAATGATTTGAGAAGGTTTAATTTGACAAACAAATCAAACAGGTGATTTTAGATTATGGAGCATATCACACGTAATAAGATGTAAAATTTATTGTAGATGCAGTTCATTGTATATTTTTTTATATTTGATGCATAAAAATTTGAAAAGTGTAAAGAGAGTTTCCACTCAATTTCATCATTTTTCAAATTTGAATAAACTAATTTTAGTCACAAAAAGACTTGAACAGTTATTAATACACTCTAAATATCAAAATATATGTATTATTTTATTTTATAAGATAAATATTTTTAAAAAATTAGTAAATTAATGGTAATTGAATTAAAAATGATAAAAATAAAAAGAAACTCATTATTCAAAATCACCTAATTATCACCAGATAATCATGTATATAGTATAAATGTGTAATGAAAGAATTTTAAATGAAAACTTTTAGCTTATATTTGGATTGGGGTAAGTGAAGGGAAAGGAAAGGAAATGAAAAAAAATAAAGAAACCTTTCTTTATTTTTCCTTTTTTTGGATTTCACATAAATTAAAAAAAGAAAAAAGGAAGAATGCTTAATACCCTTCATTTCCTTCATATCCTCCTATTTTTTAACTATCCCAAATTGGAGGAAAATGAAGGAAAAAATAACAAAATTTTTAAAACTTGATGTCATAATGATTTTGAGGCTGCTAGACAAATCTAAAAATAACATGAGTCGCTATCAATCTTATTTAGCTATATGTGATTGGCCACCTATTAAAAATTACCTTCTTAATAAAATTTTAAAAATTAATTAAAATTTATTCAATAGATAGGTTTTAAGTTTATGAAAACAGTTCGAATTTAAGAGTTGGTTGCGTGTGAGGAAGAATTAGCACATTCATAGTGCTCATTGAAAATGATACTAATTAATTATGTGTTATCCTTTAATTTTGAGAAAAATGTCTTAATTTTGGTATTTAAAAAAATTCCCTTGACTATGATTATTAATTTATTTTCATTTCAACTTTTGTTATTTCACCCATTTTCTTTCTTATTATTTTATTTTTTAAAGATTAATTCATTTTATTTAAAAAATAAATTAGAACTTTGTTATCGAAAAAAACTCTTAAAATGTTTCAGTACGTTAATGGTATTAAAATAAATTTTCTTACCTAGGAATTTCTTAGGAATCACTACTCGAATTTTTGTAGAATCCTATCCTTAGATGATCAAATATTAGTGTGCATGTTTTATTTATCCTTTTTTCTAAAAAAATTGTTTATTAATTTTTTTATTTTATATTTTTTAAAATTTCTTTTTGGAGAAAAGGAAAATCTTATTGTATTGAAAATTTTCTTTATAAATATTCCAATACACTATTAGTATTAAAAAAAAAAAAAACTTCTCAACTAAAGATTTCTTAGGCATCACTAGTTGGAATACCTTAGAATCTCATCATCGAATAAAATTTTCATTTCTCTTATTTTTTATTACTTTTATTTATTTTTAGTTTTTATTATTTAAATAAAAACAATGGAATTTAATATTACCAATTTTTTTAAAAAAGTAATATATATTTATTTTAGAAATTTCCAAACACATAAATAAATAAATAAAAATAATTTAAAAATTAAACTGATAAAAGAAATAAAAAAATATAAAAAAATGAAAACATACATGAACTGGCTGGTCTGGAAATGGTTCGACAGAGTTTGGTCTAGTACAAATAAGTCGGCCTTAATTAAGAAGGAAAACTGGCAGTCTGATTGGTTTGACTGGTCCTAAACTAGTTCAACTAGACCAATTTGAGGCTGGCAGCAACTTCTTAGCCCAAGTTGAGTGCATAGACCTTGGGTTAGGTCCAAGCTAGCACGTGGGTTGGTTGGTAAGTGTTTTTTTTATTTTTATACTATAAATGCTAAATATTTTTTCTCTTATTTTAGACCTCATTTCTATAAAAAAAAAATTGAAAACTCTCAAAAACCCATAACGTTGGCCATCCTTATTTTTCAGATTTCAATGATAGCCCGTCATATCTCATTGTTGGTCACCAATCACTAACACTGGTTTACCCTCAAATTTCACCAAAAAACTCCTTTCGACCCTATTTTTACCATCTCAACCTCCATTTCACAAAAAAAATATAAAAAATCAAAACACTTAAATCTAAGCTAAAAGTTTCAGCATTAACCCAAAAAAAATCCTCCTTTCATTGTTTCGATGTCCACCATTTTATACTATGTTCTTCTCATCAGTAAAACTTATTCTTTGTCTAAAATGAAGCCTCTAAAACCTTTCAAACGTCTTAAATCCTTCTTAACCGAAACCTTTTTGTGATTTTTTGTGGAGTTTGCTTTTCTTTGTGTTGTGTCTCCCCATTAGAGATTTGGTTTTTTTCTTTTTTTAATGTGTGTTTTTTTTTTTTTTTACTTTCTTTGATAGGTTTGGATTTTAGGTGCTTAAGGTTGTAAAATGTTTTTTTTATCGTTAGCAATCTCAATGGTTTTAGATTTTTTGTTTTTGGGTTTCTATGGTTGTAGGATAGGGTTCGATAGCAAGATGGTTGAGGCAAAAGAGATCGGTTGCCTAGGTGGTTATGGTGCTAGAAATGGTTTTTGTTTGCGAAAATGTTTACTAGGATTTTTTGGCAATGTTTTGGATTAAAAAAAATGTCCTCCTCTTTTGTGTTGGTTTTTGTTTAGTTTTAAAAGGATTTTGGGATTATGCAAAAGTTTGGGACTTAGGTGATGGACTAGAAAAATGGTGTTGCCTAAATAGGGTGATTGGCAGAGGAAAACTAGTAAAGTAGGGTGGCTCAGTAAGGCTAGAGGTAGGTTAGGCACCGGTAGAGGCCTGTGGATGCTTGTGGGAGCTAGTGTCATGCACGGCACAATGCTTCAAATTTTTTTTTTTAATTTTTCTTATTTTTTTAAAAGATAATTAAAACTTAACAAAATTGATTTGAAACTTTAAGCCTTACAAATGGATTTTAGGCCTTAACATTGGGCTTAAATGACCTTTGGATTCTAGGCTATAACATCAAGATTGCTTGACTTAAATTGAATTGGATCTAATTTGGTTTATGCAATCAAGCCCCTCTGAGCCCAAATAAAACCCAATTAGGATATCTGAATAGATACAAACTGATGTCTATTTTGAATAACTCGAATAAAATTAGGTATCTACAGCTACCCCTATTTACAAATTGCTTAGAATTACGAATAGGGCAAAGGCATATATAACAATTTAATCCAAGCCCATTGACCTCAAAAATTTTTTTTTTTTAGATTTGATTTTTTTGGGATTTTTTATTTTTGATTTTTTTCTTTTGGATTTTTACTTTTCAATTTTTTTGTCTTGAAAAACTTCTCTCATTAAAAGCTTTACAACTTTTGAAAAAAAATAAAAACTTTTCTCACTAGAGGCTCTATAATTTTAAAATAGATTGCGATAACTTGGAAATTTTACCCGAAAGACTTATAAATCAATTCTAAAAATTAGCTTGTATAAAAGAAAACATTCAATTTTTAAGATTTCTTGAACTTTAGATATCACCATCGAGTGAATATACGAATGATATTCAAATATAGCTACTCAGATATCACCATCAAAAAAAGATGCAAATAACTTCTGATATCATTATTAAAAGAAACTTGGATATCATCGCCAGAGAAAAATATGCAAATGTCTTCAAATATTGCCATAAAAAAAAATCGAATATCATCTTTGAGTGAATGCAAATGAATTTGGATATCACTACTAAAGAGAACTCGGATGTCGCCATCGAGAAAATGCAAATAACTTTGGATACCACCACCGAAGGAAACTTAGGTATCATCATAGAGAAAATGCAAATGATTTTGGATATCACCACTAAAGATAACTAAAAGAAAATTGGATATCGCCACCAAAAATTCGAAAGAAAACTTGAGTATCACCATCAACATAGTTGAAAATAATTTATCACAATATTTTTCTTGACTGATGTCGATTTCATACAACTTTTATGCCAACTAGATTGGGCTTAAAGCTCTTATCTTAAGCTTAAAACCTCTTTGAAATTTTTAAAACTTTTTTATTTTTTCTCTTACTTTCTTAGATATTTTTACCCTTTTTTTCAGATTCTCTTTTTTCTTTAACATTTCCAAAATTGGCAAGCACCACTACAATGCAAATATCCATTCTTAAAATGATGATGCAAATACAGATGTTTATATACAAATGCCAAAGATATCTACAAATAATCCAAAAGCGAATGCCCCTTTATGATGCAAATGCCTCTTACAAAAATGCAAATGCGTACTTCTTTACCAATAATGAACATGTTAATGATGTAAAAGCAAAGTTAAAATATGTAAATGCTCAAAATCTTCATTTTTTAAATATTTAAAAAAAAGTCAAGTCAAAAGATGCAAATGCTCAAAATCTTATTTTCTTAAATTTTCCAAAACTCTTTTTCTTCCACTCACTTCACTTGAATTCCAAATCCATTCTTTACTACTCATTTTCATCAATTTTTTACTTTCTTTTCTTCATAACTTGGATTTCTCAATTTTTTCCATTTTATTTCCATTTTTAAATCAAACATGCATATGATCAACTTGAGCTTGATGTGTGTATGAAAGGAAATCTAATGGATCTTTTTGAAATTCAAGCAATTAAACATACTTTTGTATTAGAAAGAAATATGCTTCCTGTGCCATTTAGTTTCCTCAAACTGAAAATTTTATTTTTTTTCCAAATCCATTTTTTTTAGCATTTTATTTCATGAATCGAACCTTGTAACAGAAAAGAAATTACTTTAGTTAAACTTTATGAAACATGTGACTTTTGAGTTTCTTAATAAAATGGTGATCATTATTATAAACATCTTTAGACGGTAACTCGATCTTTTCAAATGGTTGGATCATATCAAGGCTTTGGTTATTAAAGTGGCTTCACCATTCGATAGGGAGAAATGAATTTTGTTTGTCTAGGCTCAACAATTTGAGATACAATCAAATTTGACACCTTTTTAGTATCAAGATGTTACATTTTAATAAATGTCAATACCAACCATGATAGGTTCAAAATCTTGAAAGATCACTTAGAAAAAAGCCAAAATTTTCTTTGGTAGTCCTTGCACAAATCTTCTCCATTGGCTACAATGACTTTTCATGTTGCAATCTTTCTTTTGTTCTAGACTGCCCATTTTTAGGTTTTCACTCTAGAACTTTATTCTTTCAGTTTTTCTTTTTTGGATGATTTCATCATACACTCAAGTATTCTTTTGAAAGGGAATTTTTTTTTTATAAAGAAAAAAGGGTAAAAGTGAAATTGGTTTTGAGGATTCTATAAAGAATAAACTCTTTAGTTTAAGTATTCATACTTAATCAAAATTGACTTTTCGAGGCACGTAATGTAAACTAGGGTTCAAGGTTCTGAAAGAATGGATGAGTAGGCCAAAAACATGTGTTTAAAGATGATCAAACCAAGGATCATTTCATATTATGTGAAAAAATTCATTTGGAGTATTTGCCCTTTTATTCCTTCAATTTTAACATTCAAACATCTTATTTCTTTTTTCCTTTTTCTTTCATCTTTTTTTTTTACAACATTTTAACATTTTGCCTTTTCTTACACATTTTGACTTTTGTTGGAATGTGTTCAAAACTCAATTTATCTGACATATATGCCCTCACAACATAAAGCATTCTTTTTTTATCGTCAAACGTGACTTTATCATATATATCTTTTTTTTTCTATTCACCCTCTAATATAAAGGGTGATCCTTAGTGAAAGTTCATTTGAAAAAACAAATTTATTAGGCTCAAAAGGGTAGCAAATGAATACTTTCTTGTTTATGAAAGGATGAAGAAAAATGGCCATTTATCATCTCAAGTATGGTCACTTGTGCTGAAAAGTTAAAAAAAATCAGATTTTATTTTTATCACCCTTTTTTTTTAATTTTTGGATTTCACGGTTTTTCTTGCTTTTAGTTTTGTGGATTTTTTTTCTCTTCCTTTTGGAATCATTTGAATATCTAGAGTGCATAACGTAGCCATTGATCTTTTTTTTTTTTCATGTTTTTGCAACTCATATGACAACCAATCTTTGCCTTACTTTGAAAAGCTGACAAAGTTCATGTGACAATGGAAATCATGTTTGGAAGGGTGTTTTTTATTTTGTCTAGGTTGTGCACATCATCATCAAATTAGATAGTGGCACAAATTAGGTCATTTCGAAGCAGTAAAAAATCATGCAATTTGTCAACATGCCCTTAGATGATTATACATTTGTTTGTTTGTGGTCATCTGAATGATCTTGGGTTTGGCCAATTTGAAGTATAGTCTTGACACATATCAAGTTGCCAACATCTAGATTAAAAACATTATATTTGTTTAATTTTCAAGGAACTCATAAAGGTTTTTGCAAATTGATCATTTCAGAGTTTGTTACCTTGATAAAAGGTATCACAAAATTTAAACTTAGAGTATTAAGGTTTTTTAATGATTTCAGACATGAGAATAACATTTTATTTGGATAGATTCATAATAATAACCCTCAATTTTTTTTAGATTTTTATTATGACAAAAAAGAATTTTTATTTTTTTATTTTTTTTCAAAAACCTGAAGGCATAAAAGAAATAGAACTTGAAAACATTCTTTTCAATTAGTATTTTGATTCAAAGCTTCCATACAAGTCATGAAGTTCATATGCATGTCTAATACAAAAGTGAAAGATTAAAAGGGAAATAAAATGACCCTTAAATCAATCAATCTTTTTGCAAAACTAAATGAAGTTTTTTATTTCCCCATAAAATAACACCAAACTATTCTCCAATCCATCCTTTGACCATTGTCTTAACACTTTCAATTCACATTTTCTTCAATATATCAGGGTATAGAGTTTTTAGCGGCACGAGGATCCATATTCATTCCAAACTCTATATGCCCAGTTTTAATGGGATCTCTGACCTTGTATTTCAATACAAGGTAGTTCTCTATCAAATAACCCTTATTATCATAGTAGTAATCATATCTCACATTGGAATCATACCATTTTGGGTAAAGGGGTTGAAAGGGTTTTAAAGGTATGGCTGTAAAAGTTTATTCTAGATAAGTTGAGGTAGTAATCCAATGTAAGATATGGAAATAAGGTTGACATGATTCTTTTCTTGGTTATTTTGTTGCCTTTTTTTATTATTCCTAAAGGTATTTGGCTTATTGACTAGTTAGGAAATAGGTGCATGATCAACTATTTGAAGGTTAAAGCCTGGTTGAAAATCTAATTGGCCTAAATAGGGATCTAGTGAGACATTGTTCAACGTAAAGTAGTAAGGGTGAAAAACTATGTGAGAATAATATAAGGCAAAACTACTATCTCGTGGCCCTTCATGAGTTGTAGTTTGCACATCTCTTTCTTTCTTGGATGTTCTATCTTTCTTCGTATCTTTGCCATTGAGTTTTTCACTCTTAATTACATTTTCAATTATTTCCCTAGAAATCACCATGTTCGTAAAATTTTTTATAGCATTTTTAATCATCTTGTCATAATAAGTTGCACAAAAAATGTTAACAAATAAGACGGTGATTTCTTTCTTTGTAATAAACGGTTGAACCTAGATGACTATATATCTCCACTTTTAAGCATATTTTTTAAAGCTTTCAGTAGCTTTTTTCTTCATATTTTGTAAAGTCAAATGATTCGGTGTCAAATCTATGGTGTGCTTGTATTGTGTGATAAAGGCCTTAGCTAGCTCCTTCCATAAATAGATTCGACTTCTATCCAGTTGAACATATAACTTAATGATAGACCCTATTAGGTTGTGTTGGAAAACATGGATCAACAATTTATTGTTATGGGCATAAATGATCATCTTTTAACAGTACATGATTACATGAGTCATCAACCATGTACTTTTTTTATACTTTTTAAATTCTAAAACTTTAAACTTTGTTGGAATAACTATATCAAGCACTAAACATAATTTAACTATATCCACTGATCCATGAATATCCATCCCTTTAATGGCCTGTAACCTTTCTTCTATAAACTTTATCTTGTACTAGGACTCTGAGTCTTGTTTTACTTTTGCCACACTTGTTTTAAGCTTATATTGTTCCTTTAGATCACTTAAATTAGGGACATGAATCAGATCTGATGACTTTATCCCTGTAGGTGTTGCAGCATGTCTTAGAAATTGAGTAAGTCCTTGTGTTATCGACATGGCAATATAGGTAGATGGGCATTTTCAAATGAAGGATATAGATAGTGGCTATACCACTCAAGAAGTCAAGGCTTGACGTGGGGTGAAACCTGGTAAACACGATGGGTCATTATCATCATCTAGTTATTAGTGTCCTTCTTGGGTAATTTATTCCCTCACTATTTTTTTATCAGCCCTAGAGTTATAAGAAACATACCAATCATAGCGAGGTTTCCAATCTATCCAAATGATCTCTTTATTTGTTTTTGACTCATCTGTTTCACAGTAGTGAGATCACAATGAATGGATGGTTAACCTCAATATCCCTTTCAAAGCCTTCACGACTATCTTTGAAGTCTCCTACGTGTTCAGAGGTCCCAGGAACTTGATAGTAATCCAATTGGATTCATACTTTAGTGTTTTCAAATGTCACTTAAGATATTCATAATTGAGATAACCAAAAAGTGAGTTCGATTCATGGTATATATCCATAGTGAACCGAAAAAGAACGGAGAGGTTAATGGAATGATAGTTCATGTGTCTCTTCTTAAGATAGTTAGTAATAACCTTTCATTGTACTATATATTAGACGCACATTATTTCTATAAATCTTCTTTACCATGAGATACCCTCATTTGCCCATTTTTCTATCATTTCTATCATCATATTGAGCTATTTTTTTATTTTATAATGTGCTTTCTTGATTTTATCCATCTATTGGTTTGTTCTTCTTCTATAATCCTAACTCGAGTATTGCACAAATGGTGGACAAGTTAATTTGAAACTTTAGATGATTGAGCTATCTTCAGACATTTTATTACCACAATTTTAAAATTAGGCTCCAGTTTCATTTATTTATTCGTGCCATGACAAAAAAAAAGTTTTTTTTATCTTTCATAACCCAAAGAAAAATTGGGAGAACTTAAAACCCCCTCTTTTTATGAAATCCTTTTAATGTGTAAACTTAAAAAAAATAATAATTTTACAAATGCACAATTGATGCATGGTATGAATGGATGCGATGATGAATTTATGCATGAAAGTGTAAAGTGAAGCAAGATAAATTTTCATATATGCATGATCCTAAAAATAGAATCTAGAAACAATGAATTTCCATATATACACGATAAAAAAATCTTAATAATTAAGAATCATCTTATTTTCTTTCACTAAACCACCCATTTTTTTCAAGAATTTTTTTTCAAAAGAAAATCTCTTTTTTTTTTATTTTTTATTTTGGAAAAACAAATGACAAATTAAAAAAATAATTCTACCCATTTTTGGATTTCAACACTTTTTCTTTTAATTTAAAGGAAATATCTAAAAAAAAAAAGTTTATCCTTTTTTTTAAGAAAGAAAAAAACCATTTTTTATAACTTTTTTTAAAATGCAAAATATTTTTAAAAAAACTCATGAAAGATATAATAATTTAAATTAAATAAAAAAATAAAAGGTTTTTTTTTGTAAAATTTTGTTTAATTTTGGTAGTAATAAATAAACATTTTATTATTTGTCAAATAGAAAGATGTTTCTTCACACGTCATAATTCGAGTATTTTTTACAAAAAGGGTTTGACATAGCTCTACCCTAGACTGGGCTTTTAAGGTTCATTATATGCCTGGTTTGGATTTATACATCTAAAAGTTTTCAAATTGTTCTTTACATCATTATCCATTGTAGACTAGTAAAGCAACCCGATCCTCACCTATGAGAGGCTACGAACAAAAATAGTTCACTTTGAGTGAAAGTATTTTACTTGTCATTGCGGAGGTTATCACCTCACGAAAGCATAGATACTTTTCCTTCTATAAGGAACAGGGCTCGAGTATATGACTCATGCATAAAGTGCAACTGCCTTCTAATTTATTGAGGATAATATATACACAAAATAAATAAATAATGAACAAGTGGCACAATTAAAAATGCATTGCAAATGATTTATTATTATTATTATTATTTACTATTGTTGTCATTTAAAAAACAAAATTAAAATCAAGGAAATTAAGGTTAAATACCAATTATAACTATTAAATCAAAATTAAGAATAACACATAATTAATTTTTGGCTTGACACTAAAAAAATGCGTTCCTAGTAGAGTTGTCAAGCTGTCATAATGGTTTTGATGCTCCTGGATGAATTTAAAAATAACAGGAGTCGATACCAATCTTTTTTGGCTAGGTACGATTGGCCACTTATTAAAACTTGCTTTCTTAATAAAATTTTAAAATTAATTAAAATTTATTAAAAAGATAGTTTTTAGGTCTGTAAAAATAGTTTGGGTTCGAGAGTCGATTACCCATAAGAAAGAATTAGCACCCCCATAATACCCATTAAAAATGAAACTAATTAATTATGTGTTATCCTTTAATTTTGATAAAAAAAAGTTTTAATTTTGGTATTTAAAAAAAAATCCCCTTGACTACCTTTATTAATTTATTTTCATTTTCACTTTTGTCATTTCACCCATTTTCTTCGTTATTATTTTATTTTTTTAATGATTAATCCATTTTATATAAGAAAAATAAATTAGAACCTTGTTATCAAAAAAAGCTCTTAAAATATTTTAGTACATTGGTAACATTGAAAAGATTTTTCTTATCTAAGGATTTTTTAGGAATCACCACTCAGACTTCTATAGAATCCTGCCCTTGGAGGCTTGTATCTATTTTTCAAAAATTAAATGGTATACAGGCGATAAAAATGATTAAATATTAGTGTGCATGTTTTATTTATCCCTTTTTTATAAAAAAATATTTTGTTTATTGATTTTTTGTTATATATTTTTTAGAATTTCTTTTAGAAGAAAAGGAAACTTTTATTGTATTGAAAAAATTTTTTATAAATATTCCAATGCACTAATAGTATTTAAAATAAAATCTTCTCGCCTAAAAATTTCTTAGGCATCACTAGTCGGAATACTTTAGAATCTCATCATCGAATAAAATTTCTTTTTTTCTTTTTTTATTGTTTTATTTATTTTTTAATTATTTAAATAAAAATGGTGGAATTTAATATTACCATTTTTTTAAAAAAAAAAAAGCAATACATGTTTATTTTATAAATTTTGAAATACATAAATAAATAAAAATAATTAAAAAATTAAATTGATAAAAGAAATCAGAAAACACAAAAAAAAATGAAAACATACTTGAATCAACTATCTGGAAATTATTTAACAAGGTTTGGTTTGGTTTAGTTGAACCAAACTCAGATTAGAAGGAAAAATGGCAGTCGAATTGGTTCGATCGATCTTGAATTGGTTCAACTGGATCAATTTGAGGCTAGTAACAACTCTTCGGCTTGAGTAGGGCTTGCGAACCCCAAGTCAAGTCTGGGCTAACATGTAGGTTGGTTGGTAAGTTTTTTTTTTATTATTTTGATGCTATAAATGCTAAATTTTTTTCTCTCATTTTAAACCTTTTCTACAAAAAAAAAAAATTCAAAAGCTCTAAAAAACCCAGAACACCAGCCATCATTATTTCTCAAATTTTGATGTCGACCAACCATGCCTCATTGTTGGCTACCATTTGTTGGCATCGGTTTGCCTTTAAATTTTACCCAAAAACTCCTTTTAACCCATTTTTCATCACTTTAACCTCTGTTTTACCAAAAAAAAAAAAAAAAAACTATCAAAACAGCTAGATCTAAGCCAGAAGTTTTGGCATCAACCCAAAAAAAAATCCTCCATTTGCCATTCTAATGGCCACCATTTCATACTATGTTCTCCTCCGTAATGAGATCTTTTTTTTACTCAAAACAAAGCCTCCATACCCTTCCAAATACTTAAATCTGCCTTGACCAAAACCCTTTTGTGATTTTTTTTTGTGGTGTTTTCTTTTCTTGGCACGTGTCTCCCTATTAGGGATGTGATTTTTTTCTTCTTTTGTCTATTTATGTGTGTATATGTTTTTTTTTTTTTACTTTGTTAAATAGGTTTGGATTTTTGGTGCTTAGGGTTGCAAATCTTTTTTGTTTTAGTAGTTAGCAATCTCGTTGGGTTTAGATATTTTGTTTTTGGGTTTTTATGGCTGTGGGATGAGGTTCGGTGGCAAGATGGTAGAGGTAGAAAGGTTCGGTTGGCTAGGTGGTTATGATGCTGGAAATGGTTTTTTGTTTAGGAAAATGTTTGCTAGGATTTTTTTAATAGTGTTTTGGATTCAAAAAAAAAAAAATTAGCCTTTTCCTCTAAGTTGGTTTTTGGTTTAGTTTTAAAAGGATTTTGAGATCATGCAAAAGTTTGGGACTTTGGTGATGGACTAAAAAAAGGGTGTTGCCTGAATAAGGTGGTTGACGTAGGAAGACTGGTGGAATAGGGTGGCTTAATAGGGCTAAAGGGGTTAGACATTAGTAGAGGCTTGTAGATGCTAGTGGGAGTTGGTGTTGTGCATGGCACCACATTTTAGATTCTTTTTTTTTATTTTTTTTAATTTTGTTAAAAGATAATTAAAACTTAACAAAATTAAGTTTGAAACTTTAGGCTTCACAAATGGCTTTTGGGCCTTAACTTCGAGCTTAAATCACCTTTGGATTATGGGCCTTAACATTAGGATTGCTCGACTTAAATTGAATTGAACCTAATTTGGTTCATGCAATTAGGCCCATTCAAGCCCCAATAAACCAATTAGGATATTCGAACGGATACAAACCAAAGTCCATTTTGAACAATCCAAACAAAATTAGGTGCTACACTTGAAATAACTATTATACCCTTATGTTATTTATATTCTAAATAAAGTTTTTATTTATTTTATATCCAGTTTTTAAAAGATATTTGGTTTTTACAATTAAAAAATATTATACATTATTTTGCATTTTAGTTTAATATTTCATTAAAAAGTTTAATTTGATATTATATGTTATTTTATAAAAAGAAGGTTATAATTAAAAAAATAATGTTATAATTAATCATTTCCTTTCCTTTTCACTCTTTAAACAAATAATGGTAGTTATGATTCATTTTTTTTTATTAATTTTAGCTATCAAAACAAGATTATATGTATCTTTTCCTTTTCTCTAAAAAAACTTTCATTTCCTTTCATTTCATTTCCCTACCTTTCCTTTCTTTTTTATTAATATTTATCCAATTATAGCATTAAGTTTATTAAAGTATTCTTTCAACTTTAGTATTCATTCATTTCCATTAATGTTTTAATGTTGTTATGAAAATTTTAGAAGTTTAATAAAACTTATTGTAATATTAATGAATCAAATATTAGAGAATCATAAATTATTATAATTATTATTTCTTTAACTTTTACAAAATATTTATTTTTAACAATGCACTATATAAACAAACTAAAAGGAGAATGTACTTTAATTATTATAATTTGTTGTTTAAATATAACTTACTTTGTAAAGTTCTTAAAACAAATAAAATGAAATAATATTTTTTAGTGTTAGACTATTTGTTAGCAATTCAAAACTACTCAATGCTTAAATTTTTTTAATTAAAATGATGCAAAAAAATTAAAAAGTCATGAATTATTTGCATGAGTAACACCTATATTTAATTTTTTATTTTTAATATATTTATTTGAATCAATATCAATTATTTACTTTATTTTTAAAAATATAAATAATATTAACCATAAATTATTAAGATCATTATCTTTCTAATCTACGTTCTAATATAATGTTATCCACAACAACCTCATATATTTCTTTTAGAAATGATTTTGTAAGGTAAACAATATAATTTTTTTTCAATGAAATTATGAAGTAAAAATTAAGAAAATATATTAAATTAATATCTCTGACACATAGCATTACTCAATAACAAAAGTAAATAACAAATTAATATATTCATCAAAAAAAATAAATTTAAAAAGGTAGAAAATAATAATTACAATTTATAAATGGTTTAACCAATAGCAAATTGAAGGCAACTCAAACATCACCAATATTTAATTATAACTTGATAACAATAAGGGTTCATATGTAAAATGACCCATATAATATATATCTTATACTAGTTTGATACCTAAAGAAATAAAATTATTACTTTAGTACTCTAACTTTTATTTCACCAAACACTTTGGTACTATACACTATTATCGTCAGTGGCTGACATGTAGCATGAATATCTAATAAAATCATTTCATGTGTCATAGTTGTTCAGTTATTATCACGTAAGCTATTGTTATGTCAGCAAAAAAATTTTAAAAATAAAAAAATAAGATATGATTTTTAAATGAAAATAATTCAAAAAATGACATGAAAAATAAATAATGTGGTGATGAATGGACATTTATGTCATGTGTCATGATTTTGGTATTAATGCTATATAAGCAACTTCCTTAACAGTGTTAGCGTAGAGTATTTGAGTATTTTATGGAATGAAAGTTTAAAAATTAAGATGAGAATTTATTTCTTTAGGTACCAAAATGACATAAAGTTTGTAGTATAAGAGTTATTTTTATATATGATATAATTTTTAAAATAAAAAATATATTTTATATTTTATAATTACTACAAATAAATGAAATTTCTTACCAAAAAAATGTGAAAATTGAAAATTTTAATTTTGATAGAATTTTCTTTTCTTACATGGAATCTAACAATAAACACAAAAGAATACGTGAAATCTAACAATGTTACTTACATAAAATTGATTAAAACTACCTGAAATCTAACAATTAACATAAAAAAAAAAAACCAAAAATAAGATAACTACATTGTGAAAAATAAGAAAGGCTAACTAACATAAAATCAAACAATAGTTTCAACATAGAACTTGTAAAATAATATGTGAAAAAAACTATATTTTTTTTTATTTCCAATTAAATTAATGTATATATTTACTTATCTAATGTAATTCATATGAAAATTTATTGAATATAACAACTTAAAAATTAATATAAAATAATATAGTATGAATTTTATAAGAAACTAAGAAATAATATAAAAAATTTTAACCTTTTAAACAAATTCATCCAAAGTAAATGAACATGCTATTAATAACTTTTTTCTTACAAAAAACAATAAATAAGAGATTAGACAATAGAAATTATACCTTTAACTTTTAGAATAAAAAATTATTAAAAGATGAAAGTAACTAATACTAAAAATTAAAGAGGTTACATATATTTTATAAGTAGCCAAAAACATAAATTAAAAAAAAAAAAGAAATGATCAAAATGATATTTACTTGCAATCATAACAAAAAAGTTGATACTAACACATTATTTAGTCTTATAATTATAAATATCCCCCACAATCCACAAACACAAAATTTGAACATTCTCATTTCTTTCAAATGTCAATTTAGCAATCATGATAAAATTTAATTGGCTAAAAGGCAAACTTGAAATAAAAAAATACGATCAGTACAAAAAAATTAAAAATAATAAAAATACAAACACTAAAATGTACATCAATAGATTAAAAAAACCTTGAAATGTCAAATAAAAAAATCATAAACCACAATTAAAAAATAAAAAATTATAAAATACAAACACAATAAAATATAAACCTCATGATTAGGAATATAAAATTTAATACAGATATAAAATACACTTATATAGCTATTCATCCTTAAAAAAAAAAAAAATTGAAAAACTATAGTTTCTTCCTTAAAAAAAGTTGAAAAACCATAAATCATAAAAAAAAAATTTAAAATTAGTCAGCTAAGTGTTTTAATAAATTTTAATAAATAATGATTTTAAAAAATATAAATAAAAAAAAATCAAAAGTCAAGAATTCATATAAACATTAGGAAACCAAACGTTTATTGTGTTTTATGTAATAAAGTTAGAATATATAAATTTGGAATATATGTGTAAAAGACTTGAATTTTTTTGCAAAATATTGGAGTTTTATAGATTTATATGATTAGGATTAATTAATTTAATTAATTGAAATATTAAAAAAAAAAAACGAAAAATTCAAAAAATTCAAAAGAAATGTGAGCGGGTCGGCTGCCATGGCAACAGCCTTCCCCTCACTTTCTCATCTCCCCTTTTCTCTTCCCCCAAACAGTTAATCATTTACAGCTCTTCAATTTTCCCCTTCATTTTACCCCATTAACTCGTAACACTAACTGATTAAAGACATCCCAAAAGTCAGCAGCTCCATCCCTCAAAGCCCCACCTTCACCTTCTCCCAAATTCAGCAAGCTACAAAGCCCTAAATGCAACATCATCTTGCAGCAGCGCAGCAAAGAATTCAATTATCATGTCTTGTATGAAATGCGGTGCTACAAGAACCGAACTTTTTTCACAACAGGGGAGGGGAGACAGAAAACAAAAACCCAACAAAAGTCCAAAAAGACTCTGTAGCCTAACCCACTGCCACCACCACTACCACCGAATCACAGTCACCACCAATAGCCAAACCACCCATTAACAACCTACAACCACCATCACAGCCGAAAACACAGCAAACAATTCAGAAGCAAGAAATCTCGATACTTGCTCTACTTCTACAAATGCCACCTTCACCTTCAATGACCATATACCCGCAGCCTCTACTGCCCCTTACCACTGAATATCACCACTGAATTTCATTAAGCAAAAGTTCAGGCTCCTACGTTGCCCTTCCAAACCCAATTCCTCCATCTAAACCACAACCAACCATCATCATCTTCAATGACCAAAAAACCACCACAAAGCCTAAAACATATCAGCAAGCCCCAAAAAGTCCCACCCGAACCAAAAATTTTTAAAAATTAGTGAACCGCAACAAGCAACCAAAAAAATGCATCCCATGGAGTGGGGAACAACAACGCCAACAGCAGCAGTAAAGACAAAAAAGAAAAAAAAAAAAAAAAAAGGAAAAGGGGGATTTGGATTTTCAGTATAGGGAGTTTTAAAGAGATTCGGGAAGCCATTTTTGAAAAAGAGGAAGATCTTGGCTTGAGGAATAACATAGTCGAAAATGGTAAGATTTGGTGCAACGGAGAGGGGTCTTTTATGGTGTTGAAGCGAGGGCTTTTAGCCTAGATATAGGGAAAAACTAGGGATTTTTACGCAAAACCAACTGGAAAAGTGAAGAGAGGAAGGAAAAAGGAATCAAAAAAGCTTTTTTGGGCTCAAGCTGGCGTCAAAGAGTGGTGGCTGACGGCAGCAGAGACGGTGGTGCAGGCCGGAATCTGGGTTTGAGGATGGCCAGTGTTCCTTTCGATTTTTTTAGAGAGTTTTGGGATTTTTTTTTTTTTTCGAAGAGGATAAAAAAAAAAAACCTTTTGTGTTTTATAGTCAACAAAAAAAGGGGCTAACCCGCGTGAAACTGCACCTGAATCCTAAACCCGCGCACACGGCCCGCTCGCCTGGAAACAGTTAACCCACGACCTATGACCCAGTGACCCATAGCCAATCATACCGATAACCGGTTCCTAGCTGATACTACTCGGGGCTGATGGACAAGAGGTGGGCCGCTGTAGTTTGGGCCTAGTCAGTCCCAAACCCTTGAAGATTGGACTACATGATTTTTTTGGGTAGATTTCATTGGGTTCACAGCCCAAAAGCTTCATTTGGGGATATTTCCTTATCTTTTATTTATTTATTTTATTATGTTCTTAATTTTTTTTTTGGTTTTTTAATGTTGCTTTAGGAATTGTAAAAAAAAATAATTGTAATAATAAATAAAATGCATTTATATATATATATATATTTCTGAAAAATAATTTGCTTGTGGATGATTGATAAAATTAAAGGAAATTTGAATAAAAAGTGACGGTTAATAATTTTTTTATTAAAAGATAATCTTTTAAAAAAGGGGTTTTAAAAATAAGAGCATAAGGTAATATTTTTAAGTAAATATAATTTTAAAAAATTTTACCTAAATATTGGAGAGGATTCAAATAATTATTTTTACAAAGAAATATTATCTTAATTTTAAAAATATTTATGTGAATCTCTTAAGTGAAAAAATCAATGTTTTATAATTCTACATAGATAATAAGAAGTTAAAAAATAAACAAACAAAAATATTTCAAATACAAAACCTATAATTTTCATCCTAAATAAAATCTATTTAGAAAAGAAATATAATTACATGCATTATTTAATTTATGCTCATATTTTTATATATGCATTTTATACATTAATAGTAAATGTGAAATAGTAAAATAATAATTTCAAAAAATTTCTTTTAAGAACAAATAGAATAGTATTTCAAAAAAAAAAATGATTTTGGAATCCTAACTTAAATATTGGAGAGAATTTAAAACATATTTTTATTAAGAAATATCATTTTCATTTTTACCAAAAATTAATTATTAGAATTTTTTAAGTGAATGATTAATTTTCTTAAATTTCACTTAGATATTGCAGGATTAAAAAATTTTTCTAACATAAAAATAAATAAATAAATAATTTTATCACTAAATGTTTTTTAAAATAATGATGAAAAAATAAAAAGAGATAAAGTTAAAGAAATATAAGATGGATTTAAATCGATAAATTTGTATTTTTTAATTTGTATTTGCATCATCCATTTACTTTATGTTATATCACTTGCATTGTATTATTGTCAAAAAAATATATACTAATTAAAAAATACAAAATTACCAATTTAAATCCATCTTATATTTTTGAAACCCTACTTAGATATTAGAAGGTATTTTTTATAAAAGAATATTATGCCAGTTTTTAAAGGTTATTATGAGAATTTCAAGTATAAAAATATTTTTTAAAATTTCACCTAAATATTAAAAAATTTAGAAAAAAAAATTTCAACACTAAAAATTTTCATTTTATTCCTAACTAAATAAAATGTATTAAAAGGATTTTGCAAAAAAAAAAAAAACTAAATAAAATAAAAGAATTATTTTAAATATTAAATTTAAGATCACTTGATTTGTTACTTTTTGTATACAGTCTGCAAGCGCACAGATCAAATAATAAAGTGAAATATTTCAAATATTATCTCTTCAAGGATTATAAAAAATGATGTTAGATAGTTTATAAGTACCAAAGGCTAAAGGATAAGATCCTATATCTAAACAAATAAATATTCAAGATTTTAAGGTTACAAGATTTAAATAAACAGGATCAAAGTAAAGATTAAAGTTGATAAATGGCAGGAATCTAAACTTCACCAACTATTATTTGGGAAGTAAAAATTAATACCAACAACTAATCCTAAAGAAAAGAATTAAAAGACTGCAAAGTAAATAAAAATGGAGTAATAGCCGAATGCTTGTAAAGAAAATGCAGATTGCATGAAAACAACTTAAAGAACATGAAAGAAAAAAGGTGATGGCTAAATCTTACAAAGCAAATAAAAAAACTTGGATCTTGAAAATTAAAGATTGCTTGTGCTGAAATTAAAGAAAACAAGAAACAAGATTTTGTAAACAAGAAAACAAGAAAAAAAATCTTTAAATGAAAATACTTCTTAATTAAAAAAGATTTAAAGAACAAGAACTTGGTAATTGGCAAACCCATCTCCTAAGCTAATACCTTAACTAAAGGAAATAAAAAAACTAAAAAATTTTAAAAACCAAAAAAAAAAAAAGAAGTGAGGAGAAAGATGGTGAAACAAGTGAATGGACTTGTCTATTTATAGGCGTTGGTTCGACCAAGAGGGATAAACTACAAAGGTGTTTGATTTTAATTCAAATACAATTGGATGAGCTTTATCTTGATCTTCTACATTTTAAAGGTCGAATGGGACTCTCCATGTTTAAGTATTCATGGTCAAATGGAGTCTTGGTGGATCAATCTTGGCCTTTGCTTGCATCTTAATCAAATCTTGGATAATTTCCTCCATTAGATTTGGCTAAGGCTTATAGTTTTAAAGGACTTGAAATTTTATCCAATTTTTGAATTTTGAATGGATAAAATCTTACTCTAAGTGAAGTTCTTCAAAGGTAATCAACAACCTTCATAGTAAGTTTCAACTTCATCTTGGTCGAATGTAGTGGAGTTTGTAAAGTTCTTGTGCAATGCATTCTCTTCTTGGCTAAGCAAGGAAGCTTGATTATCTTTAAGTTCCATCTTGGCTAAATGGATTTTGGTTTAAATGGCTTGTGCATGTTTGAATATGGATCAATATGGGTGGTAATAGAGCTTATATGGTTGGGCCGAATGTGAGCCTTGCATGATTACATTATGGCTTGCATGAAAATAAATCTTGAGCTTGAAAATTTTTAAATCATGAAAATAACATGAAAAGCATCACAAATCATCCAAAAATTTAAATTTTAGAACTATTTTAACATTTAAAATCTCTATATATTTTGGTGCTATCACACTCTCATACTTAAATCTTTGTTTGTCCTTAAACAAATCTCAAATCAACAAAACTAAAAAATATTATAAGCATCCTCAAAGTCAAAAATTATACAAAACTCTTAACATGTAATATTGCATAATACAAAATTAAGAATGAATATAGAGTCACAAGAATATCTTCTAAAAGCAAGCTTTCAATATCTTATGCTATTCATTCATACAAATCTACTCCATCTTTAAATTATGCATATAACTTAAGTAAATAGAATACGGAACACTTTATCACATTTCAATTTAAAAATAAAATAGGCTTTATATGTCTATTTTCCTCATCTCTCTCCACTAATGTTAGATTTACATATTCAACTACATATACAACTTAAGATTAAAACGTCTTTTAGGTTTGTAATGTAAGGCTTGGGTCAATGTATGAAAAATAAATTTTTAAGCTCAAAACTCTAAGCTTACTTTTTCTTTACTTCTTGGACTTTGAACAATTATGAGCTCTTTTTGGAAACTTAACTTGTGAGGCATATTTTATTACTTTGTATTTGTGAATTTTTTTTTAATGATAGCCATTTTTTGCTTTATTCGACTTTGTCTTGCTTTTGTCTTTTTCTTTTTTTCCTTGCATTTCTCTTCCTCTCAAATATAAGAATATGTCCATGATACACAAATAAGTATAATAGATTAGGATAACAAAAGAAAAGGTAATAATAATAATAAAAGAAAAGGCATATTAGGCTTATAATGTCGCTAAATAAACAAAGAAAATGACTAGTAAATAAGTTTAAAAAAATGGTACTAAGGATGTATTGTCACAAGGTGGACTTGAAAAAGGCTCAAATGATCCAAAAAACTATCTAGAACATCTCTTAAGTTAAATATAATATATGATTTCACTTCAAAGTTTGAGTAAGTGAATTCTAGAGCACTTATTAAAATCTTAAATTTCATGCAAATCCATAATTCATAAACCTTCACAAAAATCATAGCATTTCATATAAAGAAAATAAAGATATATGTATAAAAATCATATCCAAAGAAAAAACCTACTTAAGAATTATTTTCAAGTTTCACTATATTCATACTTACATTTCATATCATACTTTAGTCATTCAAGAAAATACATATAATTTTCAACTAAATGAATATTGTAGATATCCTATTTTGCTCGAATTTTTTCAGAATGAAAAACGAATTATCGATCATTAATTGGGCCCGATTGAAAAGTTTCGGGATCAATAAGAAAGTTTTATTTTATTATATTTTTGATTTAATATTATTTAATATTATATTATATTATATTATACCATTTTGTTTATTTTATTTTTTTTATTTTTTATTTTTTCAAAAAGACCAAAAGGTTAAAAAAAATCAAAAAAAATAAAAGGGGCGAAGGATTTAGGGATTCAATCTTTGACTTGATAGATTGATGGATTTTTTGGGCTTAATTCATGTAAAATTTCACCAATTAATTCACGAGAATGAAATCCCAAATTATGTGAAAATTTTCAAAATTAAAAAGATTTAATCTCTATAAAACAGAAACCAATTTCAATTGTAAAAAGGGAGGCCATCCACCAGCCAAATTACCAACACATACTAAGCCTCTACATTCAGCACCTAATCATCATCATCGTCAAAATAGAACACCATCAAACTTCTTTTGTTTCCTCTCCTGTTAACATAACATAAACCAAGAAGCAATCACCACAACACATAGCAATCAATAATTTCCAACCAATTTCTAGAACAATAAGTGGTCCTAAGCAAAGCCAAGGAATTCTTGGTCAAGGAAACAGGTTTCAGAATTAGTCAGTAACCTAGAAGTATCAAATAAAAGTTCGGGCAAACTGCAAGCCTTAATTAGATACTAATCAGCTGCAAAAATTGAGAGCAAACACAACTGGCAAACAATTGAAGCACAAGCAAATAAAAAAGTAATCTCTCGAATCCTGTACAGAAGTACACGATTCTACGTCAACCTAGAGAAGAGATTAAAAAAAAAAGCTCACAATAACTAGAGAAAGACAGAGTAATCAACAAAGAAGAGGCAAATTTTGATCAAGTAATCCCTAGCAGTGAATAGAGGCAGTCGAGGAAATCAACAAACAGAGAACAAAATAGCATACAAATTCATTAAAAGTCAAAAGGATCAAAATTATATAGTAATCAAAAATAAAAGAGCAAAACTGGCACCAACCCATTAAACCCAAAACTAAAACCATCCATAGATTATTAACCAAAAACACGACAACACCCAGAAAAACAACCAAATCAACCAAGTTTCATTCTCCATCCTATTTGGCAGCAAGTGGATCATGGAATTGTAGGTATATTTTTTTAGTAGAAAGAGGATGATTTTAGGTGATTTTGGGCGGTGACTGAAGCTATTTCTAGAATATAGCAGAAACAAGTTTGGGATTAGATTAATGGATTATTAAGGAGTTTTAGAAAAGTTTAAGCAAGGAATAAGGGAACAAATCAACCAAGGTTTTGGGCTTTTGGCAAAAATAATGACTTACAGTGGCACACAGCAGACTAGTGAAAGATGCAACGGTAATGACGATTTCACCTGGTTCTAGGTTTCTTAGATGCCAGAATTTATATCGCCAAAAGAAAAAAGAGAGAATGCCTTCTGGAGAGAGAAAGTTAATGGGTAAAAATGAAAAATAAGGCTGAAAATAGGTATTTCATGGTAAGCTAAAAATGGCACAATTTTAGGCACCAAGGAACTGGATTCCTTTGATCCATTTAAGACCCACTTTGCTTCTGAATCGACCCTGCTTAAATGCATTTGACCTGCTTTGGCCCAGTTGTAGTAATCTGCATTAGCTCACCCAACCCAGTGGTCAGCCCAATTGCTCCAACCTGTGTGCCACCTACAATAAACTAGGGCCCATTTATGAACCCAAGTCATCAAGGCCTCATTTTAAGCTTGGATTAAGCGTTAACTTGGACTTTTTTCTAGTTTAATCTTTTTTGGACTTCAACTTTGACTTGGCCCAACAATTAGTACATTTTTTTATTATCTTTTCATTTATTATTTATTTTGATCATGGATGTTTTAAAATATATAAGATGATAATAATAAATTTGTTTTTAAAATAAACTCATAAGTCCTACCAAACTATTGAACGATTTAAATATTAAATTAAATATTATCAAACTATTAGGAGATTTAATAAATTTTCTTAAAATAAATTTCATACATAATTTTACAATAAAATTTTACCAAATTATTGGGAGATCAACATTGAAGTAAAATCTTTTCAAACTATTGAAAGATTTTACTGATTATTTTCTCAATAAAATATATTAATGAACCTGACAATGGAGCCTCTTTAGAATGAAACACTAGTTTTCATGAATACTCTTGAAGGTAAGAAAATTATCTTAAATTGCTACCAAATTATTGAAGCAAATTTAGGATTAGTTTCCAATAATTAAATGATTTGGTAAAATTATAAAATTTTTTAAAGCTTGGATAATTTGAAATCAAACCGGTACCATCCTTTGGATAGGCACTGAGAAGGCACTGTAAAGGTACTATAATTTTTCTTATGTGTAATTGCACTCCTAAACCTAAAATTTGATTTCGTGGATTTTAGAATATATTATTTAAAGGCACTTAAGTCAATCTTGGGACTCCTCTTTAAATGTGATAGATTCAATTAGGTGGTCAATCGTACCTAAACAAAAAAAAAGATTTGTGGCAACTTTTTTGGTTTATGTCTAACGGTTGGTCCACAGATCTACACGTTATGACAGTTTGACGACTCCACAAAGGATACCAAGAGTCAAGCTAGTAAATAATTTCTTATTATCCAAGCCTAACCTAATAAGTTTAAGATTTTTTTTCTTGCTTGTATTTTATTTATTTTGTTTATTTATTCATTTTATATATCTGTTATTAATTTGCATATGCATAATATGAACTCTACATCCAAGTTCTATCCCTTAAGAATGAGTAAAGTATCTACGCCTTTGTGAGATTTCATATCTCCACATGAGCTAGTGAAAAACTCTCACTCAAATTGAACCATTCCCGTTTGTAACCTATAATGGGTGAAGATTGGAATACCTTATTAGCTTTAAAATAGACAATGATATAAGGAACAATTTGAGAACCCTTAGGTCATAATGTATAGATTTGTGGACCTATCGCTAGATATAGATTAAAGGAGTCATTACCAATCTTTTTTGTTTAGATGTGATTAATCACCTGACAGAATCTGTCTCATTTAAAAATGAGTCTTAAGATTGACTTAAGTACCTTTAAATAGTATATTCTAGTTCATGAAATCATATTTCAGATTTGAGAGTACAGTTATACGAGAGAAATGTTATAGCACCCTCATAACGCCCATTCAAATGATGGTACTAGTTTGATTTCAAATTATTTAAACATTAACCATATTTATGATTTATAAAAATATTTAATATTGAAAATTAATTTTAAAATTACTTTAATAGTTTGATAGCAATTTAAGATAATTCTATCACCTTAGAAATATTCACGGAGACTAGTATCCTACCCTAAAGAAACTCCATCATCAGATTCATTTGAATTTTAATTAAAGAAATAATCAGTAAAATCTTCTAATAGTTTAGTAAGATTTACTTTGATGCAGATCTAACAATAGTTTAGTGAGATTTTATTATAAGGTTATTTTTTAGAAAATATATTAAATCTTTCAATAATTTAATAAGATTTAATTTAAGATGCAAATTCTCTAATAGTTTGGTAGGATAAAAAAATTCAAAATATTTTAACAACAATAGATTTTTTTAAAAAAAATTAATTTATGAGATTTTTCAATAATTTGGTAGAATTCATAAAAAAATTAAATTCATAAAACACATTCAATAGTTTAGTATGACTCATGGATTTATTTAAAAATAAATTTATTATTATCATTTAAAACATTTATATATTTTAAAACATCTATGATCAAAATAATAAATAAAGGGATAAGATAGAAAATTGTACCAATTTTTTAGACCAAGTCAAAGTTGAAATAAAAAAAATATTAAGCTAGAAATAAATCCAAGTTAATTCTTGTTCTAAGCTTGAGATGAGGCCTTGATGACTTGGGCTCAAAAATGGGCCCAAGTTTATTCCAGATGGTATGCGGGTTGGAGCAATTAGGTTGACTATTGGGCTTAGGTGAGCTGTTGCAAGTGGGCCAACATGAGTCGAATACACCTAGGTCGGGTTGGGTCAGAGACAAAACGCAGTTGTTAAATGGGTCAAAGGAACCTGGTTCCTTGGTGCCCAAAACTGAGCCGTTAACCACTTGGTTCTCTTAATTCCCAAAACGGCCGCATATAGATTGGGTCTTAAACACTTAAAATAGCATCATTCGTTCACCTCTGTTCTCTTTTCTTTATTATTAACCAGAGAAACAAACAAATCCAAACCCCGACTGAAACCGTCGCAGTTTCCACTAGTTGCTGACGTCGTTCACCAATGACTACCACCAGCCATCGTTGATCTCCACGTCAATCGCCAGTCTCACCAAGGCCTAATCATAAAAGGAACCATACGCCTATGATGAAACCCAGTTTATGGGGGATTGTCGTATGCCATCTTTCATCGCTTTCTGTCACCTTGCCGACGAATCACTAGCGACGCAATTCCTGCCTTTCCCTTTTGCTTTGTCAATGTTTTGATTTTTGTTTTTACTTGGATATTTGTCTTTTATTTTGTTTCGAGGGTTTGTTTCTGGGTTGATTTTTGACTTGCTTGTTCTGTTTGAAATTCTGGGTTCTTTGGGTGTGTTTCTGGGTTCTGTTTAGTTCTGGATGGCTTAGGCGTCGGATATGGAGGTTTCTTTAAGATATGTGCTCGGATTTTGATTGATGGGCGGCATTGGTCAATAAATAAATAAATAAATAAATAAAAACAAATGAATTCGTTAGGAATTGTCGTTGGCTTCTTTCCCCGATTGACATCCCTATTGATAAGGATTTAATCCTTTTAGTTTGGAAAGAATCAACCAAATGAATGTAATTTGATTTCTGGTGATTTGATTTTACACGAATTAAGCCTAAGATCATCAAATTATGAACTTCCAAATTTGATCCAGGATCTGTATCCATAAATTTCCTTATTCATAATAATCCTATTTTGATTTCCCTCTTTCTTTGACTTCCTTTTTTTAAAAAAAAAGAAACATTAAATCAAAAATCAAATCAAACTTAAAAGAATTCTAATTAGCCACATATGGAACCAAAATGATCGAAAGCCCTTATTTCCTCATAAAAAAATATCTCAGATAAAATAAAATATTTACATCTTAAATTATCAAATTTTTAAACTTAACATGTAAATAAACTTTAAATATCAAAAATTAAGTTAGAGACATGTCTTCTCTTGTGTTAGAAAGTCTCAAATAAGACATATGATAGGATATTTATTTTATTTATAAATTTATATATTTTTTTTGTATTTGCGTACTAACTTTTTATGTTGTTTTTTGTATATATTATTCTTTATATATATATATATATTTTTTTATTAACCTTTTTCTTTTATTGTATATGCATGCATAGACATCATTAAATCATCTTTATTGCATTCATGCATTTTTGTATTCAGTCTTATACATAATCTGATGGTCATATAAACATCACTATAAATCTACACCCTAATTATGAAAAATTAAGGTTCAAGAATAACTTGATCAACTCACCACAAGTACAATTTTCGAGCTCAAGCTCGCAAGCTAAAAGAATAGAACAAGATAATGTGAGCCATGTTGAGAAATTAGAAAAATTTCAGGAAGAAATCAAAGAAAAACTGAGCAAGATCCTTGAAACTTTAGGTAAGCTGAATAAGGGAAAGACGATAAAGGAAAATGTTTCGAATGAACTTTTTAATCCACTGTATCCTCCCTGTTATGGTCCACGTCAGGTCCAGTCCACTCCAAGCCTACCATCATAACAATTTGCATTTTGACAAGATATACTTACACAGAAATGCCACCTACATCCAACAAAGGTAATGTACAAAGCTACAACAACTTTAGCTTTACTGAAAAAGCAGTTGAATCGATCCAAGTTTTTAATATGGACATTTCAAAAGAGAAATTGAAAATGGTTGAGATTTTGAAAGATTAAAAAGTTGATTACAAGATGAACATGCTTGAGGAGAGGTTACGAGCTATTGAAAGGATAAATTTTTATGGCTCCATGAATGCTGCTAGCTTTTATTTGGTCTCGGATGTTGTTATTCCTTTGAAATTTAAAGTTTTGAAGTTTGAAAAGTACAATGATACTAAGAATCTGATAACTTATGCCATTATATACTGTTAAAAGATGACAATCTACGCTAATAATAAGAAGTTACTTATGCATGTATTTTAAGATAGTTTAATTGATTCTACTACAATGTGGTATGTCTAGTTAGACAATACCAGTATCCAATTATGAAAAGATTTGACTTATTTCTTTATAAATCAATACCATCATATTATAGACATGACTCTTGATTTCTTTACAAAGCAGAGAGAAAAAGATAATAGAATCTTTTAAAGAATATGCCCAATGATTGAAGGATATAGTTACTTAAGCTTAACCTCCTTTAACTAAGAAAGTAACAATGGTTTTATTTGTAAGCACTTTAAAAGCATCATATTATGAGAAGATGATAGGAAATGCAATAAAAAACTTTATTGATATAGTGATCTCATGAGAGATTATTGAAAAAGCCATCAAGAGTGGCAAACCTAAAGAATGAGAAATTAGTAGTGCCAAAAAAAGTGGGATACCTAAAAAAAAAGAAGCTGAAGCCCAAGTAGTGAGTTTTGAAGGGCAATAATTTAAAAGTTATAATCTATATCCATCACTTGATCATCTTGCTTACTACTCTGCAATCAACAATTTTGCACAAATTCCTTACCAGGCTCATTATCCAATGATAAATAACACTTACCCAAACCCTTATCAACTAGCTTTTCAAGCATCAACGTATGGGTCTAATTTTGTCACTACACTAGTTTCAAGGCCTAATAATCAAACGAGTGGTTTGGGAAGATCTAGGGGCAATCAAGAGAAAGCTTACATTGATCCTATCCAATAAACTATGCTGAGTTATTTCTAGAATTGATCAAGAATGACTTGGTATCCCTAGTCCTTTTGAAACCATTAAAGCCACCTTATTTTAAATGGTACAATGTTAATGTTACATGTGACTACCAATGTGGGTCACTCTATAGAAACCTTCCCTGCTTTCAAGCATAAGATGCAAAGTTTGATTTGAGCAAGCATGATGAGCTTCAATGAATCAGGAGAGTTGAATATTTACAATGGCCCTTTGTCCAATCACTTAGGGTATAATTTTAGGAAGGCTGATTGGAACTGCTTATTATCTTAAGATTTCTTGAGAATATAAATCTCTTTTATGTATTTGGATTTCATCTTATTTTTTATCATTTTAATAAAAGTGATAGATTTGATGTATTTTCTTGGCATTCCTTTTTCGTGTGAATTACCGTTAAATACTTTTACCTTCCACATCCTTTCACTATATCCATTTTTTGATTCTGAATAATAAATGTTAAGACAATTATAACAATAATTTAATATTCGATTTTGAAAATATCATTCATGATGATATAATTGATGAATTGGGATTGTTGATTCATTGAAACTGTTGAATAAAAAAAGATAAATCTAGTGAAGAATTTTAAAAGTGAAGCAATACATAATCTTTGCAATGGTTCATTCACAAGTCTGTTCTTATTCAATCAATGTTCTTCATTGAAAGTATTCATGTTGAAAATGATAAATGGCTATTTTCATCTACCTTTCACAAAAGAGCAAAATTATCCCTTGCTACCCCATTGAGCTTGTTAAAATTTTTTTTAAGAAATCCTCACCAAAGATCACCCTACATTGGGACAAACTTTAAGAAGCTTGTTTATCCTTAGTTATTTTAGGGGTAAAACCTTTTGTACTTAAATTTTTCTTGAAAAATGATGAAAAAAAATGAAAGAAAAATTGATGGGGCAAAATGTTAAGGTGCTCCATATGAAAAGAAATAGTTCTTGGTTTTATAACCCTTTAAATACAATTTGAGCTTGTTTTGTTCATTTCTTTTATAACCCCTCGCCTTAGCTTACGTTACGTTCCTTAAAAATCTATTTTGATCGAATATGAATACTTGAATTAGAAAATTATAAATTGAATTAAGACAGATTTACCATTGGATTATTTAGAGTTTTGATCAAAATATTATTGATGGATCAAAGGGGAAAAAGAAATGAGAAAAAAAGATAAGAAAGGGGTGTGCAAAAAAATGAAAAAAATAAAATAAATAAAAGGTAAAAGAAAAAAAAAGACTTAAACTGAAACTTGAAAGAGCAATTTAAGTAACAATGAAAACTTAAAAAAATAGCTTCATGTGAGGATCTTAGGAATAAGGATAATGAATGTCTAAAGATTGAAAATATTAATCAAATGTGTTTTTTAAAAAGGATTCTGAGTTAGAGTTTAAAATTATCTAAATAATCATTATTCTTAATGTTGATATCCCATTTACATATTCATAGCATTTTGCTTTCATTTATCTTTGAGTTGTTCTTGACCATACATTTTTTTCTTTCAATAATAAAGACCCATTTTTCTTATTCTTTACCAAGTGCACATCCCCTAAATGAATTAAGAAAATATATCATATTTGTCATGAATTAGAATGATGGTAAATAAATGAACGACAATGTTCGTAAAAGATTTTTTCATTCTTTTGAAAGAAATCCAACATGAAAGAAGTGAAAGAAGCTTGAGAAAATGATTTAAAAAGGACAAATAAGGTAACCCAATGATGAATAATGTGATAAATCGATTGATATGACCTATGAGTTGTGATCAGATGAGAAAAATGACATGGATCAGTTGACAAAATTTATTCTGAAATAGTACTAAGAAGCTAAGAAGGAATGTTAGAGTATTGAAAACCTTGTTACCACGATTAGAATTTTATGACATTGATTTAGTGACATTTGCATTACATACATTGTGATAATTGCATTTGCATCATTGTTGGGGCATGCATTTGCATTATATAAAGAACATTTGAATTATAGTAAGACATTGGCATTCGCAAAATTTAGTAAGAATCTGGATTGTGGCATTTGTATCATTTAGCATGCATTTGTATTATTATCATGATATTTGTCACAGACAAGAATTTGATTGTGATAAGGGAAATATATATATATATATTTTTTACTTTTGAATCCTCAAATGGGGAATATATTTCATAATGAGATTTTTTGTTAATGAGCTTTCCAAACTTTGAAAGTTATAATGCCTTTGTTTAAAAGAACTTTTCAAATAAGATTCTTTAAATTTTAAATACGAAACCCTGAAATTTTTCAAATGTGAATCTTTGAAATTTCGAATATGAATATCAAAATTTTTCAATGAAAATATTTAACTATCAGATGTGAATCAAAAAAATTTTCAAATAAGAATCTTTGAAATTTTTGAATTTGAAATTTTGGATGTGAATCCAAAAACTTTTTAAATGTGAATATTTGAAATTTCAGATTTGAATCTCAAAATTTTTTAATGAAAATCTTTAACTTTTGGATATGAGACCTTGAAATTTTTTGAACAAGAATCTTTGAACCTTGATGTGAATCCATGGGTTTTTCGAACATAAAGCTTTAGATTTTGGATTTTTTAAATGCAACTCTTCGAATTTCTTATGAACCTAAATTTCTTGCGAGCCTAAATCTTTTGCGAATCTTTAAAGTTCTTGCAAATCTAAATTTTTTGTAAACCTGAATTTTTTGTGAATTTGAATTTCTTGCGAACCTGAATCTCTTACGAATCTTTGAAGTTTTTTTAAATCTAAATTTTTTACGAATCTTTGAATTTCTTGCGAATCTAAATTTCTTATGAACCTTTGAATTTCTTACGAACTTGAATTTCTTACAAATATGAATTCTTGCAAACTTAAATTTTTTGCGAACCTAAATCTCTTGTGAACTTTTAAAATTTTTTGCAAATCTTTCAAAATTTGAAAACATAAAATTCTTGAGAATTTGAAACTCTTAGGAATTCTTGTGAATCTGAATTCTTACGAATCTTCTATTCTGCAAAATCTAAAATCCTTATAAACTTGAAATCTTTACGAATCTGGATCCTCTAAAAAACTTGAAATCTTGTGAATCTAAGAACCTTTGCGACTCTAAAACTTTTGTAAAACTCGAAACTTCTACAAATCTTGAAATTTTTGCAAGTCTTGGATTTTTTTTGGTGAATTTTGAAACCTTTGCAAATCTTGAAATCTTAAAAATTTTTCAATGGAACCTTGCAAATCTTTAAAATTTTGTGAATCCTTGATTTTTTAAATTATGAATATTTGGATTTTAAATTTTTAATTTGTTTGGACCTAAACAAAATAGATGTCTTTTATTTTTACGTAATATTTATTTCACAAAAACTATGCAAAGTAAAACAACTATAAACACTCTATTTTATCCAAATTTTTTCATAACCAAAAACGGACCGTCAATCATTAATTGGGCATGATTGGGATGTTTCGAGCCCGATAAGAAAGGTTTTATTTTATTGTATCTTCGGTTTAATATTATTTAATATTATATTATATTATTATTATTATCATTATTATTATTATTTTAAAAAAAGGTCAAAAGGTAAGAAAAAAGAAATCAGAAAAAATAAAAGAGGCTAAGGATTTAGGGATTCAATCTCAGGCTTGATGGATTGATGGATTTTTTGGGCTTAATTCATGCAAAATTTCACCAATTAATTCACAAGAATGAAATCCCAAATTATGTAAAATTTTCCAAAATTAAAAATATTTAATTTCTATAAAACAGAGACCATTTTTCAATTATAATAGGGGGAGGCCATCCATAAGCCAAATTACCAACACATATTAAGCCTCCATATCTGGCACCTAATCACCATCATCGTCAAAACAGAACACCATCAAACCTTCTTTGTCTCCTTTCCCATTAACACAATATTAACCAAGAAGCAATTGCCACAACATAGAGCAATCAATAGCTTCCAACCAATTTTCAGAACACCAAGCAGTCCCAAGTAAAGCCAAGGGATTCTTGGTCAAGGAAGTAGGTTCTAGAATTAGTCAGTAAACCAAAAGTGTCAAACAAAAGCCCCTATAAACCGTGAGCCTTAATCACATATTGATCGACTGCAATAACTGAGAGCAAACACAATTGGCAAACAATCGAAGCACAATCAAACAGAAAATCAATCTCTCAAATTCTGCATAGAAGTACACAGTTTTACGTTAACCTAGAGAAGAGATTAAAAAAAAACTCATAATAAACAAAGAAAGAGAGAGTAATCAACAAAGAAGAGGCAAATTTTGATTAAGTAATCCCCAGTAGTGAACAGAGGCAGTCAATAAAATCTATAAACAGAGAACAAAATAGCATACAAATTCATTAAGAGTCGAAAGGATCAACAATTAAACAACAATCAAAAACAAATGAGCAAAAACGGAACCAACCCATTAAACCTAGAACTAAACCTATCCATAGATTATTAACCAAAAACACGGCAACACCCAAACAAACAACCAAATCAACCAAGTTTCATTTCCTTTCCTATCTATAAGCAAGTGGATCATAGAATTGTGGGTATAATTTTTTTAGAAGGAGGATGATTTTAAGTGATTTTGGGCGGTGATTGAAGCTATTGCCAGAGGGTAGAATAAACAAGTTTAGGATTAGATCTAGTGGGTTTTAAAGGAGTTTTAAAAGAGTTTAAGTAGGGAATAAGGGAACAAATCGACCAACGTTTTGGGCTTTTGGCACCAATGGTGACTTGCAGTGATGCACGGCAGATTAGTGAAGGACGCAGCGACGACGGTGACTTTGCCTGGTTCTGGCTTTCCTGGATGCCAAAATTCATATCGCCAAGAGAAAAGGGAGAAAATGCCTTTTAGAGAGAGAAAATTAATGGGCAGAAGTGAAAAATAAGGCTGAAAATAAGGGTTTCATGGTAAGCTAAAACTGGCATAGTTTTGGGCACCGAGGAACTGAATTCCTTTAATCCATTTAAGACCCACTTTGCTTCTGAATTGACCCAGCCTAGGTGCATTTGACCCGTTTCGACCCAATTGCAGTAGTTTGCATCAGCTCACCCAGCCCAGTGTTCAGCCCAATTCCTCTAGCCCATGTGCCACCTGCAATAAGCTGGGGCCCATTTGTGAACCCAAGTCATCAAAGCCTCATTTTAGGCTTGGATTAAGAGTTAACTTGGACCCATTTCAAGTTCAATCTTTTTTAGACTTCAACTTTGACTTAGCCCAACAATCGGCACATTTTTTTTCTTATCTTTTCATTTATTATTTATTTTGATCATGAATGTTGTATAATTTATAAAATGTTTTAAAAATATGCAAAATGATAATAATAAATCTATTTTAAAAATAAACTCATAAGTCTTGCCAAACTATTAAAAAATATAATGAATTTTTTAAAAATAAATTATATATATAATTTTACAATAAAAATCTTATCAAAGTATCCGGAGATTTGCATTGAAGTAAAATCTTTCCAAACTATTAGAAGATTTTACTAATTGTTTCTTAAATAAAATATATTAATGAACTCGATGATGGAACCTCTTCAGAGTTGGACACTAGTTTCTATGAATACTTTTGAGGTAAAAAAATTATCTTAAATTGTTGCCAAACTATTTGAGCAAAATTAAGATTATTTTTCAATGATTAAATGATTTGGTAAAATTATAAGAATATTTTAAGGCTTAGATAATTTGAAATCAAACTGGTATCATCCTTTAGATAGGCACAGTAAAGGTGTTATAACCTTCTTTACGTGTAATTGCACTCCAGAACTTAAAATCTAATTTCGTGAATTTAGAATCTACTATTCGACCTAAACAAAAAAAAATTGGTGGTGGCTTTTTTAGTTTATGTCTGGTGGTAGGTCTACGGATCTATATGTTATGACAAATATCATAATGAAGTTTAGCAAGTTAATTTGGTTTTAAAAACAAAGATGGGTTAAAATCAAAAAGTTTTCTTTTTCCCCCACACTTAAATAAAATCATATATAAAAAACTCAAAGTAAAAAGAAATACTCCTCAAAAATTTCTTTAAGGCTGAATATTCATGAATCATCTTCCTTACTTCTCTTTATCCATAAAAAAAAAAAAAACTCAAACAAAAACATTAAAACAAACCTATCCTAAAAAATAAATAAAAGAAATAAAAAATCATAACCATTAAAATAGAACTTGGGTTGTCTCCCAAGCAACGCTAGTTTTGGTCAAGCTTGACCATCCCTAAATCTATACAGAATCTTTTCATCCCTTTGGATAGAGTTTTCCTTGTTGCCTCATTCTTCGTGGTATAACATAAACAGACTTTGTTTAAGGAGGTTGGTTGACTCTTCTGGCAAGGATTACATAAACTAAGCAAGAGCTTTTAGAAAGACTAACAAAATTGGAGTTAGGGTTTGCTAAGTTTTTCATAGGGTCAGGAGGCTTTACTAATAGGTTAAATTATTTTGGGGTTTCCTTAAATTCCTTGATCACACTAATATCTTCTTCATGTCTTATTACACCATACCCTACAAATACAAATTGTATTTTCTTGTGTCTAATCCTAAGGGTAATGTTGGCCTCATATACATCTATCAGGGCTTTGGTAGTGGAACAGGAAATGTCTATTTAAAAGTAATGAAGCCTGATCATCCTCCATATCTAAAACAGCAAAGTCCATATGAAAAGCATATTTTTCAACTTTCACTAAGACATTTTTTAGCATCCCTTGTGGTAACTTAGCAGATTGATTAGCAAACTTAATGTTAAATATAAGAGGTTTTAACTATTCACAACCTAGCTACATAAAAACATTCACAGGCATTAAATTTATACATGAACCAAGATCATAAAAAGCGTAAAGAATTTCAATTTTCCAATCATGCAAAGTATAGTAAAACTCCTTTGATCTCTTAACTTTTTGGGCAGGAGTTGTTGAAGCTCAAAGTTGCAATAATCTAAAAATATGGCTTTTTTTAGTTTTTTAAGCAACTCCTTTGGGATAGGCATAATTACCTTCAAATTCTCCAACATAAAGACAGAATTTGAAGATAATCCTTTCCATCCAAGATTTATTACAACAATTCTTTAAAAATAAAAATAATATTTTTTTACAATGATAATTATTAGTGACTCTTCAACATCTAGGTAGAATATAAAAAATTACATTCCTCAGAATATTATTTTGATTTTATTTATTTATTTATTTTTGAAACTAATTTTTTAAAGAACTTTTTATGTAGTAAAAAAAATGAAGAACGATATAATTAACATTAAACATTAATAATTAAAATAAATAAATACATATATGCATAATAAGTGTAAACATTAATTTAAAATAGGATACATGCGTAAGTAAGACATAAGTGATGACAAGATACAAATTTAAGATCGGGTTCTTAAATATAAAAAGACCACCTAAACTCTTTGACCTCTAAGTAGAGTTTGGATGTGATTTTTTATATTTAAAATTCTCATTTTTTATTTTTTATTTAATTTTATTATTTTAAAATACAAAATTATGTGAAAAAATCTTAATGAGATAAAATTTCCTAAATATCCCATCATCTAGGTGGCATTCGAGAATAAATTATTTCATAAAAGGTTTTCATACAAATATTTAAAAACTTGAGATTATTTGGAGCTTTAGGACTTTAGAGCTTAGGTTGTCATTTAAGGTTTGAATTAAGATTCCATGGGTTTACGTAGCGTTTAATGATTCACCAAGGCTTTTAAGTTTCACTTGAAAACTAAGATTACGTTTTAGGGTTTTGGGTTTCACCTAGAATTTAAGATTTCATTTTAAAGTTTCGGGTTTTACCTTAAGTTCAAGCTTTCACTTAGGGTTTCATCTGGGAATGAAGGTTTTATTTTAAAGTTTCGAGTTTTAATTAGGGTTTAAGGTTTTTTCAAAAATTTCTTTTTAGGGTTTTGCATTAGGGTTTCAAGTTATTATCTATGGTTTAAGGTCTCACCTAGGGTTTCATTCTAGGATTTATGAACCTTCTCTAAAAATTTTCAAAATTTAGGCAGATTTAAGAGCAAACTTGTTTTTTTATTTCTCTAAAAAAATGAATTTTTGTACTTCTAATTTCTTTTAATTATAAATTGATTGTTGTTATTATTATTTATATATTTTATTATCACTATCATTTTTTATTTTCATTATTTAATAATTCTCCAATAACAAGATGAAATTTTTATATATGTTTTTTTTTTTAAATCGATTTTTAATTCCTCTCAACATTTAGGCAAGGATTTTAAAATCTTTAATTCTTAATTTAATTAATTTCTTACTTATTATTATTATTATTGTTGTTGTTGTTGTTGTTGTTATTATTTAGATTTGCATGAAAATAAAAACAAATAAATTAGCCTTGCCTAAACCAAATTGCATGAAAGTGAATTGTCATAAAGTTTAGTTGCAAACAATGTAAATTATACAAAATATTAAGAATGCAAACACTAAGTATCGAAATGAACCAAATCAAAGATCTAGTAGCAAGCAAACCTAATTTGTCTTAAATTTTTACTTTAGTTTTCATAATGAATTTGCTTTTCAAATTGTAAAAGATCTAAGTTAACAACTTCGAAAATATATAAGGGAAAGAACAAAGACTGCATGAAAATTTAATAGCTAATTGACATTGCATGCAACAATTACCACTTCACATGCTTTCAAGTTTCAACCATATGCCTAAGAATTTACCTAAAATAAACTTTGTTAATCTAAATAACTATTAAAACCAATTAAAGAGAGGTTTTAACTAGATTTAAACAAGAAAATACAAAGAGAATCAGCTAGGCAGCCATGAATCGAATAGCTTGAAAGCTACCAGTCTATGGCTGTGCAAAAGACATGAAGACTAACCAGAATGCTTTTCACGTTTGTCGTAATTTTTCATTTTTCCCTTATTCATCTTCTTCACGTTTAGTTCCTCTTCCCACTACCTTTTTTTTAATTTTTTTTCTATTTTTTTTGTTCAACCCTCTCTTTTTTCTCTCCTTTTGTTGCTTACATTCCTCCATGTATTTTTTCCTTTACTTTTTTTTTTACTATTTTTTTTTCTCTGTAATTTTTTGCTATTGTGTGAACGTCTGTTTCACTTTTATTTCTTTCTTGTTATTCTTTTTTGCACCTTTTTTATTCTTCATCTGCCTTTTTCCTACTCTAATTCACACTTCACACTTTTACTTTTCTCAATTTTTTACTACAGGTTTTTTAACATTTACTACTCTTGTTATTTTTTTTTTTTGCTTGCACAGCTTTCTTCTACCATCTTGCTTCATGTTTTCTTCTTATTTTTCTGAGCTTTTTTTCTTCTTTTCGCTGCTGCTCAATCTTTTCTTTTTGGTTTCTCTCACATTTTTCTGGTATCATGCTCAATTTTTTTTTTATGTTTTTTTAGTGCTAGTAGCTTCACGTTCCTATTTTAATCTTTTCTTCTCTGTTGTTTGTTACCAATTTTTTATTTTTGGTCTATTTTTTTGCTACACTATTTTTTTTTCGTTGATACTGAATGGTTTCAGTTTTTTTTTTTTGCCCATAGTTTTTTTGTTTCCTCATTTCTTCTTCTGTTTTTATTCTTCACTGCATCTTTTTTCACCTTGCTTTTCTATTTTACGCTTTTACATCCTTCTTCTTACTTCTACTACCCCCATTTTTTTTTTTGGTTTTTTCGCCCTTTTTTCCTTGCTCTTAACCCCTCTCTTTAATCTTTTTTCTTGATGGCTACACTTCTCATGCACGTTCCCTTCTTTCCCACGATCCAATCATACCATGTCGTTGCATCAATTTTTGACGTGCATGATTTTTTCATGCAATTGGCTTTACAATTTTTTCCTACATGATTTTCATGCATGCCCTTTTTTTCACGTTGCCTCATATTTTCATCAGTTTTTTTTTTTAATTTTTCATGTCCCATGCACAATGTTGACACCGTGGATGTTGAAAAGTATGCGTATGGCACATGCAATATTAGGGATATGTAGAGGAGCTGGCCCATAGAGAACTTCATGTTTCGTGTGCCTATTTGGAGTTGAGAGCCCTTATTCTTGGCCATGCTTTGGGGCCTTAAAAAGAGGATACATGTTTTAGGGCCTTAGTCTTTTTATTTGGGTTTAGGTTTTATTTATTTAATTTGTAGTCTTATTTTATTTTTTCAAGTTTTTTTTCTTATATATTTGATATATAGATATACTTTTTGAGCCAAACTATTTTTATTTCTTTTTATATTCATATTTATTTTTGTTATTATTTTTTATATTTTGTATTTTTATTATTATTTATCCTTTTTTTGTTTAATGGCCAACAATAGGTCATTAATAGGCTTTAAGAATGGGCTTTTTTATCGAGCCTTTTATTAGGCCATTTAGGGTATTATTTAGGTCTATGCAATGTGTTTTATTATGGGCCCACATTGGGTCTTATCCTTGAACATTTAAAGAATTGAACGTTAATGATCTCAAAAAATTATAGTTAGGGCCTAATTGTTAAACTCGAATCTGGGTTAAAGTGATAACATATCCCAGACAAAATTAGGTGTTTACTCTTGTGCTAAAATTAAAGAAAACAAGAAACAAGATTTTGTAAACAAGAAAAGAAATCTTCGAATGAAAATACTTCTTGATTCAAAAAGATTTAAGGAATAAGAACTTGATAATTGGTAAATTTGTCACCTAAGCCAATACCTTAACTAAAAGAAATAAGGAATTAAAAAAGCTTAGAAACTAAAAGAAAGAAGATAAATGAGGAAAGGGACGATGAAACAAATGAATGGCGTTGCCTATTTATAGGAATAGGTTCGACCAAAAGGGATAAACTACAAAGGTATTTGATTTCAATTCAAATATAATTGGATAAGCTTGATCTTAGTCTTTTAAGCTTCATGGCTAAATATGACTCTTCATGCTTGAGTGTCCTTGGTCGAATGGAGTCTTGGTGAATCAATCTTGGCACTTGCTTGCATCTTAATCAAATCTTGGATAATCTCCTCCATTAGATTCGGCTAAGACTTGCAGTTTCAAGAGCACTTGAATTTTGAATGGATAAAATCCTACTCTAAGTGAAGTTTTTCAAGGGTAATCAATAACCTTCATGGTAAGTTTCAACTTCATCTTGGTCGAATGTGGTGGAGCTTGTAAAGTCCTTGTGCAATGCATTCTTTTCTTGGCTAAGCAAAGGAAGCATGATTATCCTTAAGTTCCATCTTGGCCGAATGGATTAAGATCCAAGTGGGCTTGTACATGCTTGAATATGGATCAATGTGGGTGGCAATGGAGCTTACATGATTCGATTAAATGTAAGCTTTGCACAATTACATGCATGGCTTGCATGAAAATGAATCTTGAGCTCGAAAAACTTAAAATCATGAAAATATTATAAAAAGCACCACAAATCATCTAAAAATTTAAATTTTAACACAATTTTAATATGTAAAATATCTATATATTTTAGTGTTATCACCACTTTTACCAATACTAAAAGATAACATGTGATCAATTTATATCGTTTTTAAAATAGGCATTATAGTGGTACTAATATTTCTCAATGCATAACTACACTCCAGAACCCAACTTCATTTTTGGTATACCAAAAATTATTTTTTAATAAGTTTTAATTAGCTTTAAAATTTTATTACAAAAGTCCCTACATAGATATTAGAAGGTTTTTCAATAATTATTATTTATAAAAGAATATTATGCTAGATTTGAAAGGTTATTATGAGAATCCCAAGTAAATAAATATTTTTTGAAATTCTACCTAAGTATTGGGGAATTTAGAAAAACTTTTTCAGAACTCAAAATTTTCATTTTATTCCTAAACAAAATGTATTAAAAGGATTTTGCAAAAAAAATAAAATTAAATAAAATTAAGGGAATTATTTTAACTATTAAAATTAAAACCACTTTTATCAATACTAAAGGATAACATGTGATCAATTAATATCATTTTTAAAACGGATGCTATGAGATGCTAATCTTTTTCGGCTTATAATCGCACTCTTGAACCTAACTTTATTTTTCATAAATAAAAATTTATATTTTTAATAAATTTTAATAAACATTAGGACTTTATTAAAAAAGATAAACTTTTTATCGTGACTCTCCCATTTTGATCTTCAATCACCTTACAAAAAATATTAGTGGTGACTTTCCTATTTTGATCTTTAAAATTTTCATCCTATTGTCGAATTCTCGGATTTGCAAATTGCGATAATTTAGCAAATCCGCTAAGGATAATTTTTTAAAGTCAGTTCAAAATTGATCATATGTTATCACAAATTTTGATTTAATAGTTTTAATTGATATTTAACTCTGATTTCCTTAACTTTAATTTTGTTTTTTTAAAAAAAGGGAAAGGAAATATTTTGCATTACATATATATTTTAATTATGTTATTTACTTTTTATTATTATATTTTGTTTATAGTATTCTTAATAAATGTTGAAGTATTTAGGACAAGAGCTGTAATGTTATAAAACATTATCATGTTCCTTCGTACACAATCACATAAGCATTGCATGCACAGTTCTATACTTGGGCTCTAACTTTTTTAAAAATGGGTGAAATACCTATGCTCTCATAAGGTGAATAACTTCACAATGGCTAGTGAAACACTTTTACTTAGATTAATCTTTTTCCATTTATAGCATATCATGGGTGAGGATCAAAGTGCCTCACTAGTTTATAATGGACAATGATATAAAGAACAATTTAGGAACCTTTAGATGTATAAATTTCAACTCAATATAAGTGAACTTTAAGGGAGCAGCCTTAGGTAGAGCTATGACAATCTTTTTTGTAAAAATTACTCGGATTAGGATATGTGTAGAGCACTTTCATGAACCTAAATTTAAGGATAATAATAATGCAAAGAAAACTAAAATTTTGAAAAAAGAAAAAGAGAAAAAATATAAAAAAAATTCTTTCAATAAAATTTTCTTTTGACATACTATTTGATTTATCTAGTATTTGTCCAAGATTTGTATTCACCAAAAAATATTTAATTTTTTTTTATTTTCCAATAGAAAGAAAATAAAAAATTTTAAAAAAAGAGGTTTTCTGAATTTTTTTGTTTTATTAGCCAAACAAAATAGAAGTATGAAAAAAATAAGAAGAAAAAATATTTGAATTTTGGTCAATTTATGTGCATGATTTTTCATAAGAAATGTTTTATCGAATTTTTCTTTCTTTCTAAGAAAAAGAGAAAATGAAAGTATTACTTAGCTTTTAATATTATTTTATCCCTTGCATTTCATTTGATCTTTTTCGTGTTCAATGTCATTATGATTCGTATTTGGAAATAATCAAATTGTATATACATTTTATTTCATTCATAAAAATCTTAATGGTAGTGTCAATTTCTTTGGATTAACATAGTACATGCATTGTATTCCACGTAAACATATCTTATCATACAAATAATATGTTAGAGCATTTCATATAAACTTGTTTCATCATTCATGTACCTATATCTCATTACTCATGCATTATGTTATTGTGTTTCATGCATATACATTCACAAATGATATGAATCTAAGCTTGCATTATATAAACGATGCATTCCTTCAAAACACATTATCTTTCAAGAAATATGACAGTGCATTTCATGCATATGTATGCACATGATTTTTAAATGTGTTTGATTACTCATACACTGAGATATTACATTTCATGTGCATATATTAAAAAATGAAATGATTTATATCATACTCACATTTTAAATACACTTTAATTCATGTAAATATGTCTTGTTATTTCATGTATATACATAGATAAATAAGATGAATCTCGTCAAGCTTGAATGGTACATGCATTGCATTTTAGAAAAGTATACATCATATTTAATGTACATACATTCACAAATTCATCATTGAAATATCATGTCATTCACGCATTTATTTAATTGTTCTCTTATGACATCTCATTTTTTGATGAATAGAGAGTATTCCCACGGGTGAAAACAAAAAATCTCCTAAAGGTTTTGCAAAATCAAGGAAATTTTGATGAAGCCCAAGTTGTTTTCTAGTTTACTTTTTTTTTTTCATCTAAGTTTGTCAAAAGTTTCAAAAAGTTGAATATGGGAGATGATTGAGCATCCTGAAATGAATAAGTCCAAAATGAAAAAGAAAAAAAATAATAATGTGGACATGAAAGGTATAGTTATTGATCATAAACAAACTTTAGTCTCTCTAGTTTGTACATAATTTGATATAGGAAACTCTTGAAAATGAATTATTGTTTCTTCTGGAAATGAACGATTTTTAATTTTTGGACTTTGTAAATTATAACATGTTGGTTCGTTAGATTTAATTCGTAAATATTTTTTTTATGTGTTGTTTGAATACTTTTTAAGTATTTTTTTAGAAAAAAATTTCCAAAAACAAAAAAGTAGATTTGCAGTTGTTTGAAATAAAATCCCACATAACTAGTTCCCAAAATCATAAAAAGGCATGAGAATAAAAAATGAAGAAAAAGATTTTTTAAAAAAATTCCTTTATAATAAAATGTGAAATGGATCTTGAAAGAATTGGTGATCACGATTAAGTATCTATTTATAGCTTTTCATTTTTTCTCTCTCGAAACACTCATATACATTGAACCATTCAAAAAAAATCCAAACAAAAACCTTAATATTTCAAGTAGGGTAGATTCGAATCCTATGGACCTTGTTTTCACTTAATCATACCAAAATAACCTTTTTTAATATAGGAACAATGAAGCAATTAATTCAGAAAAAAAACCTTCTTAGATTTCTCAAAAATCAAGTATATGACATTTTTTTAGAAAATCTAAATTTTGGTGATTTGATGAATGCCATGATTGTGCATTAACTTCAAACATGCCAAAACAAAAGCCACACATTCCTCAAAAACCATAGACATGAAGCATGTCCCAATTCTTTACCCTAAGTTATCATTATTCCATGTCTTGTTGTGACTGAAAAGGAAATGAGAAAGGCACAAACTGCATCAAGTATATGATAATGTTTTCTTTTAGCTCGACCATTTTGTTAAGAAGTATATGGGCAAAACCTATGAAAAAAAGTCTCATCATCATTTAACAAGTTACGGAACTCAATTTTTGTATATTTAGCAGCATTATTAGACTTGAAGTTTTTTTTCTAAAAAATTAAGTTTGTATCATGTTATTGAATTCATAAAAAATTGATAACAGTTTAGTTCTTTGTTTGAATAAATACATCCAAGTATAATGAAAGAAATCATCAATAAATATAACAAAGTAACATAAACCTTCTAAGGTTGGTGTAGGAGCTAGACCCCAAAAATCAAAATGGATTAAATCAAAATGAGCAGATGAGGTAGAATCACTTTTACTAAATGGTAAAGCACTTTGTTTTTCAAGTTGACAATCAAAACAAGTAACTTTATTCGAGAAATAGATGTATGCCATAATCTAGAATGCCATAAATATAAAGAAACTAAAGAGTTGGTTGTTTGAGATGTGGTAGCAGTAATCAAATGTTGTGGAATTTTCAAAGTTTCAAACTTAAATAGTGTTTCAATCTTACATCCCATCGTAACTTTTCAATCTATTTAGGGATCTTGCACAATACAACCATATCATTGTGAAAAATACAAATCAAGACCAATATCAAAATGTTAGCCAACATAAAGCAAATTTAAGTCAAGATTAGGAACAAGATAAGTGTTAGATATACATAATTTTAAGGATTTAATATTACCAATGTAGCTAGCTTTTAAGACAAATCCATTTATTGTTTTAATGATATGACCATTAGGTATAAGTATCTTGCTTTTAACAAAAAAGGATCAACAATCATATGATTTCCACAAGCAATATCAAACAAGCAAACATTACTTGATTTGACAACCAACATGGTAGAAAAATGAAATTGAGATAATATTTGATTAAATAGCATTTAAAGATCTATAGTGGAGATTATAATGGTCTCAAAAGAAGATTTAGAAGTATTTGGTTCAGTGGTTGTTGCTATAATAATCTTGTTAATGCTGGGATCATGAATTCACCTACCGTTACGATGATATTTAGCTTTACATTTTTTAATAGGATGATTAGTCTTCCCACATCATAAACAAGACTTGTGAAAAGTAAAGCTAATATTTTGTTGAGAAGTAGTAGTAACAATAGCATAAGCACAATGCGTCTGACTTATACCTAACCTAATTTCTTTAAATATCAATTCCATAAGGGCATTATACATAGTTGGTAAGAGGTGTTGACACAAAAATGAAGATATGATATTTTCAAATTCATCTCAAAGTACATTAGAAATTGAATAAAACAAATTTGATTTTGATAAGTAATAAAATTACTAGCATTACTTTCATTCTTGAATTTCGGCTCAGAATTCTTAAGAATGTCCCATGAATGTTGCATTTTAGAATGAAAGTCAACAATCGACTCACCTGGTTTTTGACAAAGGTGAGATAAAGTAGTCAAAATATAACATTGATAAGCAAGAGTAATAGAACTATACGTGTGATAAGAAAATCTCAAGCATCTTTAGCTAGCTCAAATTGTCTAAAATGTATATTGATAGAAGAAATAATGGTGTTAGTGAACCATGTAAGAATTCGATTATTCTTACTTTCTCATTCCTCTACCGTTCTACAAGTTTATCAATAGATTTTTCTTCTTTCTTTTCCTGTGCTTTGAATTCTTTGATAACAACAAACTATAATTTCATTTTCTTTATATAACTGTGCATAATTGTAGCCCATTAATTGTAGTTATTTTCATCAAAAATAATTGAATTGGTTAAACATTCTCTCATTGAATACCTGTCATTAAGCTCTTAATTGAAAAAAAAAATGAAATGGAGAAGTAAAAAGTTATAAGTATTTATATAAAAGATGAATTTTGAAGATAGGAAGAGAAACCAAAAAAAATTGAAATGTAGAAGCAAGAGGAAAAAAAAGAAACAAAAATCAACCAAGGATGAGAATAAGAAAATATTGGTTATTCCAAGGTGATTCACTTTCGAAATAAACCATAAAATTGCTTTGATACTATGATAAAGAAGAAAATGATGAAAACTTTTATTGTAATTATTTGTGTTTTATAATGGGGCTCAAAACTTATTTTTATAATAGTAAAATAGTATAAAATAAGAAATACAATAAATAAAAATAATGACTAAATCAATTCTTATAATTAACTAAATCAATATTTAACATTCTCTAAATCAATATCAAATCAATCTAAAATATTATTGAAATAATATCATTGAAATTAATTTACAATATTACAAAAATATTGCTAAATCAATATCTAATATTTTCTAAATCAATATCAAATCAATCTAAAATATGACTAGAATATTACTATAATAATATTATTAAAATCAATCTAAAATATTACCAAAATATCATTGACAAAAGGCATAAATAGTGTCAGTGAAAAGATTAAAAAAATAAAATAATAATGTGTCATGAAATACCTTATTTTAAAAAATAAACTTAAAATTAATAAAGATTTTATTTTATCTTAATATAAGAAAAAACTCCATGGTTCATCCCTTCGTCCAGACTGATCATTCCTTAAAGGAAATTACCAAGATAAAATTTAAGAAAACATTAAATGAAGCCAATTGACTTCTAAATTAATTAGCATATTATTAAAATTGACATTTAAAAAGTATAAATTAAAATAAATTTATACATACAATATCTGTTTCATTTAAATAATTATAAAAATAAAAGGGTTTAAAGGTATATTAAAATTGTAAAAAAAAAGTTAAACGAAATTAAATAGGGTTATAAAATAATTTAAAATAAATTACATAAAAATATAATATAATTTATCTTTAAATAAATTTGCCTTATAAATTTTAAAATATAAAACTTAACTACGTTATACTTACTTCCATAAGTTTTATGCTAAACACAGTATTTTTTTTCTTAACTCGCTACTTGTCTTTTTTTTTTTTTACTCCACCTTTTATTTTGTTTTCACTTACTAGTGTAGACACCCCAATTTGTCCGGGGTCCTTTGTCAATTAAAATCAGTCCAAGCTTGATTGTAAATTTTTTTATTTTTTTTTATTTCAGATTTTTATTTCATATTTATCATTTTTTAATTTTTATCTTATGGTCTACTTATTGTTTATTTTCTTTTTCTATTTTCATTATCTGATTATTTAAAAAAAAAAAAAGATTGAGATTAAGTTTGATGATGATCAGAAAGGATAATTAGATGCTAATCTTTAGCATTGGATGACTAATGGGAATTAAACTGAAACACAATCACTTGGTTTTATATATCATTACAATTCACAGTAATAGAAAAACAGAAAAAAAGATAGAAGAAGAATCCGAATAAGAGAGGGGGGGAAGCAAAAACAAAAGGGGAAGCTTCCATCGTCGCTAGGCCCTCAAGGCCTCTCTTTGATGGGTGACCTCCCCATCTATGACCCGAGAAGTGATTAAAGACCAAGATTTGTCTAATTTGATGGAATTGCTCCAGGTTTGAGGGAAATGAGACCTTCTTGGAGATCTGAAATGTCTGATGATTGAGATTTCCCCGCATTCGATGCTTTCTAGAAATGGGCAAGTTGCTTCAAGAAGAGTTCCAACTAACAGCTGCTTGGATGGTGGGTCACCCAAAGTTCCAGTCATCGTACTTGGACCAGGTTCTGGAGAACACGTTGGAAAATGTGCTCCACTTTGTTACGTCGAGCACCGTGTATGGCTAAGATGGCGGAATGTGCAACTGATCCTCCTTTGGCTGCTTTTTTAGAAGCTGTGTCCAAGGATCTGCAAGCTATTGAATAATCAAAATTTTATGGCTAAAGCTTTCTTTTTACTGGTAGTGGCGAGTTTGTCACAGGTGGGAGCAATTGCACCTCAGAGCTTGAAATCCTTGCTACAAAGCATCCATGAACGCCTTGGAAGCACAGATTGGATGATGCGAAAGGCAGCATCTGATGTAATAAATGCAATTACAATCTACTCAGCTGCAGCAGCAATTGGGTTTGCAACAGCAGCCCAATCAATTACACCAAAATATGCAACTAAGGATTCATGCATCAGGCTTGGAGTTTTTAACAACAAAGCTTCGTGTTGTTCGAGCAGTTGTTGTCCTTAGAGTTATGTGGAGGTAAACTTTTTGAGGGGGTTTTTGTTTGTGCATTCCTGTCTATGTCTTCTACAGTAGTGATTTCAAAATTTTTGATGGAAAGGAATGGTATAAGTGCCCTTCATGGTCAGGTGACAATTTAAATTCTTATCCTATGGGACTATGCTGTGGGTTTGCTGTTTGCTTTGCTTCCAGTTCTAGGTGGCAGTTCTGGTGTCCTTCAAGGAGTACTATCCATGACTAAATCGTTGACTAAGAAGCTCTATCAGTTGGCATCCGTAGCATTTTGCTTGCTTGTTGCTTGGTGATGAGCTGGGTTCATTTGCTGCTGGAGTGATGATATCAACCTTTGATCTGAATCAGCATACACTCGAACAAGTTGAACAAATTCGTAATTACTTTGCTGCTCTCTTCCTGGCCAGTATTGGGATGTTGATTCATGTGCATTTCCTTTGGAATCACGTTGACATATTGCTAGCAGCTATAATATTAGTAAATGTTATTAAAACAATGGTAGTTGCTGCAGTTGTTAAGGGATTTAGATACAGCAACGAAAGCAACTGCATGAAATAGATGATATAAATGATGTGAACATGAGACAGGGAATCGGTGTTAGTTTTGGGGTTCTTCAAACAAATATCTTAAGTGGCCAACTTTCAGGTTATTCTTATGAGCATTCAAAGCCAAGTGCCCAATTTCATACATCTTCACCCTTACTCTTTCAGGCTCCATTTGTCTCACCTACTTCAACCCTGTTGAGTCCATAGCCACAGCAACAGTTGCAGCAGCCAAACATAATGGGACAACGACAAATGCTGCAAATATACAGCAGAATTAGTTAATTGGACAATCTAGTGGAGCCGCGTCGAATTCCTCAAGTCAAGATAATTTTTTTTTGGTATTTTATTTATTTATTTATTTGTTTTTTTGTGTTAGTTATTTTCAGGAGTATTATTTTATTTTATTTTATTTTATTTTTTTTACAAAAAATAAAAATTTTCAAAAATAAATATTTTTGAGGAAAAGTTGAAAGTATCAATTTTTCTCGAAATTTTTAAAAAAATATTTTTGAAAAAAGTTGAAAGTATCAATTTTCTTTAAAAATAAATTTTCAAAAAAAAAAAGATTTTAAGGAAAAGTTGAAAGTATCAATTTTCCTTGAAAATAAGCTTTCCACAAAAAAAAATATTTTTGGGGGAAAAGTTGAAAGTATCAATTTTCCTCGAAATTAAGGTTTTCAAAAAATATTTTTGGGAAAAAGTTGAAAGTATCAATTTTTCTTAAAAATAAATTTTCAAAAAAGGTTTTTGAGAAAAAGTTGAAAGTATCAATTTTCCTCGAAATTAAAGTTTCAAAAGATATTTTGGGAAAAAGTTGAAAGTATCAATTTTCCTTGAGATTAAAATTTCTAAAAAATATTTTGGGAAAAAGTCGAAAGTATCAATTTTTTCTGCACAAAAACAATCATTCTTTTCTTTTTATTTATTTATTTATTTATTTATTTATTTTAATGTTAAATAATCCGACGATGGAGCTTCTGCAAGTGAAATAATAGTTTTTCTTGCATACTCTTGAGGTGAGGAAATTTTTTTAATTTTTTGCTAAAAGTATTAGAGTCAATTGAGAATAATTTCCAATAATTAATCACTTGGTAAATTTTAAGGCTCATTGGATAACACAAATTTAAGCTGGTACCATCTTTTGATGGGCGTTGTGAGGATGCTATAACCTTTTTTACACGTAACCGAACTCCCAAACCCTATTCGATTAGTAGACCTGAACCTATTCTTTTAGGGACCCTTAAACTTAGGTGTTCCCTGAAAGGCTAGATTCTTTAGGTGATCAATCAAACTTAGATAAAAAAGATTGGTGGTGACTCCTTCAAGTCAATGTCTAACGATAGATCCCCGGATCTAGACGTTATGACAGCTTGACGACTCTACTAGAGACTTTGAGAGTCAGGTCAGCAAATAATTTGTGTTATCCAAAAGCCTAATAAAATTGAACCTTTTTGTATATATGTATTATTATTCATTCATGTTTATTTACTTTGTTAATTATGTCATTCATGTGTATGTGCATAACATGAACTCTATACCCGAGCTCCGTCCTTCTAGGAGGGAACAAAGTACCTATTGCTTTCATGAGGTCTAATGCCTTCGCAGTGGCTAGCGAAATACTCCCACTCAAATTGAACCTTTTTGCTTGTAGCCTGTAATGGGTGAGGATTAGGGTGCCTTACTAGTCTGTGATGGACAAGGATGTAAGGAGCAATTTGAGAACCTTTAGACTTTGATCTTAAACCACATATAGTGAACCTTACGAGTGCCTAAACCTAAGATAGAGCCCTTTCTACCCAATGATAGATATACCCTGAAATTAAGACACAAAAAGGGTGTTTATCTAATCATTTTGATTATTTAACTTTGTGCATCATTTTCATTATCATATGTAATATTATGCATCAGCATCACTTTCATTTCATTCATGGAACTAACTATGTTGTTGTCTGATTGTATGCATCTGCATTACTTTCATGATCATGTTTTAACACAATCATTTGCATCCATTTCATATTAGATTTTATTCAGAAAAATGTACATTTCATTCGTGCATCAAAGCATCATACATAAAGCATAGCATAGCATTTTTAATCATAATTGTGGTGTTAAAGGTTCAAGGATAACTCTACCAAGTAACTCCACTCACCAATACAACACAAGAGCTTGAGTCAGACAAATGGAATAAGAAAATTTTAATCATTTCAAGAGATTAAAGAAAGCTCAAGAGAAGTTAGAAGAAGAGTTGAATAAGATATTAGAGGCTTTGAACAAGCTAATCAAGGGAAAGGCAATAGAGGAGAATGCTAGCCAATAAGAGAAGGATGACCCATTGTGCCCTCCTAGTTTCGAGCCACATCAAGCTTAATCTACACAAAGTTTACCACCACAGCAGTTCACCTATCATGTAAGGTACACATATCCCAGAATGCCATCAGCTTCAAATCAAGGATAATTTTTATCTTTACTGAAAAGGCAGTAGAACCAATATCAATCTCTAATTTGGATGATCTAGAAGAAAAGTTGAGGCCTAAGGAGAAAGAGACTTTAGAAGCCTTAAAAGCTGAATAGAAGATGAACATGTTAGAGAAAACGTTACGAGCAGTGGAAGGAGTTAGTTTTTATAGCTCAGTTGATACTGCTGGGCCCTGTTTAGTTCCTGATATGGTTATTTTTCCAAATTCAAGGTGCTAAAGTTTGAGAAATATGATGGTACAAAGTGTCCAAAAATTCACATTATTATGTATTGTCGAAAAATGACTGCCCATACCAATAATGAAAAGCTCTTGATGCATGCATTCTAAGACAACCTCACTGACTCTACTGCTAGGTGGTATGTCCAGTTAGACATGAATCGTATTGGTTCTTAGAGCGATATGGCTTATCTTTCATTAGTCGATACCAGCATATAATAGACTTGGTCTTGATCATCTTTTTTTACAGAATATGAATAAAAAAGCAACTGAATCATTCAAAGAATATGCCCAATGGTGGAGGGATATTGCTTCTCAAGTGTAATCTCTTTTGACTAAAAAGAGACCACCGTATTGTTTGTCAGTACTTTGAAATCCCTCTATTATGAAGGATGATAGGGAATGCCACAAAAAATTTACTGACACGGTGATCTCAGACGAAATCATTGAGAATGGCAAGCTGAAAGGAGAAGAAACCAAGAAGACACCTAAGAAGAAAGAGATTAAAGCTCAAGCTGTAGGCTTTGACAGATAGTTCAGGGGATATCAACCCTATCTACCCTCATATTACTCTTCATACTATCTTACTGTGAACAATGCTTCATCTTATCCATACCAACTAGCCCTCACAACCACCTAATTCATCCATATACCAGTCCATTTTTATCCCCCAAGCTCTTATATACAGCTTTAACAGTCAAACTCCTGTAAGACCCTAAATTCATCCTATTAGCTTAAAAAGTGGTACACGAGAGTAATGGACTATTCGAGAAAAACTTGTATTTGATCCAATCCTCATGACTTATACGGAGTTATACTGAGAGCTCTATAATAACCACCTGATTGCCTTCAAACCATGTAGACCCACTTAAATCACCTCATCCTAAATGGTAGGATCCTACAGCTCATTATGACTACTACTATAGAATTGCTGGCCATTGCATTAAAAATTACACTACTCTAAAGCATGAGGTGCAACGGTTAATCAAAGATGGAATGAGCTTCAACTTCTGGCATTGTTCGTGCAAGTATTTACGGGCCATCATTTCAAGATAACAGAGAGAAAATCTGAATTAGCAAAGCTTGAGTAATTGATTACGGGAAACTACTTGATGAAGCAACTTGGGACATTAATGATGTTGCTGGATGTTTTTAGTACTATATGTACCTTGCTAAAGGTTTAGATGTAAAGTAAAAGGTTGTTATCTCTCTTCCTATTAAGACATTTAAGAGTTATGTGCTTAAGGAACCACTTGGGGTCGTTAGATTAATTACTCTATGAAATTATCCACTGTTGATGGTCAACTGAAAAGTAGCTCTTGCTTTGGTTACAGATTGTGTTACAATACTGAAACCTTTCGAATTGGTACCTATCGCCTGTTTGGAGCTGGTTAACGTATGTAGGCAGGTTGGTTTTCCTCCAGATGTCTTGAATATTCTAACTGGATTGGGCCTAAAAGTTACGATTCCTTTGGCATATCATCCCAATGTTGATAAGATTACCTTTACCAGAAGCAATACAACAGGGAGCATGATAATGGAAGCAGCCGCTTAAATGATCAAGCCTGTATCTTTAGAACTCGACAAAAAAAGCCCAATCATTTTGTTTGAGGATCAAGAATATGAAGAGTCACAATGAATCAATGGGACGAGATAAAAATCCTTCACCTGGTTGTCTAGGGGCATGATTTTAAAGAGGATGTTAAAACTGGTTGAATGCCACTTGTCATTCTAAGAGTTCTTTTAAAGTAATGTTAGGATTTCTTTTCTGCAATATGATTTCACTTGTTATCATCTTAATAAGGGCAAGTTAATGCATTTCATTACATTTTCTCTTTCACTCGACCATTATTCCATGCCTGTTACCTTTCATAACTTTACATTCCCATTTTCAAATTTTGAATGATGAATATTTTAGACAATGATAACAATAATTCTGGGATTTAATTTTGAGAACTCATCCACATTAATATGAGAAGATGATTTGAGCAAAAAGTAAGCTGTTACTGAAGGTAAAATAGATATGTCTTGAAGATGTATAATCTTTTATACAAGTTTATGAGCTTTGTTCAATAGATGATGCTCAAGAAAGGCATTCACAATTGAGATAAAAAATGATCATATTTTTTTTACCATTCGAAAAATCATTTATTGTTACCCCTTTGAGCCTATTATAATTTTATTTTTTTTTAAGAACCCCAACCAAAGATCACCCTCTACACTGGAAGATAATTTTTAAAAAATATATATATATCACAAAAGGTCTCAAAGATGGAAAGAGAAAGAAAAGCAAAAGAAAAATAAATGCCACATATGATTTGGGGTAAAATAATGAGAATCCTTTGTGTGAGGAAAGAAAAAAATAGTGAAATGATGTGGGCAAAAATCAAGTTACATCAAATGATCCTTGGTTTTGAACCTTTTTAATACATGTTTTGAGCCTATTATATCATTTCTTTTATGACCCTCACCTTGACCTACATTACAACCTTGAAAAGCCCATTTGGATCAAGTGTGAATGCTTAACTTGAATGATCATATTGAGCGAAGGCATGCTCATGATGAAACAATGGAACCATGCTACATTGCTCTAAAGTTGGATGTATGGAAGATATCAACAATGGATGAAAAATGAGAAAAAAATGATGAAAAAAATAGAAAAAAAAAGAAAAAATGAGAAAGAAAGAAGAAAAAATGAGAAAATGAAAAAAAGATATTCAAATTGAAAACCTGAAACGGTGATTTTGATAGATCCAGGTCAAATGGTTCACATGGATGGAAGATCAAAGACATCTGAAGACCCTCAAAGACTGGGGCAAAGTTCATCAAGTTCAAAATGACTCAACAATAAATGGAATGAGTTTTTGAAAAAGAATCCTAGATTAATGTTGAAATTGTCTGAATCTTCATCGTTTGGACATACCATTCATCCAATGACATGTATCCAATTTATTTCCTTTCCCATTTGTTTTGTACCAAAATAGTTCTTCATTGATTATCTTTACCATAATTCACCTTGTGTTCTCTTATTGTTACACCCCTAGAATGAATTGAGAAAATGCTTGATTGCATTATTTGTCAAGATTTGAAATGATAATGAATGAATGAATATGTGCTTAAAAGAGTCTTGCATTCATTTGAAAAGAAATCTAAGATGATGGTGGTAACAAAATGAAAAAATGGTAAAACCTAAAAGAGATGATTTGAAAGGATATATGATGTGACCAAATAGAGAATATGATGGAGCAAATCTTGAAAAATGGTATAACCAAGTGATGAGTACAAGGATGAATTGGTCGATATGACTTGCAAGTTATGATTGAATGATGAAAACAATCAGTGGACAAAGTTTGTTTTGGAATGGTTAAACACCTATGAGTAATGACTCAGTGATGGTGGATGAAACTTGTTCTGAAATTTTTTAGTGCTGAGAAGTCTATGAATGGTGGTCAAGTGATGATCGATTGATGAAACTTATTTCAAAGTATTGAAAAACTGAACAAGAAAGACATGCGAAATGATAGAGTTTTGAGAGCCATATTACCATAATTATTTAGGATTTCATGACATTATTAACATTCGCATTACATGCATCATGGTGGCATCATTGCTTGAATAGTACATACACATAATTGATGAATTAAACTTTGTTTGGACATGCATGGCACTATGAGAATATAGGTCACCGCATTTGCATCATTAAAAAGCATTTGTATCTATGGTCATAACATTCATTCATGCAAATTGTTGAGTCACTAAAAAAAAATTGTGAATATTTTGATGAGAATTTTTAAGAACTCAAATGAGAATCTTTGAGTTTCAAAATAAAAATCTTTGAGAAGTGAAAATCTAAAGTTCGTCGAATGTGAATCTTCGAACAAATGAAAAGTTTTGAACTTTTGGATGTGAATCTCCAAAATACAAAGCTTCATCTTTTGGATATGAATTTCTAATGTTTTAAATGAGAATCTTGGAACTTAGATGTGAAACTCTAAGTTTTATTGCATGTGAACCTTTGAACTCAAATGAAAGCTTGAATTTTTTGATGTGAATTACCAAATTCAAATGAAAAGCTTTAGATATTGGATATGAATTCCAAGTTTGCCAACGAGAACCTTTGAAAAGCCTTGAACTTTTAGATGTTGAGTCTCCAAAATTTAAATGAGGATCTTTTGCATTGCGAGTCTGGCAAGTTGCAAATGCAATCTTGATATCTATACAAATTTGAATGAAACTGAAAATTTTCGATAAAATCAAATTTTAGCTAAGATTCTTTACGCAAGTTTGAAAGGTTCTTACGAATCTAGAACCTAATGAATGTTGAACTCAAATTGTGAATCTTTGAGTTTTTCAGTATAAATATTTTTTTTCATAATTCCGATTCTATAACTCCTTTTGGACATGATTATCAAGAAGCAATTTTCTTTTTCAAAGGTCGTAGTGGGCCTCTGTTTAGAGGACTGCAATTTATTTTTCAAAGTCGTGGTGCCTTTTGTTTAGAGGGAAGCAATTTATTTTCCAAAGTCATGGTGCCTCTATTTAGAGGGAGCAATTTATTTTTCTAAAGTCATGGTACTTTTCAGAAGTCGTGGTGCCTCTGTTTTAGAGGAGCAATTTACTTTCCAAAAGTCGTGGGTGCCTCTGCTTTAGGAGCAATTTACTTTCTCAAAGTCGTGGTGCCTCTGTTTAGAGGAGCAATTTACTTTTCAAAGTCGCGGTGCCTTTGTTTAGAGGAGCAATTTACTTTCTCAAAGTCGTGGTACCACTGTTTAGAGGAGCAATTTACTTTTCAGAGTCGTGGTGCCTCTGTTTAGAGGAGCAATTTACTTTTCAAAGTCGTTGAGCCTCTGTTTAGAGGAGCTTTGAAAAAAAAAAAAAAAAAAACAAAAAAACAAAAAAAATTACCTCTGTTTAAAGGAGCTTTGTTTATGTTTCTCAAAGTCGTTGAGCCTTTGTTTAGAGGAGCTTTGATCAATTTAAAAAAAAAAAAAAGAGAGCAAGAAAACAAAAAGAAAAAGTTGAGCCTCTGTTTAGAGGAGCTTTTTTTATGTTTCTCAAAGTCGTTGAGCCTCTGCTTAGAGGAACTTTGATCAAAATTAAAAAAAAAAAACAAAATAAAATAGGCAAAAAAAAAATAATCCAGTTGAGTCTTGAATGGGTGTCTACGTCTTTGCACAATTTTTGTTTCACAAAAAATGTGCAAAGAAGGACAGCTGTAGACACCCCATTTTGTCCGGAGTCTTTTGTCAATTAAAATCGATCAAAGCTCGATTGTAAATTTTTTCATTTTTTTTATTTATTTTTATTTCAGATTTTTATTTCATATTTATCATTTTTTTATTTTTATCTTATGGTCTACTTATTGTTTATTTTCTTTTTCTATTTTTATTATCTGATTATTTAAAAAAAAAGATTGAGATTAAGTTTGATGATGATCAGAAAGGATAATTAGATGCTAATCTTTAGCATTGGATAACTAATGGGAATTAAACCGAAACACAATCACTTGGTTTTATATATCATTACAATTCACAGTAATAGAAAAATAAAAAAAAAAAGATAGAAGAAAAATTCGAATAGGAGAGAGAGGGAAGCAAAAACAAAGGGGGAAGCCTCCGTTGCCGCTAGGCCCTCAAGGCCTCTCTTTGGTGGGTGACCTCTCCATCCATGACCCAAAAAGTTATTAAAGACCAAGATTTGTCCAATCTGATGGAATTACTCCAGGTTTGAGGGGAAAGAGACCTTCTTGAAGATCTGGAATGTCTGATGATTGGGATTTTCTCGCATTCAATGCTTTTCAGAAATAGGCAAGTTGCTTCAAGAAGAGTTTCAGCTAACAGTTGCTTGGATGGTGGGTCACCCAAAGTTTTAGTCGTCGTACCTGGACCAGGTTCTGGAAAACACGTTGGAAAATACGCTCCATTTTGTTACGTCGAGCATTGTGTATGGCTAAGATGGTGGAATGTGCAACTGATCCTCTTTTGGCTGCTTTTCAGAAGCTATGTCCAAGGATTTACAAGCTATTGAATAATCAAAATTTTATGGCTAAGGCTTCCTTTTTACCGGTAGTGGCGAGTTTGTCACAGGTGGGAGCAATTGCACCTCAAAGCTTGGAATCCTTGCTACAAAGCATCCATGAACGCTTTGGAAGCACAGATTGGATGATGCGAAAGGCAGCATCTGATGTCACAGATGCAATTACAATCTATTCAGCTGCAGCAACAATTGGGTTTGCAACAACAGCCCAATCAATTACACCAAAATATGCAACCAAGGATTCACGTATCAGGCTTGGAGTTTTAAACAACAAAGCTTCGTGTTGTTCGAGCAGTTGTTGTCCTTAGAGTTATGTGGAGGTAAACTTTCTGAGGGGGTTTTTGTTTGTGCATTCCTATCTACGTATTCTATAGCAGTGGTTTCAAAATTTTTGATGGAAAGGAATGGTATAAGTGCCCTTCATGGTCAGGCGACAATTTAAATTCTTATCCTATGGGACTATGCTGTGGGTTTGCTGTTTACTTTACTTCCAGTTCTAGGTGGCAGTTCCGGTGTCCTTCAAGGAGTACTATCCATGACTAAATCGTTGACTAAAAAGCTCTATCAGTTGGCATCCGCAGCATTTTACTTGCTTGTTGCTTGGTGATGAGCTGGGTTCATTTGCTGCTAGAGTGATGATATCAACCTTTGATCTGAATCAGCATACACTCGAACAAGTTGAGCAATCCGTAATTACTTTGCTGCTCTCTTTCAGCCATTATTGGGATGTTGATTCATGTGCATTTCCTTTGGAATCACGTTAACATATTGATAGCAGCTGTAATATTAGTAATTGTTATTAAAACAATGGTAGTTGCTGCAGTTGTTAAGGGATTTAGATACAGCAACGAAAACAGCTGCATGAAATGGATTATATAAATGATGTGAACATGAGATAGGGAATCGGTGTTAGTCCTGGGGTTCTTCAAACAAATCTCTCAAGTGGCCAACTTCCAGGTTATTCTTATGAGCATTCAAAACCAAGTGCCTAATTTCCATACATCTTCACCCCTACTCTTTCAGGCTCCATTTGTCTCACCTACTTCAACCCTGTTGAGTCCATAGGCACAACAACAGCTGCAGCAGCCAAACATAATAGGACAATGACAAATGCTACAAATATACAGCAGAATTAGTTAATTGGACAATCTAGTAGAGCCCGTCGAATTTTTTCAAGTCAAGATAATTTTTTTTTGGTATTTTATTTATTTATTTATTTGTTTTTTTGTGTTAGTTATTTCAGGAGTATATTTTTATTTTTTTTACAAAAAATAAAAATTTTCAAAAAGAAATATTTTTGAGAAAAAGTTGAAAGTATCAATTTTCTTCGAAATTAAAGTTTTCAAAAAAATATTTTTAGGAAAAGTTAAAAGTATCAATTTTCCCTTAAAAATAAATTTTCAAAAAAAAAAGATTTTGAGGAAAAGTTGAAAGTATCAATTTTCTTGAAAATAAGCTTTCCATAAAAAAAATATTTTTGAAAAAAAGTTGAAAGTATCAATTTTTCCTTAAAAATAAATTTCAAAAAAAGTTTTTAAGGAAAAGTTGAAAGTATCAATTTTCTTCGAAATTAAAGTTTCAAAAGATATTTTGAGAAAAAAGTTGAAAGTATCAATTTTTCTTGCACAAAAACAATCATTCTTTTCTTCCTTTTATTTATTTATTTATTATTTATTATTTTTTTTAATGTTAAATAATCCGACGATAGAGCCTCTGCAAGTGAAACAATAATTTTTCTTGCATACTCCTGAGGTGAGAAAATTTTTTTAATTTTATGCTAAAAGTATTAGAGTCAATTGAGAATAATTTTTAATAATTAATCACTTGATAAATTTTAAGGCTCATTGGATAACACAAATTTAAGCTGGTACCATCTTTTGATGGGCCGTTGTGAGGGTGCTATAACTTCCTCACACGTAACCGAACTCTCGAACCATGTTCTGATTAGTAGACCTGAACCTATTCTTTTAGGACCCTTAAACTTAGGTGTTTCTGAAAGGCTAGATTCCTTAGGTGATCAATCGCACCTAAATAAAAGATTGTGACTACTCTTTCAAGTCAATGTCTAATATAGATTCCGAATCTAAACATTATGACAACTAAAATTATAAAAGAAAAAAAATCACGTATTGAACACCCTCTTTTTTTCCTTCTTTTTCACGTCTCACCATCGCTATTGTCTTCCTCCTACATTCATGATCATTTAGCGGCACGTTTCTAAATAATGGTGATTATTTCATTCCTACTACCTTTTTTTTTTTTTTTCTCAATTTCTATCCTTCTTCGTCTTATCTCACATTTACCAACCCATTTTTTCTCATCCCCGAATGTCAAATTTTCTTTTAATTTTTCTTAATTTGCTCAAACCAACTTCATTATAATTTATTACAAAATTTTGATATGTAATTTTTTTTTTCATTCCAATGATTGCTTTTAAAAGCGAAAGAATGAATGAATTTTTTTTTTCATTGTAAACTTAGTAAAAAACCAAAATTTTTAGAATTGAAGTTGTAGCAAAGATTGTGATTAAGCAAAAAAAAAATATATATATATATAAATATATATATATATATATAAACACTTTAAGGAAAACTCTTTAAATTTGTTTTTTTTTTTAAGTAAGTCTACAATTTTCAAGTTTTTTTCTTTTCTTTTATTTATTATTAATATTAAAAAAAAGAATATTTTAGTTATTTTATTGTTAACAATATTAAAGAAATATAAATTATCTCTTTTATTTTTATTTTTAATTTTTTTTAAAGAATTACACCAATGAGCGACAAAGTAATTTTAACTTTCCATTTAAAACTTTTGCTAAAAGGAAAGCCAATTTTTTAAATTAAAAAACAAAAGATTATACTTACTAGAAATCTAATCTCGTTGTTTTCTCACAGACTGGAGGAGAGAATAGAGAGAAAAAAAGCTCAAAGCAAGAACTCAGGAGAGATCTTCACCCAAAATTGCTCTCTCGCCGCTCTTGATTCTTCTTCTCTAGATCTGCAATTTTATTTCAAAAATAAATTTTTGTTGTTGTTGTTGTTGTTGTTTATTATTATATATTATTATTATTATTATTCGTGATTGAAAAGAAAAATGCTTGATTCCTTTTCATGTTATTAGATTATAGTCCGTCAGATCCTTGTTCAAAATCAACGCTTTTTTTTTTCAGAAAAAGCGGTCGATATTGACGAAAATTCCAAATTAAATTGAAGAAATTGAAAAAAGGGGTTTTGTTTAGTCGTAGTATGTGAGTGTGGGGATGGGGTCAGGCAAAGGCGCGACGTGTTCTTCTCAACAAATGGATACGTCGATTGAAGGCAAGTTTTTACTTTTGTAATTCTTTTTTCTCCTGAAAATTTGATTTTTGTTACTATTATTTTTCCTTTTCGTGTCATTGGGTTTTTTTTTTTTTTTTTTGCCCATTTAATTTTATTTAGCGAACTCGAATCAAGTTTGGGTTTTTCCTAGATCTCTTGTTGTTAATGAAATTTCTAGTTTATTTAATTAGATTAATTATGAATTTAATTGTTCTAAAAATCAATAATTAAGTTAACCGTGTCCCTCTAGAAACCGGTTGATTAATTATTAGAACGAATGAAAACGAGCTCAATGTATAAGCAAGACTAGAAATAAATGGAGTTTGGGTTTGATGGTGCAAGAAGGCAAGTGTTGAATACTTTTTTGAAACATTAAGGTTCAGGGCTTGTGCATCATATATTATATAGATTGCCCTTTTATTTTCTGGTAAAGATGCATAAAGAAAAAAGAAATAGTGTAGCATTTCTTTTCTTGTGTTATGAGGGTGTGTCAATTTGTTGGAAGATTCACTCTATGTTCAATCTTTGATTAGCGGGGAAGTATGGTTTATCTTATGGCAGGTGCTTCTGTAAATTGTGGAATTGAAAATTTTCCATCTTGAGGGGTGGTTTTTTTGGTGCAATAAGTAGTTTTGGACTTTGGTGTTATATGGATTTGGGTTTCTTCCTGCAACAATGTAGGGGGAGGAAGAAAATAGAAGCTAAGTTTGGATTGATAATAGCAAGTACTTGGAGATTGTGACGTAGGTACTTAGGACTTCATTTTGGTGTGTCCAGAAAAAATGGTGGAAATATGCACCCTCATGTATACATTTTCTTTCTGGTTGATTCTCTACCAATGGTGAAATCGTTGAATCATCTATTTTATCTATGCTGTTGTATCCATTAAGTTTCTGCACAAGAGTGGGATATCTTAATCTCCTCCATAAGATTTGGTTCAAAATTCTCTTCCCTTCTTGTTTGAAAGTAACCATGGCGTTGATTCTCTCTTCCCTTCATAAGATCAACATGAAACATATAGATCAATTTGTTTGCTTTTTCTTGTTTAAATTTTGGATTTTATAGAGAAAAGAGCCATGGCTTTCTTAATTAAATCTGTGTAGAGTTGTGAGCAAACCATCTGTGAAATTGGTACAGATCCATATTATCAATGTTCTATAAAGTTGACAGCCTTTTTTCGTAATATTGGCAAGTGCAATGTTGCTGTTTAATCAGTTTATTTGCTTATGTGAGATTCTGTTCTTAGAATATATAAAACTCCTATACCTAGTAGTTAGTGCAGGAATGTTTGTTGTTTTTGTCATATAATTGATTTTTGTTTCCTCTGTAAATGAATTAGAAGTGGATATGACAGTTTCCTTTATGCAGGCATGTTAAATAATATGAGCTTTATTTTGATGCTTAGTATAAAGAGAAAATGTTGAGCCATTGAGTTCTTCTAAACCCACAGCTGATAGACTTGTTAAATTTTGCAGATCTTCGTGAGAGACATCGGCAAGAATTAGAAAATTTAACATTGACAACACAGCCCTTCAAACATTAAGGCTTTTCATTCTGGCTATCTTTCAATATTGTAAGCAATCAGTATTATATCTTTTGGCAAAGGGTGGTTGGCTTATGCTTTTAAGCTCTCTAGTAGCAGCTCTTGGAATTTTGCTTATGACTATGAGGGCCCTCATGAAAGGTAATTAAATTTGCAGGTTATCCTAGTATTTTCATCTGTCCTTTGTTATAGTTTTCTGTTGATGTACAACAGCATTTGTATATGATTTGAGAAGCTTTTTTTATTTGTTTAGAATTGGTGATTGTTGTGCACTATCTGCTCCATTTACCTATCCAATTGAGAAATGCAAAATGGCCCATTATTGGTTTGTTTCGTTGGCGTCTTGGTCCTTGGTTGCTGTATTCCTTTCGTTTTTTTTTTTTTTTGGGGGGGGGGGGGGGGGGGGGGGGGGGGGGGGTTGGGGTACTGGTGGGTAGGGCTCTGGTAGTTCTTATTGTCTTTTAATGAACATATGTATTTGAACCTTTTTATTTTCCTATGGTGATTATGATAAGTTTTGTGCACATTATTTAGTTGAAATAATTTCTGTTTCATTCTTATTCTTCATCATTTATTCTGACGCAGATTAGTGGAAACAATAATTAACAGTTGATGTTTGATTACATTTTTCAACAGCATGTCCAGGAAGCATCTCGGTATGTTCAGTTTGGATTATGGTGGATTGCACTTGGTGTTGCATCTTCAATTGGTCTTGGTAAGTCATTGATTTCAATGAATCTTTTATGATGTCTGGAGGAGTATGCTTGATAAATAAAGCATGATTAATCAGCGATTTTCTGTTGCTGATATAGCAGTATAAATTATAGGCCATTTAAATTCTTCTTACTAACATTGGCTGACTAAGCAGATGCCAAATGGTATTTATGGAAATGTTCAATTCTTCTGCATTGAAACTTAGGTCTAATCTTTTAGATGGGTTTCTTTCTAATTATTGTTATCTTTTAATTTTTAAGTGACTTAGGTCGCCATGATCTGTTTTCATCAAATCTAGCCCAAAAACAAGCCTAACTGCGATAATTTTAGCATTAGCAGTAGCACTTTAATGATGTTTCCAAGATTGTTGTGTATGGTGTACACATGTGTTTTAACCGTTTTACAGGGATGAAAGAGAGGAAATCATTTTGTCTGGTTTCTGCTATGCCTATATTTGTGCCAATGGAAGTGTTCGGAATCTGATCTGATTAAATGTTATACTGCTCTGTTATTATTTTGCTATGTTTTGGGGCACCAAAAGAAATATGCCTTGATCTGATTTGTTATTTTTCTACTTCACCTTTCCTATTCCAGGATCTGGTCTGCACACTTTTGTCCTTTATTTGGGTCCTCATATTGCCTTGTTTACAATAAAAGCCATGCAATGTGGACGAATAGACCTGAAAAGTGCTCCATATGATACGATACAGTTGAAGACAGTTCCTTCTTGGCTGGACAAATCCTGTGGAGAGTTTGGGCCCCCATCGTTTTCATCATCACATGGGTCAAGGGTTCCTATTAGCACATCCTGCCGCAGGTGCAGATGGAGGCCTATCTTGTGGGGTAATCGGGACTGCACTTGGAGAGCTTCCTCCTTACTTTATCTCAAGGGCAAGGTATGAGTACCATCTCTTAGATGTGAATATATTTTTATTACAATAACAAGAATTGCTAGAAGAGTTTGTTTATGATAGCTGGTGAAGGCATTTCTGGAAGAGTCCCCAATCTTGTTTGCATTGGGGTTGATAAATGATATAATAATGACTTAGGATCTAAACGTTGTAATGGACCTGTCCTTGCAAAGGAGTTCCTGATCCCATTTGTTCGGAGATATTAAGAAACCCATCTTTTTATTTTCGTAACCCTCTAAGAAAATGGGTTTAAAGTTCTATTGTGGAAATTCCATTTTCCTTTACAATTAGTAACGTAGGAAGAAGTAGCAAAATCTCATAATTTTACAATCTATTCATTCAATATTTCCTTTTTTAAAGGACAAATTCTCACATTTAAATTATGCGTTAGATGTACTAATACCTTGCCTTATCCATCTAGAAATCTTGGTTCAAGCCCTTAGCTACTGGATAAAATATTCTTCTTTGCAATTATTACGGTTCTCTGTCTACGAGTTTTGTAATTTGAAGAGTTTTAATGTTTGAAGTTTTCCTTTGATTAATAACATGAAGTTTTAAATGTTGTTTCTTGAATGAAATTGGCTTGACTTTGCAATGTAGTTGCCTTCTTTCACTTTTGAATCTGTTTTGGTAAGGTGATTGAATTTTCTATGTGAACTTTAGGGTTGCTATTCTTTGTCTGAATGTTGGTTGTCTACTGAAGATTGTATATCCATTTAGATTTTCTACTTGTTACTCCATACTATTAAAATATCCATCTTACATTGATCTTCTGCTTTATGCAGCTAGTCTATCAGGTAAGCAAATTTGATGCCCTGGAAGAATTAAATTCTTCCTCAAGTGAGGATAATGGAGTCATTGCTACTCACCCTAAACAGATCAAACACTGGCTGTTATCCCACTCCCAAACATTTGAACTTCTTCACCATTTTAGTGCTTGCCTCGGTCAGTTGTAATTTTTATCTTTTTCATTTCATAGCACTACATTTTTGAACAATGCCAAATATTATGCAGCATTAGACATTTTCGTTTTAGTGCATATTGTTTGTCTGACTACGATATCCCTGTTTTTTGTCTGCATGCAATGAACAAAAGCCACTTAAACCTGCACACCCTCACGCACTTGTTGACCTAAAAATATCAATGTTCTAATGCATTATCTCCAGAGTAAAATCAATACTTAAATGATATCCATTCTGGTAAAAGTTTCTCATGCTGCAAATTTTTGTTCCTAAGATTTAATGTGAAAATTTCCACCTATCAATTATGAAGTGTGGTATTTATTTTTTTGATAGCATAAATGGAGAAACCTGAATGGTTTTTGAACTCTAAGCCTTGTTAATTATTTTCATTTAAAGATCATATAAATTGACCATGGTTTATAAACGCTATTTATGCCATTGTTGATTGATGTTACCATGTAAACCTGCTGATGAACTGAATTATGTTTCAGGTCCCAAATCCTTTATTTGACCTTGCTGGCATCATGTGTGGACAGTTTGGGATTCCATTCTGGAAGTTCTTTCTCGCCACATTGATTGGAAAGGCAATTATTAAAACTCACATACAGGTTTGTGATGTTCTCTTTGTGTTTTACATGCAAAAAGAGTCTCAGTTGACTTCACTTTTTTCTGCTTCTACTCAATCGAGCTGTTTTGTGTTTATACTTCATTGTTTTGCTTTTGGTATTGGTATTGGCATTGGCATTGGCCAAAATGTCTCAACTCTCAAATGATTTAGGTTGAATTGACTACTGCCAGAGAATGACAACCCTTCTCTGTTTCCTATTGTCTTGATGAAGCTAGATTTTCCTGATTCTTATTTTGCAAGTCCAGCCTGCCTCAAGCATGTTTTAAGTACCTATTTGATTCCTTTTTCTGCAGACGGTTTTTATTATCTCTGTCTGTAATAATCAACTCCTGGACTGGATAGAGAATGAATTGATTTGGGTGCTTAGCCTCATACCTGGATTGGATGCTTTCTTGCCCACACTCACAGCAAAACTCCATGCAGTCAAAGAGAAGTACCTGGCCACCCACGTACCATGCCTTCAAATATTAAGGTACTCCATTAAGCCAGTACAAAAGATCTATCCATTTTAGAGTGAGTTTTAACTGACTAGCACCCACTATGGAAATAGAGCCTAGTCAAAATCTGACAATTATAAATCTGCTCTACCAAAATTGTGCTGCAGGAGAAGTGGGATTTTTCGTTTGCTTTGATCTGGAACATTGTTGTCTGGCTTATGCTCATAAACTTCTTTGTCAAGATTGTCAATGCAACTGCTCAGAGGTATCTGAAGAAGCAGCAGGATAAGCAGCTAGAGGAGAAGTTACCTGCTTCGACACGATCAGATTAGGAGTTTGACTGTTTTTGTTTCGATGAAGTGGCTACACTGCTCCGCATCGTCCTTTTTTTTTTTTTTGTTTGCAAGTAGCGTAAGTGAACTACAAGTTAATGCTCATTCATAAATTACCATTGAAGTTACTTCCATGTTAGAACTTGTATAGAAAAAAATAGGAACACGGACAGAACACAGACAAGAGAAGCTACAGGTTATCTATCCTGTCCTGTGTAATGCTGGGGAAATCATTGTTTCGGGCTGTTCTTCTGCCATTATTAAGTACTGTTTGAGGTGGGAAATTTGGAATCTCGTTATTCTTTGGCAATCCAAGAAAAACTATCTGCCTTCCCTTAAACTCCCAGCTTTGCGTTCTATCTCCAGTCA
>NW_019167849.1:11800717-11828663 GCF_002303985.1 Durio zibethinus | reverse complement strand
AGAAAACGTTACGAGCAGTGGAAGGAGTTAGTTTTTATAGCTCAGTTGATACTGCTGGGCCCTGTTTAGTTCCTGATATGGTTATTTTTCCAAATTCAAGGTGCTAAAGTTTGAGAAATATGATGGTACAAAGTGTCCAAAAATTCACATTATTATGTATTGTCGAAAAATGACTGCCCATACCAATAATGAAAAGCTCTTGATGCATGCATTCTAAGACAACCTCACTGACTCTACTGCTAGGTGGTATGTCCAGTTAGACATGAATCGTATTGGTTCTTAGAGCGATATGACTTATTCTTTCATTAGTCGATACCAGCATATAATAGACTTGGTCATTGATCATCTTTTTTTACAGAATATGAATAAAAAAGCAACTGAATCATTCAAAGAATATGCCCAATGGTGGAGGGATATTGCTTCTCAAGTGTAATCTCTTTTGACTAAAAAAGAGACCACCGTATTGTTTGTCAGTATTTTGAAATCCCTCTATTATGAAGGGATGATAGGGAATGCCACAAAAAATTTTACTGACACGGTGATCTCAGACGAAATCATTGAGAATGGCAAGCTGAAAGGAGAAGAAACCAAGAAGACACCTAAGAAGAAAGAGATTAAAGCTCAAGCTGTAGGCTTTGACAGATAGTTCAGGGGATATCAACCCTATCTACCCTCATATTACTCTTCATACTATCTTACTGTGAACAATGCTTCATCTTATCCATACCAACTAGCCCTCACAACCACCTAATTCATCCATATACCAGTCCATTTTTATCCCCAAGCTCTATACAGCTTTAACAGTCAAACTCCTGTAAGACCCTAAATTCATCCTATTAGCTTAAAAAGTGGTACACGAGAGTAATGGACTATTCGAGAAAAACTTGTATTTGATCCAATCCTCATGACTTATACGGAGTTATACTGAGAGCTCTATAATAACCACCTGATTGCCTTCAAACCATGTAGACCCACTTAAATCACCTCATCCTAAATGGTAGGATCCTACAGCTCATTATGACTACTACTATAGAATTGCTGGCCATTGCATTAAAAATTACACTACTCTAAAGCATGAGGTGCAACGGTTAATCAAAGATGGAATGAGCTTCAACTTCTGGCATTGTTCGTGCCAAGTATTTACGGGCCATCATTTCCAAGATAACAGAGAGAAAATCTGAATTAGCAAAGCTTGAGTAATTGATTACGGGAAACTACTTGATGAAGCAACTTGGGACATTAATGATGTTGCTGGATGTTTTTAGTACTATATGTACCTTGCTAAAGGTTTAGATGTAAAGTAAAAGGTTGTTATCTCTCTTCCTATTAAGACATTTAAGAGTTATGTGCTTAAGGAACCACTTGGGGTCGTTAGATTAATTACTCTATGAAATTATCCACTGTTGATGGTCAACTGAAAAGTAGCTCTTGCTTTGGTTACAGATTGTGTTACAATACTGAAACCTTTCGAATTGGTACCTATCGCCTGTTTGGAGCTGGTTAACGTATGTAGGCAGGTTGGTTTCCTCCAGATGTCTTGAATATTCTAACTGGATTGGGCCTAAAAGTTACGATTCCTTTGGCATATCATCCCAATGTTGATAAGATTACCTTTACCAGAAGCAATACAACAGGGAGCATGATAATGGAAGCAGCCGCTTAAATGATCAAGCCTGTATCTTTAGAACTCGACAAAAAAAGCCCAATCATTTTGTTTGAGGATCAAGAATATGAAGAGTCACAATGAATCAATGGGACGAGATAAAAATCCTTCACCTGGTTGTCTAGGGGCATGATTTTAAAGAGGATGTTAAAACTGGTTAAATGCCACTTGTCATTCTAAGAGTTCTTTTAAAGTAATGTTAGGATTTCTTTTCTGCAATATGATTTCACTTGTTATCATCTTACTAAGGGTAAGTTAATGCATTTCATTGAATTTTCTCTTTCACTCGACCATTATTCCATGCCTGTTACCTTTCATAACTTTACATTCCCATTTTCAAATTTTGAATGATGAATATTTTAGACAATGATAACAATAATTCTGGGATTTAATTTTGAGAACTCATCCACATTAATATGAGAAGATGATTTGAGCAAAAAGTAAGCTGTTACTGAAGGTAAAATAGATATGTCTTGAAGATGTATAATCTTTTATACAAGTTTATGAGCTTTGTTCAATAGATGATGCTCAAGAAAAGCATTCACAATTGAGATAAAAAATGATCATATTTTTTTTACCATTCGAAAAATCATTTATTGTTACCCCTTTGAGCCTATTATAATTTTATTTTTTTTTAAGAACCCCAACCAAAGATCACCCTCTACACTGGAAGATAATTTTTAAAAAATATATATATATCACAAAAGGTCTCAAAGATGGAAAGAGAAAGAAAAGCAAAAGAAAAATAAATGCCACATATGATTTGGGGTAAAATAATGAGAATCCTTTGTTTGAGGAAAGAAAAAAATAGTGAAATGATGTGAGGCAAAATATCAAGTTACATCAAATAATCCTTGGTTTTGAACCTTTTTAATACATGTTTTGAGCCTATTATATCTATTTCTTTTATGACCCCTCACTTTGACCTACATTACAACCTTGAAAAGCCCATTTGGATCAAGTGTGAATGCTTAACTTGAATGATCATATATTAAGCGAAGGCATGCTCATGATGAAACAATGGAACCATGCTACATTGCTCTAAAGTTGGATGTATGGAAGATATCAACAATGGATGAAAAATGAGAAAAAAATGATGAAAAAAATAGAAAAAAAAAGAAAAAAATGAGAAAGAAAGAAGAAAAAATGAGAAAATGAAAAAAAGATATTCAAATTGCAAACCTGAAACGGTGATTTTGATAGATCCAGGTCAAATGGTTCACATGGATGGAAGATCAAAGACATCTGAAGACCCCTCAAAAACTGGGGCAAAGTTCATCAAGTTCAAAATGACTCTAACAATAAATGGAATGAGTTTTTGAAAAAGAATCCTAGATTAATGTTGAAAATTGTCTGAATCTTCATCGTTTGGACATACCATTCATCCTTATGACATGTATCCAATTTATTTCCTTTCCCATTTGTTTTGTACCAAAATAGTTCTTCATTGATTATCTTTACCATAATTCACCTTGTGTTCTCTTATTGTTACACCCCTAGAATGAATTGAGAAAATGCTTGATTGCATTATGTTTGTCAAGATTTGAAATGATAATGAATGAATGAATATGTGCTTAAAAGAGTCTTGCATTCATTTGAAAAGAAATCTAAGATGATGGTGGTAACAAAATGAAAAAATGGTAAAAACCTAAAAGAGATGATTTGAAAGGATATATGATGTGACCAAATAGAGAATATGATGGAGCAAATCTTGAAAAATGGTATAACCAAGTGATGAGTACAAGGATGAATTGGTCGATATGACTTGCAAGTTATGATTGAATGATGAAAACAATCAGTGGACAAAGTTTGTTTTGGAATGGTTAAACACCTATGAGTAATGACTCAGTGATGGTGGATGAAACTTGTTCTGAAATTTTTTAGTGCTGAGAAGTCTATGAATGGTGGTCAAGTGATGATCGATTGATGAAACTTATTTCAAAGTATTGAAAAACTGAACAAGAAAGACATGCGAAATGATAGAGTTTTGAGAGCCATATTACCATAATTATTTAGGATTTCATGACATTATTAACATTCGCATTACATGCATCATGGTGGCATCATTGCTTGAATAGTACATACACATAATTTGATGAATTAAACTTTGTTTGGACATGCATGGCACTATGAGAATATAGGTCACCGCATTTGCATCATTAAAAAGGCATTTGTATCTATGGTCATAACATTCATTCATGCAAATTGTTGAGTCACTTAAAAAAAAATTGTGAATATTTTGATGAGAATTTTTAAGAACTCAAATGAGAATCTTTGAGTTTCAAAATAAAAATCTTTGAGAAGTGAAAATCTAAAGTTCGTCGAATGTGAATCTTCGAACAAATGAAAAGTTTTGAACTTTTGGATGTGAATCTCCAAAATACAAAGCTTCATCTTTTGGATATGAATTTCTAATGTTTTAAATGAGAATCTTGGAACTTAGATGTGAAACTCTAAGTTTTATTGCATGTGAACCTTTGAACTCAAATGAAAAGCTTTGAATTTTTTGATGTGAATTACCAAAATTCAAATGAAAAGCTTTAGATATTTGGATATGAATTCCAAGTTTGCCAAACGAGAACCTTTGAAAAGCCTTGAACTTTTAGATGTGAGTCTCCAAAATTTAAATGAGGATCTTTGATGCGAGTCTTGCAAGTTGCAAATGCAAATCTTGATATCTTACAAATTTGAATGAAACTGAAATTTTGATAATCAAATTTTAGTAAATTCTTACGAAATTGAAAGGTTCTTACGAATCTAAACCTATGAATGTTGAACTCAAATTGTGAATCTTTGAGTTTCCAGTATAAAATTTTTTTCAATCACGATCTATAACTCCTTTGGACATGATTATCAAGAAGCAATTTTCTTTTCAAAGTCGTAGTGCCTCTGTTTAGAGGAGCAATTTATTTTTCAAAGTCGTGGTGCCTTTGTTTAGAGGAGCAATTTATTTTCCAAAGTCATGGTGCCTCTATTTAGAGGAGCAATTTATTTTTCAAAGTCATGGTACTTTTCAAAGTCGTGGTGCCTCTGTTTAGAGGAGCAATTTACTTTCCAAAAGTCGTGGTGCCTCTGTTTAGAGGAGCAATTTACTTTCTCAAAGTCGTGGTGCCTCTGTTTAGAGGAGCAATTTACTTTTCAAAGTCGCGGTGCCTTTGTTTAGAGGAGCAATTTACTTTCTCAAAGTCGTGGTACCACTGTTTAGAGGAGCAATTTACTTTTCAGAGTCGTGGTGCCTCTGTTTAGAGGAGCAATTTACTTTTCAAAGTCGTTGAGCCTCTGTTTAGAGGAGCTTTGAAAAAAAAATAAAAATAAAACAAAAAAACGTAAAAAAAATTACCTCTATTTAAAGGAGCTTTGTTTATGTTTCTCAAAGTCGTTGAGCCTTTGTTTAGAGGAGCTTTGATCAATTTAAAAAAAAAAAAAGAGAGCAAGAAAACAAAAAGAAAAAGTTGAGCCTCTGTTTAGAGGAGCTTTTTTTATGTTTCTCAAAGTCGTTGAGCCTCTGCTTAGAGGAACTTTGATCAAAATTAAAAAAAAAAGCAAAATAAAATAGGCAAAAAAAAAATAATCCAGTTGAGTCTTGAATGGGTGTCTACGTCTTTGCACAATTTTTGTTTCACAAAAAATGTGCAAAGAAGGACAGCTGTAGACACCCCATTTTGTCCGGAGTCTTTTGTCAATTAAAATCGATCAAAGCTCGATTGTAAATTTTTTCATTTTTTTTATTTATTTTTATTTCAGATTTTTATTTCATATTTATCATTTTTTTATTTTTATCTTATGGTCTACTTATTGTTTATTTTCTTTTTCTATTTTTATTATCTGATTATTTAAAAAAAAAAGATTGAGATTAAGTTTGATGATGATCAGAAAGGATAATTAGATGCTAATCTTTAGCATTGGATAACTAATGGGAATAAACCGAAACACAATCACTTGGTTTTATATATCATTACAATTCACAGTAATAGAAAAATAAAAAAAAGAATAGAAGAAAAAATTCGAATAGGAGAGAGAGGGAAGCAAAAACAAAGGGGGAAGCCTCCGTTGCCGCTAGGCCCTCAAGGCCTCTCTTTGGTGGGTGACCTCTCCATCCATGACCCAAAAAGTTATTAAGACCAAGATTTGTCCATCTGATGGAATTACTCCAGGTTTGAGGGGAAAGAGACCTTCTTGAAGATCTGGAATGTCTGATGATTGGATTTTCTCGCATTCATGCTTTCAGAAATAGGCAAGTTGCTTCAAGAAGAGTTTCAGCTAACAGTTGCTTGGATGGTGGGTCACCCAAAGTTTTAGTCGTCGTACCTGGACCAGGTTCTGGAAAACACGTTGGAAAATACGCTCCATTTTGTTACGTCGAGCATTGTGTATGGCTAAGATGGTGGAATGTGCAACTGATCCTCTTTTGGCTGCTTTTCAGAAGCTATGTCCAAGGATTTACAAGCTATTGAATAATCAAAATTTTATGGCTAAGGCTTCCTTTTTACCGGTAGTGGCGAGTTTGTCACAGGTGGGAGCAATTGCACCTCAAAGCTTGGAATCCTTGCTACAAAGCATCCATGAACGCTTTGGAAGCACAGATTGGATGATGCGAAAGGCAGCATCTGATGTCACAGATGCAATTACAATCTATTCAGCTGCAGCAACAATTGGGTTTGCAACAACAGCCCAATCAATTACACCAAAATATGCAACCAAGGATTCACGTATCAGGCTTGGAGTTTTTAACAACAAAGCTTCGTGTTGTTCGAGCAGTTGTTGTCCTTAGAGTTATGTGGAGGTAAACTTTCTGAGGGGGTTTTTGTTTGTGCATTCCTATCTACGTATTCTATAGCAGTGGTTTCAAAATTTTTGATGGAAAGGAATGGTATAAGTGCCCTTCATGGTCAGGCGACAATTTAAATTCTTATCCTATGGGACTATGCTGTGGGTTTGCTGTTTACTTTACTTCCAGTTCTAGGTGGCAGTTCCGGTGTCCTTCAAGGAGTACTATCCATGACTAAATCGTTGACTAAAAAGCTCTATCAGTTGGCATCCGCCAGCATTTTACTTGCTTGTTGCTTGGTGATGAGCTGGGTTCATTTGCTGCTAGAGTGATGATATCAACCTTTGATCTGAATCAGCATACACTCGAACAAGTTGAGCAATCCGTAATTACTTTGCTGCTCTCTTTCAGCCATTATTGGGATGTTGATTCATGTGCATTTCCTTTGGAATCACGTTAACATATTGATAGCAGCTGTAATATTAGTAATTGTTATTAAAACAATGGTAGTTGCTGCAGTTGTTAAGGGATTTAGATACAGCAACGAAAACAGCTGCATGAAATGGATTATATAAATGATGTGAACATGAGATAGGGAATCGGTGTTAGTCCTGGGGTTCTTCAAACAAATCTCTCAAGTGGCCAACTTCCAGGTTATTCTTATGAGCATTCAAAACCAAGTGCCTAATTTCATACATCTTCACCCCTACTCTTTCAGGCTCCATTTGTCTCACCTACTTCAACCCTGTTGAGTCCATAGGCACAACAACAGCTGCAGCAGCCAAACATAATAGGACAATGACAAATGCTACAAATATACAGCAGAATTAGTTAATTGGACAATCTAGTAGAGCCCGTCGAATTTTTCAAGTCAAGATAATTTTTTTTTGGTATTTTATTTATTTATTTATTTGTTTTTTTGTGTTAGTTATTTTCAGGAGTATTATTTTTATTTTTTTTACAAAAAATAAAAATTTTCAAAAAGAAATATTTTTGAGAAAAAGTTGAAAGTATCAATTTTCTTCGAAATTAAAGTTTTCAAAAAAATATTTTTAGGAAAAGTTAAAAGTATCAATTTTCCTTAAAAATAAATTTTCAAAAAAAAAAGATTTTGAGGAAAAGTTGAAAGTATCAATTTTTCTTGAAAATAAGCTTTCCATAAAAAAAATATTTTTGAAAAAAAGTTGAAAGTATCAATTTTCCTTAAAAATAAATTTTCAAAAAAAGTTTTTAAGAAAAAGTTGAAAGTATCAATTTTCTTCGAAATTAAAGTTTCAAAAGATATTTTGAGAAAAAGTTAAAAGTATCAATTTTTCTTGCACAAAAACAATCATTCTTTTCTTCCTTTTTATTTATTTATTTATTATTTTTTTTAATGTTAAATAATCCGACGATAGAGCCTCTGCAAGTGAAACAATAATTTTTCTTGCATACTCCTGAGGTGAGAAAATTTTTTTAATTTTATGCTAAAAGTATTAGAGTCAATTGAGAATAATTTTTAATAATTAATCACTTGATAAATTTTAAGGCTCATTGGATAACACAAATTTAAGCTGGTACCATCTTTTGATGGGCGTTGTGAGGGTGCTATAACCTTCCTCACACGTAACCGAACTCTCGAACCATGTTCTGATTAGTAGACCTGAACCTATTCTTTTAGGACCCTTAAACTTAGGTGTTTTCTGAAAGGCTAGATTCCTTAGGTGATCAATCGCACCTAAATAAAAAAAATTGTGACTACTCTTTCAAGTCAATGTCTAATAATAGATTCCGAATCTAAACATTATGACAACTAAAATTATAAAAGAAAAAAAATCACGTATTGAACACCTCTCTTTTTTTCCTTCTTTTTCACGTCTCACCATCGCTATTGTCTTCCTCCTACATTCATGATCATTTAGCGGGCACGTTTCTAAATAATGGTGATTATTTCATTCCTACTACCTTTTTTTTTTTTCTCAATTTCTTATCCTTCTTCGTCTTATCTCACATTTTACCAACCCATTTTTTCTCATCCCCGAATGTCAAATTTTCTTTTAATTTTTCTTAATTTGCTCAAACCAACTTCATTTATAATTTATTACAAATTTTGATATGTAATTTTTTTTTTCATTCCAATGATTGCTTTAAAAGCGAAAGAATGAATGAATTTTTTTTTTTCATTGTAAACTTAGTAAAAAACCAAAATTTTTAGAATTGAAGGTTGTAGCAAAGATTGTGATTAAGCAAAAAAAAAAATATATATATATATAAATATATATATATAAACACTTTAAGGAAAAACTCTTTAAATTTGTTTTTTTTTTTTAAGTAAGTCTACAATTTTCAAGTTTTTTCTTTTCTTTTTATTTATTATTAATATTAAAAAAAGAATATTTTAGTTATTTTATTGTTAACAATATTAAAGAAATATTAAATTATCTCTTTTTATTTTTATTTTTATTTTTTTTAAAGAATTACACCAATGAGCGACAAAGTAATTTTAACTTTCCATTTAAACTTTTGCTAAAAGGAAAGCCAATTTTTTAAATTAAAAAACAAAGATTATACTTACTAGAAATCTAATCTCGTTGTTTTCTCACAGACTGGAGGAGAGAATAGAGAGAGAAAAAAGCTCAAAGCAAGAACTCAGGAGAGATCTTCAGCCCAAAATTGCTCTCTCCCGCTCTTGATTTCTTCTTCTCTAGATCTGCAATTTTATTTCAAAAATAAATTTTTGTTGTTGTTGTTGTTGTTGTTATTATTATTATTATTATTATTATTATTATTCGTGATTGAAAAGAAAAATGCTTGATTCCTTTTCATGTTATTAGATTATAGTCGTCAGATCCTTGTTCAAAATCAACGCTTTTTTTTTCAGAAAAGCGGTCGATATTGACGAAAATTCCAAATTAATTGAAGAAATTGAAAAAAGGGGTTTTGTTTAGTCGTAGTATGTGAGTGTGGGGATGGGGTCAGGCAAAGGCGCGACGTGTTCTTCTCAACAAATGGATACGTCGATTGAAGGCAAGTTTTTTACTTTTGTAATTCTTTTTTCTCCTGAAAATTTGATTTTTGTTACTATTATTTTTCCTTTTCGTGTCATTGGGTTTTTTTTTTTTTTTTTGCCCATTTAATTTTATTTACGAACTCGAATCAAGTTGGGTTTTTCCTAGATCTCTTGTTGTTAATGAAATTTTCTAGTTTATTAATTAGATTAATTATGATTTAATTGTTCTAAAAATCAATAATTAAGTTAACCGTGTCCCTCTAGAAACCGGTTGATTAATTATTAGAACGAATGAAACGAGCTCAATGTATAAGCAAGACTAGAAATAAATGGAGTTTGGGTTTGATGGTGCAAGAAGGCAAGTGTTGAATACTTTTTGAACATTAAGGTTCAGGGCTTGTGCATCATATATTATATAGATTGCCCTTTTATTTTCTGGTAAAGATGCATAAAGAAAAAAAGAAATAGTGTAGCATTTCTTTTCTTGTGTTATGAGGGTGTGTCAATTTGTTGGAAGATTCACTCTATGTTCAATCTTTGATTAGCGGGGAAGTATGGTTTATCTTATGGCAGGTGCTTCTGTAAATTGTGGAATTGAAAATTTTCCATCTTGAGGGGTGGTTTTTTTTGGTGCAATATGTAGTTTTGGGAGCTTTGGTGTTATATGGATTTGGGTTCTTCCTGCAACAATGTAGGGGGAGGAAGAAAATAGAAGCTAAGTTTGGATTGATAATAGCAAGTACTTGGAGATTGTGACGTAGGTACTTAGGACTCATTTTGGTGTGTCCAGAAAAAATGGTGGAAATATGCACCCTCATGTATACATTTTCTTTCTGGGTTGATTCTCTACCAATGGTGAAATCGTTGAATCATCTATTTTATCTATGCTGTTGTATCCATTAAGTTTCTGCACAAGAGTGGGATATCTTAATCTCCTCCATAAGATTGGTTCAAAATTCTCTTCCCTTCTTGTTGAAAGTAACCATGGCTTGATTCTCTCTTCCCTTCATAAGATCAACATGAAACATATAGATCAATTTGTTTGCTTTTTCTTGTTTAAATTTTGGATTTTATAGAGAAAAGAGCCATGGCTTTCTTAATTAAATCTGTGTAGAGTTGTGAGCAAACCATCTGTGAAATTGGTACAGATCCATATTATCAATGTTCTATAAAGTTGACAGCCTTTTTTCGTAATATTGGCAAGTGCAATGTTGCTGTTTAATCAGTTTATTTGCTTATGTGAGATTCTGTTCTTAGAATATATAAAACTCCTATACCTAGTAGTTAGTGCAGGAATGTTTGTTGTTTTTGTCATATAATTGATTTTTGTTTCCTCTGTAAATGAATTAGAAGTGGATATGACAGTTTCCTTTATGCAGGCATGTTAAATAATATGAGCTTTATTTTGATGCTTAGTATAAAGAGAAAATGTTGAGCCATTGAGTTCTTCTAAACCCACAGCTGATAGACTTGTTAAATTTTGCAGATCTTCGTGAGAGACATCGGCAAGAATTAGAAAATTTAACATTGACAACACAGCCCTTCAAAACATTAAGGCTTTTCATTCTGGCTATCTTTCAATATTGTAAGCAATCAGTATTATATCTTTTGGCAAAGGGTGGTTGGCTTATGCTTTTAAGCTCTCTAGTAGCAGCTCTTGGAATTTTGCTTATGACTATTGAGGGCCCTCATGAAAAGGTAATTAAATTTGCAGGTTATCCTAGTATTTTCATCTGTCTTTGTTATAGTTTTCTGTTGATGTACAACAAGCATTTGTATATGATTGAGAAGCTTTTTTTTATTTGTTTAGAATTGGTGATTGTTGTGCACTATCTGCTCCATTTACCTATCCAATTGAGAAATGCAAAATGGCCCATTATTGGTTTGTTTCGTTGGCGTCTTGTCCTTGGTTGCTGTATTCCTTTCGTTTTTTTTTTTTTTTGGGGGGGGGGGGTTGGGGTACTGGTGGGTAGGGCTCTGGTAGTTCTTATTGTCTTTTAATGAACCATATGTATTTGAACCTTTTTATTTTCTATGGTGATTATGATAAGTTTGTGCACATTATTTAGTTGAAATAATTTCTGTTTCATTCTTATTCTTCATCATTTATTCTGACCAGATTAGTGGAAACAATAATTAACAGTTGATGTTTGATTACATTTTTCAACAGCATGTCCAGGAAGCATCTCGGTATGTTCAGTTTGGATTATGGTGGATTGCACTTGGTGTTGCATCTTCAATTGGTCTTGGTAAGTCATTGATTTCATGATCTTTTATGATGTCTGGAGGAGTATGCTTGATAAATAAAGCATGATTAATCAGCGATTTTCTGTTGCTGATATAGCAGTATAAATTATAGGCCATTTAAATTCTTCTTACTAACATTGGCTGACTAAGCAGATGCCAAATGGTATTTATGGAAATGTTCAATTTCTTCTGCATTGAAACTTAGGTCTAATCTTTTAGATGGGTTTCTTTCTAATTATTGTTATCTTTTAATTTTTAAGTGACTTAGGTCGCCATGATCTGTTTTCATCAAATCTAGCCCAAAAACAAGCTAACTGCGATAATTTTAGCATTAGCAGTAGCACTTTAATGATTGTTTCCAAGATTGTTGTGTATGGTGTACACATGTGTTTTAACCGTTTTACAGGGATGAAAGAGAGGAAATCATTTTGTCTGGTTTCTGCTATGCCTATATTTGTGCCAATGGAAGTGTTCGGAATCTGATCTGATTAAATGTTTATACTGCTCTGTTATTATTTTGCTATGTTTTGGGGCACCAAAAGAAATATGCCTTGATCTGATTTGTTATTTTTCTACTTCACCTTTCCTATTCCAGGATCTGGTCTGCACACTTTTGTCCTTTATTTGGGTCCTCATATTGCCTTGTTTACAATAAAAGCCATGCAATGTGGACGAATAGACCTGAAAAGTGCTCCATATGATACGATACAGTTGAAGACAGTTCCTTCTTGGCTGGACAAATCCTGTGGAGAGTTTGGGCCCCCATCGTTTTCATCATCACATGGGTCAAGGGTTCCTATTAGCAGCATCCTGCCGCAGGTGCAGATGGAGGCTATCTTGTGGGGTATCGGGACTGCACTTGGAGAGCTTCCTCCTTACTTTATCTCAAGGGCAGGTATGAGTACCATCTCTTAGATGTGATATATTTTATTACAATAACAAGAATTGCTAGAAGAGTTTGTTTATGATAGCTGGTGAAGGCATTTCTGGAAGAGTCCCCAATCTTGTTTGCATTGGGGTTGATAAATGATATAATAATGACTTAGGATCTAAACGTTGTAATGGACCTGTCCTTGCAAAGGAGTTCCTTGATCCCATTTGTTCGGAGATATTAAGAAACCCATCTTTTTATTTTCGTAACCCTCTAAGAAAATGGGTTTAAAGTTCTATTGTGGAAATTCCATTTTCCTTTACAATTAGTAACGTAGGAAGAAGTCGCAAAATCCCATAATTTCCAATCAATTCATTCAATATTTCCTTTTTTAGAGGACAAATTCTCACATTTAAATTATGTGTTAGATGTACTAATACCTTACCCCATCCATCTAGAAATCTTGGTTCAAGCCCTTCGCTACTGGATAAAAGATGCTTCTTCTTTGCATTTATTACGGTTCTCTCTCTACGAGTATTGTAATTTGAAGAGTTTTAATGTTTGAAGTTTTCCTTTGATTAATAACATGAAGTTTTAAATGTTGTTTCTTGATGAAATTGGCTTGACTTTGCAATGTAGTTGCCTTCTTTCACTTTTGACTCTGTTTTGGTAGGTGATTGAATTTTCTATGTGAACTTTAGGGTTGCTATTCTTTGTCTGAATGTTGGTTGTCTACTGAAGATTGTATATCCATTTAGATTTTCTACTTGTACTCCATACTATTAAAATATCCATCTTACATTGATCTTCTGCTTTATGCAGCTAGTCTATCAGGTAGCAAATTTGATGCCCTGGAAGAATTAAATTCTTCCTCAAGTGAGGATAATGGAGTCATTGCTACTCACCTAAAACAGATCAAACACTGGCTGTTATCCCACTCCCAACATTTGAACTTCTTCACCATTTTAGTGCTTGCCTCGGTCAGTTGTAATTTTTATCTTTTTCATTTCATAGCACTACATTTTTGAACAATGCCAAATATTATGCAGCATTAGACATTTTCGTTTTAGTGCATATTGTTTGTCTGACTACGATATCCCTGTTTTTTGTCTGCATGCACATGAACAAAAGCACACTTAAACCTGCACACCCTCACGCACTTGTTGACCTAAAAATATCAATGTTCTAATGCATTATCTCCAGAGTAAAATCATACTTAAATGATATCCATTCTGGTAAAAGTTTCTCATGCTGCAAATTTTTGTTCCTAAGATTTAATGTGAAAATTTCCACCTATCAATTATGAAGTGTGGTATTATTTTTTGATAGCATAATGGAGAAACCTGAATGGTTTTTGAACTCTAAGCCTTGTTAATTATTTTCATTTAAAGATCATATAAATTGACCATGGTTTATAAACGCTATTTATGCCATTGTTGATTGATGTTACCATGTAAACCTGCTGATGAACTGAATTATGTTTCAGGTCCCAAATCCTTTATTTGACCTTGCTGGCATCATGTGTGGACAGTTTGGGATTCCATTCTGGAAGTTCTTTCTCGCAACATTGATTGGAAAGGCAATTATTAAAACTCACATACAGGTTTGTGATGTTCTCTTTGTGTTTTACATGCAAAAAGAGTCTCAGTTGACTTCACTTTTTTCTGCTTCTACTCAATCGAGCTGTTTTGTGTTTATACTTCATTGTTTTGCTTTTGGTATTGGTATTGGCATTGGCATTGGCCAAAATGTCTCAACTCTCAAATGATTTAGGTTGAATTGACTACTGCCAGAGAATGACAACCTTCTCTGTTTCCTATTGTCTTGATGAAGCTAGATTTTCCTGATTCTTATTTTGCAAGTCCAGCCTGCTCAAGCATGTTTTAAGTACCTATTTGATTCTTTTTCTGCAGACGGTTTTTATTATCTCTGTCTGTAATAATCAACTCCTGGACTGGATAGAGAATGAATTGATTTGGGTGCTTAGCCTCATACCTGGATTGGATGCTTTCTTGCCCACACTCACAGCAAAACTCCATGCAGTCAAAGAGAAGTACCTGGCCACCCCACGTACCATGCCTTCAAATATTAAGGTACTCCATTAAGCCAGTACAAAAGATCTATCCATTTTAGAGTGAGTTTAACTGACTAGCACCCACTATGGAAATAGAGCCTAGTCAAATCTGACAATTATAAATCTGCTCTACAAAATTGTGCTGCAGGAGAAGTGGGATTTTTCGTTTGCTTTGATCTGGAACATTGTTGTCTGGCTTATGCTCATAAACTTCTTTGTCAAGATTGTCAATGCAACTGCTCAGAGGTATCTGAAGAAGCAGCAGGATAAGCAGCTAGAGGAGAAGTTACCTGCTTCGACACGATCAGATTAGGAGTTTGACTGTTTTTGTTTCGATGAAGTGGCTACACTGCTCCGCATCGTCCTTTTTTTTTTTCTTTGTTTGCAAGTAGCGTAAGTGAACTACAAGTTAATGCTCATTCATAAATTACCATTGAAGTTACTTCCATGTTAGAACTTGTATAGAAAAAAATAGGAACACGGACAGAACACAGACAAGAGAAGCTACAGGTTATCTATCCTGTCCTGTGTAATGCTGGGGAAATCATTGTTTCGGGCTGTTCTTCTGCCATTATTAAGTACTGTTTGAGGTGGGAAATTTGGAATCTCGTTATTCTTTGGCAATCCAAGAAAAACTATCTGCCTTCCCTTAAACTCCCAGCTTTGCGTTCTATCTCCAGTCATTATTGCATTATATGCGTATGAAAGATTTTCCTGATTATTGCTTCCAAGTTCTAGAAAATCATTATTCAATTTGCATTAGTGGGGATATGGTAGGCATCTGGCTTCCACTTTAAGCTTTTAATAATACTCAAAATGTTGTAAGAAAAAATAGCATGATGTCATCAATATTGTCATTTATACAATAAATTTCAACTTTTAACTGAATTTTAAGTAATAAAATAACAGACAGACAACATTGAAAACATTGGAGTTTGTGTGTGCTTGACTCTGAACTCTGGTCTTTAGCCTTACAAGGTAATAAACTAACGTTAATCTGGGAGTTGATTAACTAATAAGGAGGTTATGGCCAACTAAAAGACAATTCACAATTGTCTTGTTTATGGAAAAATGAAATTATATTTTGTGTTGAAAGAGGCTGAATAAAATATTGAATTAGGAGCAATGACCTAAACCTCCATTAACCAAAAATTCTCCCTTACACCTAAAGAGAATGAAGGGAATTATAGAAATAGGGTTAAGATATTAAAGACATTAATTATTTTATTTTTAAAATAAATTTTTATATTTTTTTATACTTAAATAAATTTTATCTTTTGATTTATATTTAAATAAAATTTTATTTAGATTAAATATTTATTTAAGTATAAATTAAAGATTAAAATTTTATTTGAATACAAATTAAAAATTAAAAATTTATTTGAATGCAAATTAAAAGTTTAAAGGTTTTTTTTTTATTATTATTTTTTTAGCCTAAAAATAAAGTCTAAAATACTTTTATTTTTTTAATATACTTGTGAATTAATTGATGCTAATTATGATACAGTGTTGTCATTAAGCATTCATAATTTATGCCAATCTGGCCTAAAGAATAAAAAACAAATAATTATTTAATGTATTTGGCTTTTGATAATCATGATTTGAACAACCTGTCCATACAGAACTGGCATTAATTTGTTGGCATCGTAAAATATTTTTGAAGCAACATGATTAATTCACTTTCACCAATACCTAAGAGGAGAAACATTATTTGTTAGACCAAGTTTCTGGTGTTTTTAAAAGTTGGAGACTGAGAATATATCAAAAATCACAATTTCTAAATTATCCTTAAATTATTAATATATATTTTATATATTGGCATTCGTGGAGAATCATTTCTTAGAATAACGACAATTATTGAATTAGAATAAATAAAATTTCATGTATTAAAAAAAGGCTTGGGAGTGTGTAATGCTTTAAAATATATAAGGAGAAAAGGTTTATCTACATAAAATATTGGTTTGCTTTTTTTTTTTATAATTCACTTTTCCCAAATAATATTGACTTTTTGGATTGCAAAATCTTGAATTGATAAAAAAATTTGGCCAGTTTAATCATGTTAATTGATAGTTATTAAAATGAAAAATGATCTTAAACAACTTGCATTTTGCTTGATATCTGAGTTTTTGTTTTTTTTTTTTTTTACTAATTTTGCTTGATATTTGTTAAATCAATTATGATTGCTTAGAAATTAAAACTTAATTTAATTTAATTGATTCATATAATTATTTTTAAAAAAAATAATATTTATTAAATTTTAATTTTAGTTTTTAATACTTTCAATTATTTTATTTATTTTCGAACCTACAACTTTTTTTATAAAATTAAAAAAAAAAAAAAAAACCTTACCCCTCTTAATGGTTGTTACTTGTATTCTCTTGAAGAGTACAGAGGTTCAAATTTAACCCCTTTTCTCTTCGTATCTCACAAAAAATAAATAAAATTAAAATTAAATTAAGGTTGGAATCACATTTCCCTCTTGGTCTTTGTTAGGATGTTAAAAAAACAAAAAAAAAAAAAAAAAACTTCTTACATACATTGAAGCAAAGAAAATAAAAATAAAACATTATTCGCAGTTTAGGGTTATATTAATATATATCCTAAATACAAACCATGCAGGCTTTAAGTTTTAGGAAGGCTAAAAATATATATATATATATATAATATATATATAACACTTTGGAATTTTATTATTTATTTAGATAAATTCTTATATTTTTATTATACTTAAATAAATTCTTATTTTAATTATATATAAATAAACTCTTATTTCAAATAATTTTGATTTATGTTTAAAGACTTTTTTTTTATACAAATTAAAATTTTATTTAGATACAAAGTAAATGTTAAATACTTATTTGAATGTAAAAATAATTAAAGATTTATTTAAAATAAAATGATAAAGTTTATGAATTTTTTTTTATTATTTTAGTCCTTTAAGATATTGAGATGGAAAATTTTAAACTAATATATATAAGAGTTAAATGACCATGGTATTTTAAATTATTTATGTATTGGAATTTTGGTTTTTGTTTTGATGTTGATTCATAAATTAAACAAAAAACTCTTGAATTAAAATTAAATAAACATTCAAGCACTATCATTTTATTACAATCATTTTATTGTAATTAATTAAACTCTCAAATATTTATTTTTATTAAATTGAAATTTTAAACATTTATTTTAATTTAATTAAACTTTTAATTAGATTAAAATAAATATCGACCGTTAATCAATTTTCATCCAATAAGAACTCAATTAAGTAAATATAAATATTTGAGAGATCAGTTGATTGTCGTAAAACGATAATGCTTAAATGATTATTTAATTTTAGTTGAAAAATTTTTTATTATTAAGCATAAATTGTACTAAAAACTTAATTCATAGTTTCAAACTTTTTACTTGTCTAGCATTGATAATAAGTATTTGGGTTGAGTGCTTTTCACAATTGTAAATCCCCAAATTATAATTAAAGGGACAGGCTTGAAGAACAGATAGTAATTGGCAAGTAGTAGTGTTAACTAACAAGTTTGAGATAAGTACAGTATTAGGGATTCCATTTTTAAGGACTTTGATTCAATTTGTTTGCACTGTTTTTTTTTTTTTTTAAAGAAATTCCAAGAAAGTTGGGAAAGAAAGTGGCTGAGAAAATTCTTGAAAGAAAAAAAGTTAACTGTTCAAAAGAAAAGAATATGAAAGCTGGAAGTGAAAAGCATGATTAATCCTATTTTAATGAAATCTCTAAAAAAGTTAACGAAAATAAAATTTTGGCATTCCAAATTCATCCATATTATACATTTGAAGAGGCTTACTTTACCCTATTCCCTAATGCTATCAAATTGTTAGCCTAACAATCATTTTTAAAACAATCATTTTAAGATAAAATTTTTATCATTAAAATTTAAATTCAAAAATTTTAATTCTGAAATTATTATTAATATTGTTAAATTAATAATTCATTGATAAATTTTTTTTGCTGACAAGGTTATATTGGAAAAAAATTTTCATTCAATACAATATTTTTTTTACTGATCGTAGTTTCAATTTTAGTGTATAAATGGTTTTATAAATAATATGTTAACAAATTTTATTAAATTACTTCAAAAATACTTTGAAAATTACGAAAATAACATTGTACAACTGTTCAAAGACAAAATCATTCCTAACTTATTGAATAAGACTAAACTAGCTTGTCGCATTCGCATAGGGACCACGTTTCTCTTTCTATTTTTATTATTATGTCTAGGTTTAATAGAATTAAATCGAGTTAATATAATAAAAAATTAAGTTTAAATTTGATTTTTAACTCATAATTTAATTTTTAATTTGAATTTGATCGAATTTTATTTTTTTAATTCGAGTTTGATTCGTGATCGAAATTGAACTATTTAAATTCGTTTCATTAAGTTCAATTAATATATAAAAATTAATTCGATTCATATATTCGATAAAAATTCGATTATTTGTGCTCAAACTAAAATTAAAATTTGAGATATTTTATTAATTAAAATAATAAAAATATATTAAATATAAAAATTTGATTAGACTTACCAAATACTTGAATCAGGTATAAGAATATTCGAACTCGATTCAATCGATAAATTAAATTACTCGAGTTCGAACTCAATTCAATAATAATTGAATCAAATTTGAACTTTATTTGAATCGAATCTTAATAATTTATGAGTATTAATGTATCATTTATATTTTTAATTATACTTTTGAGCTCAAAATAAATAAAAATAAATATTTTTTTAATAGTAACCTGACGGGACCTCCACACAAACTCACGTGCATATTGCAGTCTATCCCAAAACCCTGTGAGATGAAGTGAGGGCAGTGGCACCTACCACCGAAATCTGGCTGAGGTACCTACCCCTATAACGGTGGAGCGGGGCCCTTTTGATTCGAATATGCAATACTCAAATAAAAGCCAAATCATGAATAAATAAATAAATAAATGAAGAGACGGACAAAGGTGGCAGACAAGCGGATCTCAATTAAATTGGATTATTTCGGATACGATTATTTTAGGTAAAAAAAATTAAGATGTTTTTCTATTTATGTTATTTTAAATCTGAATTATTTTGAATTTGAATTATTTTAAATTTGATTCATTTTAAAATTTAAATTTTTTAATTCGAATTGCTTTGAATTTAAGTTACTAATTTTTAAAAATAAATCAAATTGAATTTTGAAAGAATTGTTTGGATAAAATCAATAAGATTTTAATGTTACATTTTATCTAATTGAAAGATTTTAATGTTACAATAAAATCAATAATATTTTATGTAATTGTAATAAAGTTTTTTAATGTTACATTTTATCAACTTGTAATATATTTTTAATTTTCATTTTGATATCATAAAAAAATTATCTATGACGTATAATTGTAAAAAAATTTTAAAAAAACTTTTTTATTTATGGGGTATTATCATAGAAATTGAATTTAGTTATAATATTTTTTTTCAAGCTTTTCACTCGTAACTAAGAGGATACTTTTAATTAAAAAAATCTCTAAAGACTAAATGCTTTAAAAATATATAAAATAATTTTAAAGTTAAATATTATTTGATTTTTAATTTTGTTTTATTTATTTTACTATTTTTATTAAACTAATTTTTTTAAAATAAATCATACTTAATTTAAGTTCAAATCATTTTATATCAATCATTTGAATTATTCGAGTTTGAATTAATTCAATTATAGGTTTTTTTTTTTTTGAATTGTTTTGAATTTAAATGATTTTGAATTAAAATTAATTTCGTGTTTGTGTTGCACAAATTCGGGTTGATCACTTTTTTTAGTCAAATCCAGTTGAATTAAGTTATGTTTGAGTTTAAACAAATTGAATGAATTTTTTAAATTCGAATCAGTTCTGACAGCTCTAAAAATGAATAACACAAATCTAAACTATAAGTGTGAACTTGTGTTTTATATTTATAACAGGAACTTATATGGTAAGTTTACATTTTATAATTTTATAATAAGATTAACAAATAATAATCATTAATTTTATATAGTTAAATATCAACCATTGACCAATTTCAAAATGAAGAAAGAAAGGTTAATCTTTTTGTATCAAGTAATGAGATTGCTAAACAAAATTTAAAATATTTTTTGCAAAATTTTAATGTTCTATGCAAAATTTAAAGGATTTTCAATTTTAGGTGATAGTTTTTTATTTTCCACTTTATTAATTGTTTATGCAATTAATTAAAATAAAAAAATAATAATTAAAATATTCTTTTTAATAAATTTAAAGTAATTTGTGTTTTAAAATAGCTAAAGAGCATTATAAAATAAAAAAATAATTATACACAAATTAATAAAATATTAACATAAAATATACTTTAAGAAAAACAATATAAAAGAATTTTTTAAAAAATAAAATATTTTAAAAATTATTACATAAACATATGAAGGAATAATAAAATTATAATTGATGTAAAATAGTTTAAAAGTGTTGCAACATACACTAAAAACAAGTTATAAAAAATTTAAATATAATTGAATATAAGAATAAGCATCAAAAGATATTGTTTAACATAAATAATTAAGTTAGTAATATAAAATTTTAAATTAATTATTTTCTTGAAAATATATAAGAAAAATGGCTTAAAAAATATTTGCAAGATAAAAAAAAAAAAAAGAGAAATGATATTTTAGAATAAAAAATTAATAAATAATTTATTAACATAAGCAAGTGAGAGGAATTGTAAAATTCATAATATTTGGCATAAAATGGGTTAGAAGTGTTCTAACATCTATAAAAGAGTTATAATAATTAAATGTAATAGAATATAATAACAAACATAAGAACTTATTGTAATGTGAATATAATAAAGTTGTCAACATAAAATTTTATAATTAATTATTCATTCATGTAAATATAAAAAAAATATAAAATAATAAAAAATATAGGTAAAGTAAGCAAATGTGAGAAAACATAAAATTCAAATTATTTGGTATAAAATAGATAAGAAGTGTCGTAACATAGCTATTATAATTCTAAATGTAATAAATGTAAGAATAATTATGAAAACATATTATTATAACATAAATAATTAAGTTAAAACGTAAAATTTTAAATAATTATTATTTTTACAAGATATAAGAAAAATAGGTAATAAGTAACAAAAAAATATAGTAACGTAATAATAGGTGAGAGATGACGTAAAATTTGTATTTGCATAAAATTGGTAAGAAGTGTTATAATATAAAAAAAAAGTTATGACATTAAAAAAAAAGTTATGACAATTTCTAAAAAAATTAAAAGATAATCATAAACAAATATTATTAATGTTAGAAATGATTTTCAAAATATTAAAGATTATTAATATAATTAAGGAAATAAGAAATCTAAGATTAAACTTGGAATGTACTTAAAGCTAGGTAGAGATAGATTTTTAAGTTCTAGCAAGGGCATCCAAATTCTCCATTAAGAGCATCTGAATTCTACCTTTCTGTTTAAAAAGTCTGGTCAGGGCATTTGAATGCCGTATTCAAGGCATCTAACTTTGTGTTTGCATTATGGAAACAAAAAAAAAAAAAAAAAATGATATTTGAATGACCATACAAGGCATTTGAATGATCTGTACAAAAGTCATGATTTTTCATGATGAATGAAAGGTTTCTTATGGTTTAAGTATGATCTTTCAGTTTGCCTATTAGGTATTGAATTGATCAATCTTTGAACTGTTCAATTATTGACTGGGCTTTGAGTCCAAGTATATAATTTTTATATTATTATTTAAAAAAAAATAAGAAAAAAAAACCATGTTGAAATCTGGGGAAATCATGAAGGGTCTTGCATTAATTTCATAAATTCCAATATGGAAATTAAATCATGGATTTTATAAGGGGAAATCAATTGCAGATTAAATGATTTTTGGAGATCTTAATGAAAAAAGAAAGTCATAAATCAAATCAAATTGCTTAGATCAAATCATTACAAATTCAAGGATTCGGTCAAAGTAATTCTTCCAAATTTGAAGGGAATTGGATCCCTAATAAACCCCATTCCACACTCAGCAACGAATAGGAAAATAGGTAAAAAGGATACAAAAAAATTACACAGTTTCAAGAGAGTTTTTTCTGACAATAAGGTTTTGAATTTTAGGAAATTTGGGAAATGTGGAGTAATTCAGTCAAGGCAGTTTCTGGGAGGCAAGGAAGGTGATTTTATTTTTATTTTTATTTTTTTGCATTTCTTTTTGAATTTTTAAAAAAATTTGAAAATTAGATGAATTTTTTAATTTTTTAATTGAATTTTTTTGACTAAAATTGAAGTTTCTAGTGAGATTCCGATGAGTTTTACAGAATCCGACTAGTTCCCAGTTTTTGGCCACCAGTGTTTATGTTTTTCTATAGAGAGAAGCAAAGAGAAAAAGGGCTAGAGAGAGTGTAAGGAAATCTGAAACAAAAAACAAAAGTTTTGCCTTCTATATTGGTGTTAAATGGCATCGTTTTGGATCCAGAGTTCATTAGGATCCACGTGTTTCCCATACCCATACCCAGATCCGATTTGTTGCGTTACCCAATTTGCAACTGGTTCCAACAGCTCCTCTCAAGCCAAGCCAAGCTGTCTTAACCAAGCCATTCCAGCCAGCTTTTGTGCCTAAGTTGAGCCACGATTCCAAGCCACCAAACCAAGCTGAATTTTGAGAATTAATTTTATTTTATTTATTTTGTTTGTTTATTTAATTATTTATATTTGTTATTCATTTATAAATATTTTTATAAAAATATTTTTAAAATAAAAAAAATCATTATCAACATATTAAAAGGTTTAAGTTTCAAAAAATAATAAAATGATTTAAAAAAAAAGCTTTATTAATATATTGGAGGACTCGTGGTTTTATAAAGTTTTACCAACATATTGGAGAATCTTATGATTATTAAGTTTTTTTTTAATAATTTTCATAAAATCCTACCAACATAATGTAGGATATTCTTTAACAGAAAATTTTACCAACATATTAAAATATATTTTTAAAAATAAATTATTTATAAAAATAAATTTTGAATCTCTGATAATAAATTATTAAGAGCATTACAAATAGCAATCTCTATACAAATTCTTAGGTGAAAAAAATCTTTCTCTAAATTTTACTAACATATTGGAGAATGTAGATAAAAATTTCGATATCAAGATTCTAAATCTCATTATCCCAAATGAAAAATTTTTTTACAAAAAAAATTAATGAATCCGATGATGAAGCCTCTTCTAAAAAACAAATAGTGTCCTTAAATATTCTTGAGGTGAGAAAATGTTATTAAATTATTACCTACATATTGAAGTAATTAAGAAAATTTTCAATATTAAATTATTTCATAACTATAAATATGTTTTAAGCTTAGATAACTTAAAATCAAATCGTTTCATCCTTTCGTTGAGCTCTGTGAGCGTGCTATAACTTTTCTCATTGCAATCGTACTCTCGAATTAGAAATTTAGTTTTGTGAGCGTGCACATTTTGTGGTCAGCCACTGTTCAAGATGTGATATGTTTCACAATTCAACCTCTTGCATCTAAGTATCTCATGATTTTCAGTATTAATTTTTCTTAACAAAGGGAAATATGATTTCCAAATATTTAAATATAACTTGGCCCGGGCCCCCTACCTCAAGTACCTCCCCTCCAAGAACAAAAGTTTATTGCATGCATAATCATAATCAACCCATCCGCACAACTAATTTCATAAAATATGATGCATTTTTTTTTGTTTAATGTATAAATTGTTGTAATCATAAAGTTTATTTCTTTTTTTAATGCATACATAATCATAAAGTTTTATTTCTTTTTTTTTTAATTATTTTCCCTAAATCTAATACTCAAAGATGTGGTTTACCTTAGAAAGGAGGTTGAAAATTGCTCTCATTCATTGACCCAATTATTGAATTAAAATGATTTTCAAAATAATTTAAATCTAAAACAGCTCAAATTTCTTTCAATCCAAAATTATTCGGCCCAAAATAATCTTATCTAAATTCAATTAGTTCATTTGGCGCTTTAAGCTACTCTTTCCATTAAATGATTCCTTTTGTCGCTCGAGAAAAAAAAAAACAAAACAAAAAGGGGCTAAAGATCATTAAAGAAAATCCTGATTATAATTAAAAAATTATTTAAGTTTATATTTTTTATTAAAATTAATTAATTCTTTTAATATTTATTTATATTCAATTAAATTCTTATTTGGTTAAAAATTTAACAAAAAATTTTTTACCAATTAAAATAAAATTCCATGCGACATTAATAAAAAAATAAAAATTTATCACATGACAATTAATATATCTGATAATTAAATAAAATAATTTTTTTTTTGTTTTCTTTTCACTTTTTTTTTAAGATAATTTTAAGAGTTCAATGAAGTATAGTTGATTGATTTAATTTTATCACATAACAAAATTTTATTTAATTAAAGATTCAAGTGAACCAAAATAAAAAATTAAAAACTTAATTAATTATAATAAAATTTTAAAATTTTAAATAATTATTTAATTATGATTCAAAAACATTTTTCATTCTTTAAAAAAATAAATTTTTTTTATTTTTTTTATGTTTATCAAAATGATGCAATCAAGTGATTGCAATCGTCCAAATATTTCTGATCGTAACCATTCTGGGTTAAGTTAATCTTATTTTATTAGTAGACCCCACTTGAATTTTTTTTCCCCTTTTGTGGGAAGTGGCCCTGTAGCAGTATTTACTTTATATGGTGGGGTCAACATCAACAGCAACACCAAATTTTATAGAAAACTGAAAACCACACGGCGGATCTATGAAGTAAGGATCATTTAGTTTTGTTTTTTTTCAATATGTTGGTATTTATTTTATTTTCTTTATTATTATTATAAAGGTATAAAAAGAAAAATAACAACAGCAAAAGAGACAGGGAAGATGAGGGCATCTTGAAAAGTCATCCTTACAGGAAGGGTGGCATCCTACACTTTCTGGAAGGAGGTTTCCACTGAGGGCCAACATTTGTTCTTTTGTTTGGGACCCACATTGAAGGAGTGGAAGAACAAATTAAAAAAAAAGAAAACCATTATCCATTCTATCTGTGTATCTATAATGAATTTAGTAAACAAAATGAAATATTGCTCTAAATATATCCAACAAGAAAAAAACAAGGATAAAGTTAGGATCCTTGCAATAAAGAGAGGTACCCTTTTCGACAACATTTTATTGGAGGTTGGATTTGAAGCCGAACAGAAGAGAAATGAGTTTTGTATGTTTGTATTATATTAACTTTTTTTTTGCTTTAAAGTTGGTCAGTTGGCTCAAATTCATCCATCTTATCTTATTTGCCAGCACACAATATCTATCTCTTTTTATCACCACACACAACAATCAAAACATAAAACAAACTTCTGTCTCAGAATATTCCTTGTTGCGGCAGAAAATTCTAAACGAAATTTTCTTTGAGCCCAGTAAATAAAATGTACAGAAAATAATTTAATCAAGTAGTAAAAGACTAGTTAAAAGTAAGGCATATTACCCAAAGAGGCACATAATCAAAATGGAGAGTTATATAAAAAAAATCTAAGAGGGTTACTCTTATATGTGATAGACAAATACATATACACCTTTCAGTTGCATAAATATTATGTCAAAAGATTTGTTGAGTCATCTATCTTGGAAAATTCAAAATCCTAAAAGAAAAGAAGAGAATCATAAGAAAAAGAACCTCCATTACAGCCCCAAAAGATGGAAAAGTAGGTGTTGCTCTTCCTTTCTTTTCCTCATCCCTACCATCTTCTTTTGCCCTACAAAACATTTTTGACTCCATCTTCTGCCCACCAAACCAATCAAATTTAATTAGAGACTCCAGGATCAACCTTCTCAGGTTATAAACACAAGATTACATAAATATGTTGGATACACATTGCAAGGCACAATTTACAAGGAACAATTCCCCACCACTGCATTAATCTTTGCAAAATTGTGGTTGAGTGAGTTCTATGCCACGTGATAGCTTTCAATCACCTCCGCTTTTGCATTTTGTCAAGTCTTGTTGGGCTGTGTCAGAGCGCATAATGTCATTTCTGGGCAAGAAAACCAGTGTCCCCTTCATAAATCTTCAGTACCCAATCTAACTAAATCTCTTTTTGTTGCTGAATCTGTTTCTTGTTCACTATATGGGGTTTGTATACGAAGCAAAAAGGAACATAATTCTACTCACCAGCAGGTTGATCTGCTGGTTTTACCTGAACAGCAGCAGGGACAGCATGAACAAATGGGGAAGCCTGGCACATACTGATGCGGCTTTCCAGAGGGACTGAGTAGTAGCAAATTGTGCAGCATGGATAAGTCCCTGTGACGCTAAGCCACCTCCTTTCATATTGCCTGCAGCAAGCAGGCAACTACTGGCCTTTGCAGGGTCAGTGGTGCCAGTGTTGGCAAGAGTAACCGCAGAACACATCGACAACCATTGAAGTTGTTGATGAGCTTGGAGGCTGTGTGTGCTGTTGCTCATTGCGGTGTTTTTGAAGATCAGTACCCACTTGCAGCTGTTGCACTTGCTGAGTTTTTGAACTTGGCCCTGCATGAAAGCATTAGAAAATAACATCTGCGTTTGATGCAATGGCATGCTTTTGATGCTGATGCTGATGCTGCTGCTGTTGCGCCACTTGGGGCTTGGTTACAGTAATTTGAAGATGAACTAATGTGAGGGTTTCCAGGATGGATGGCACACTCCTTCCACCGACAGGAGATGACTTCAGACTAGGCACTGAAGGTGAGTTCTTGGCCTGCTGAGTCGATAAACTAGATGCTTGGCACCTTTGTTTGCCCAGTAGACAGTGGACTAGCTGTCCTTGGGCTACCACCAGCACTCCTGGAGATTGAAGTTGAGGGAGAGCCAACCATCATAGGATGAGAGGGGATGGAGTACTACCAGTAGGCTGTTGGCCTTGTGTTGATTTAGAATTAGCAGCAAAAGAAATGTGTGTGTGGCTTTGCTGTGGCCGACCTTGTTGCGGGGGAATATTCTTGAGGGATGATGAAGTTGAAGATAGAGATGCAGAAGGAACTTGAGAGATAGCTGTCCTCATAGAATTCTTCCATTGAGGAGACTGAGCTGAACTGCCACTGCTTTGCACTAGATTTTGAGGATATGCAGACAGGGCATTTGGAAACCTGGCAGGCATAGATGGTGAAGGAAGGTGATCAGAATAAGCACTTCCATTACTTTTTGCTGGTGTCTTACTTTGGGGAGCAGGAGCAGCCCCAAATTGGTGCAGCTTCTGAAGCTGAAGCATCTGCTGTTGCTGTTGTTGATTCCGCTTAAGTTGCAGCTGAGAATTAGGAGCATTGATGCCACTGATTGA
>NW_019167849.1:11699150-11799717 GCF_002303985.1 Durio zibethinus | reverse complement strand
AGAAAACGTTACGAGCAGTGGAAGGAGTTAGTTTTTATAGCTCAGTTGATACTGCTGGGCCCTGTTTAGTTCCTGATATGGTTATTTTTCCAAATTCAAGGTGCTAAAGTTTGAGAAATATGATGGTACAAAGTGTCCAAAAATTCACATTATTATGTATTGTCGAAAAATGACTGCCCATACCAATAATGAAAAGCTCTTGATGCATGCATTCTAAGACAACCTCACTGACTCTACTGCTAGGTGGTATGTCCAGTTAGACATGAATCGTATTGGTTCTTAGAGCGATATGACTTATTCTTTCATTAGTCGATACCAGCATATAATAGACTTGGTCATTGATCATCTTTTTTTACAGAATATGAATAAAAAAGCAACTGAATCATTCAAAGAATATGCCCAATGGTGGAGGGATATTGCTTCTCAAGTGTAATCTCTTTTGACTAAAAAAGAGACCACCGTATTGTTTGTCAGTATTTTGAAATCCCTCTATTATGAAGGGATGATAGGGAATGCCACAAAAAATTTTACTGACACGGTGATCTCAGACGAAATCATTGAGAATGGCAAGCTGAAAGGAGAAGAAACCAAGAAGACACCTAAGAAGAAAGAGATTAAAGCTCAAGCTGTAGGCTTTGACAGATAGTTCAGGGGATATCAACCCTATCTACCCTCATATTACTCTTCATACTATCTTACTGTGAACAATGCTTCATCTTATCCATACCAACTAGCCCTCACAACCACCTAATTCATCCATATACCAGTCCATTTTTATCCCCCAAGCTCTTATATACAGCTTTAACAGTCAAACTCCTGTAAGACCCTAAATTCATCCTATTAGCTTAAAAAGTGGTACACGAGAGTAATGGACTATTCGAGAAAAACTTGTATTTGATCCAATCCTCATGACTTATACGGAGTTATACTGAGAGCTCTATAATAACCACCTGATTGCCTCAAACCATGTGACCCACTTAAATCACCTCATCCTAAATGGTAGGATCCTACAGCTCATTATGACTACTACTATAGAATTGCTGGCCATTGCATTAAAAATTACACTACTCTAAAGCATGAGGTGCAACGGTTAATCAAAGATGGAATGAGCTTCAACTTCTGGCATTGTTCGTGCCAAGTATTTACGGGCCATCATTTCCAAGATAACAGAGAGAAAATCTGAATTAGCAAAGCTTGAGTAATTGATTACGGGAAACTACTTGATGAAGCAACTTGGGACATTAATGATGTTGCTGGATGTTTTTAGTACTATATGTACCTTGCTAAAGGTTTAGATGTAAAGTAAAAGGTTGTTATCTCTCTTCCTATTAAGACATTTAAGAGTTATGTGCTTAAGGAACCACTTGGGGTCGTTAGATTAATTACTCTATGAAATTATCCACTGTTGATGGTCAACTGAAAAGTAGCTCTTGCTTTGGTTACAGATTGTGTTACAATACTGAAACCTTTCGAATTGGTACCTATCGCCTGTTTGGAGCTGGTTAACGTATGTAGGCAGGTTGGTTTTCCTCCAGATGTCTTGAATATTCTAACTGGATTGGGCCTAAAAGTTACGATTCCTTTGGCATATCATCCCAATGTTGATAAGATTACCTTTACCAGAAGCAATACAACAGGGAGCATGATAATGGAAGCAGCCGCTTAAATGATCAAGCCTGTATCTTTAGAACTCGACAAAAAAAGCCCAATCATTTTGTTTGAGGATCAAGAATATGAAGAGTCACAATGAATCAATGGGACGAGATAAAAATCCTTCACCTGGTTGTCTAGGGGCATGATTTTAAAGAGGATGTTAAAACTGGTTAAATGCCACTTGTCATTCTAAGAGTTCTTTTAAAGTAATGTTAGGATTTCTTTCTGCATATGATTTCACTTGTTATCATCTTACTTAAGGGTAAGTTAATGCATTTCATTGAATTTCTCTCTTTCACTCGACCATTATTCCATGGCCTGTACCTTTCATAACTTTAACATTCCCATTTTCAAATTTTGAATGATGAATATTTTAGACAATGATAACAATAATTCTGGGATTTAATTTTGAGAACTCATCCACATTAATATGAGAAGATGATTTGAGCAAAAAGTAAGCTGGTACTGAAGGTAAAATAGACTATGTTCTTGAAGATCTGTATAATCTTTATACAAGTTTATGAGCTTTGTTCAATAGGATGAATGTCAAGAAAGGCATTCACAAATTGGAGATAAAAAATGATCATATTTTTTTTTACCATTCGGAAAAATCATTTTATTGTTACCCCTTTTGAGGCCTATTATAATTTTATTTTTTTTTTAAAGAACCCCAACCAAAGATCACCCTCTACACTGGAAGATAATTTTTAAAAAATATATATATATCACAAAAGGTCTCAAAGATGGAAAGAGAAAGAAAAGCAAAAGAAAATAAATGCCACATAATATTTGGGGGTAAAAATAATGAGAATCCTTTGTGTGAGGAAAGAAAAAAATAGTGAAATGATGTGAGGCAAAATATCAAGTTACATCAAATAATCCTTGGTTTTGAAACCTTTTTAATACATGTTTTGAGCCTATTATATCTATTTCTTTTATGACCCCTCACTTTGACCTACATTACAACCTTGAAAAGCCCATTTTGGATCAAGTGTGAATTGCTTAACTGAATGATCATATATTAAGCGAAGGCATGCTCATGATGAAACAATGGGAACCATGCTACATTGCTCTAAAGTTGGATGTATGGAAGATATCAACAATGGATGAAAAATGAGAAAAAAAATGATGAAAAAAATTAGAAAAAAAAAGAAAAAAATGAGAAAGAAAGAAGAAAAAATGAGAAAATGAAAAAAGATATTCAAATTGCAAAACCTGAAACGGTGATTTTGATAGATCCAGGTCAAATGGTTCACATGGATGGAAGATCAAAGACATCTGAAGACCCCTCAAAACTGGGGCAAAGTTCATCAAGTTCAAAATGACTCTAACATAAATGGAATGAGTTTTTGAAAAAAGAATCCTAGATTAATGTTTGAAAATTGTCTGAATCTTCATCGTTTGGACATACCATTCATCCTTATGACATGTATCCAATTTATTTCCTTCCCATTTGTTTTGTACCAAAATAGTTCTTCATTGATTATCTTTCCATAATTCACCTTGTGTTCTCTTATTTGTTACACCCTAGAATGAATTGAGAAAATGCTTGATTGCATTATGTTTGTCAAGATTTGAAATGATAATGAATGAATGAATATGTGCTTAAAAGAGTCTTGCATTCATTTGAAAAGAAATTCTAAGATGATGGTGGTAACAAAATGAAAAAATGGTAAAAACCTAAAAGAGATGATTTGAAAGGATATATGATGTGACCAAATAGAGATATGATGGAGCAATCTTGAAAAATGGTATAACCAAGTGATGAGTACAAGGATGGAATTGGTCGATATGACTTGCAAGTTATGATTGAATGATGAAAATAATCAGTGGACAAAGTTTGTTTTGGAATGGTTAAACACCTATAAGTAATGACTTAGTGATGGTGGATGAAACTTGTTCTGAAATTTTTTAGTGTTGAGAAGTCTATGAATGGTGGTCAAGTGATGATCGATTGATGAAACTTATTTCAAAGTATTGAAAAACTGAACAAGAAAGACATGCGAAATGATAGAGTTTTGAGAGCCATATTACCATAATTATTTAGGATTTCATGACATTATTAACATTCGCATTACATGCATCATGGTGGCATCATTGCTTGAATAGTACATACACATAATTTGATGAATTAAACTTTGTTTGGGACATGCATGGCACTATGAGAATATAGGTCACCGCATTTGCATCATTAAAAGGCATTTGTATCTATGGTCATAACATTCATTCATGCAAATTGTTGAGTCACTTAAAAAAAAATTATGAATATTTTGATGAGAATTTTTAAGAACTCAAATGAGAATCTTTGAGTTTCAAAATAAAATCTTTGAGAAGTGAAAATCTAAAGTTTGTCGAATGTGAATCTTCGAACAAATGAAAAGTTTGAACTTTTGGATGTGAATCTCCAAAATACAAAGCTTCATCTTTTGGATATGAATTTCTAATGTTTTAAATGAGAATCTTGGAACTTAGATGTGAAACTCTAAGTTTTATTGCATGTGAACCTTTGAACTCAAATGAAAGCTTTGAATTTTTTGATGTGAATTACCAAAATTCAAATGAAAAGCTTTAGATATTTGGATATGAATTCCAAGTTTGCAAACGAGAACCTTTGAAAAGCCTTGAACTTTTAGATGTGAGTCTCCAAAATTTAAATGAGGATCTTTGATGCGAGTCTTGCAAGTTGCAAATGCAAATCTGTGATATCTTACAAATTTGAATGAAACTGAAATTTTTGATAATCAAATTTTTAGTAAATTCTTACGAAGTTGAAAGGTTCTACGAATCTAAACCTATGAATGTTGAACTCAAATTGTGAATCTTTGAGTTCTTCAGTATAAAATTTTTTTCAATCACGCATCTATAACTCCTTTGGACATGATTATCAGAAGCAATTTTCTTTCAAAGTCGTAGTGCTCTGCTGTTTAGAGGAGCAATTTATTTTTCAAAGTCGTAGGTGCCTTTGTTTTAGAGAGCAATTTATTTTCCAAAGTCATGGTGCCTCTATTAGAGGAGCAATTTATTTTTCAAAGTCATGGTACTTTTCAAAGTCGTGGTGCCTCTGTTTAGAGGAGCAATTTACTTTCAAAAGTCGTGGTGCCTCTGTTTAGAGGAGCAATTTACTTTCTCAAAGTCGTGGTGCCTTGTTTAGAGGAGCAATTTTACTTTTCAAAGTCGCGGTGCCTTTGTTTAGAGGAGCAATTTACTTTCTCAAAGTCGTGGTACCACTGTTTAGAGGAGCAATTACTTTTCAGAGTCGTGGTGCCTCTGTTTAGAGGACAATTTACTTTCAAAGTCGTTGACTCTGTTTAGAGGAGCTTGAAAAAAAAATAAAAAAAAACAAAAAAACAAAAAAAAAATTACCTCTGTTTAAAGGAGCTTTGTTTATGTTTCTCAAAGTCGTTGAGCCTTTGTTTAGAGGAGCTTTGATCAATTTAAAAAAAAAAAAAGAGAGCAAGAAAACAAAAAGAAAAAGTTGAGCCTCTGTTTAGAGGAGCTTTTTTTATGTTTCTCAAAGTCGTTGGAGCCTCTGCTTAGAGGAACTTTGATCAAAATTACAAAAAAAAAGCAAAATAAAATAGGCAAAAAAAAAATAATTCCAGTTGAGTCTTGAATGGGTTGTCTACGTCTTTGCACAATTTTTGTTTCACAAAAAATGTGGCAAAGAAGGACAGCTGTAGACACCCCATTTTTGTCCGGAGTCTTTTGTCAATTAAAATCGATCAAAGCTCGATTGTAAATTTTTTCATTTTTTATTTATTTTTATTTCAGATTTTTATTTCATATTTATCATTTTTTTATTTTTATTTATGGTCTACTTATTGTTTATTTTTCTTTTTCTATTTTTATTATCTGATTATTTAAAAAAAAGATTGAGATTAAGTTTGATGATGATCAGAAAGCGATAATTAGATGCTAAATCTTTAGCATTGGATAAACTAATGGGAATTAAACCGAAACACAATCACTTGGTTTTATTATCATTACAATTCACAGTAATAGAAAAATAAAAAAAAAAGATAGAAGAAAAATTCGAATAGGAGAGAGGGAAGCAAAAACAAAGGGGGAAGCCTCCGTTGCCGCTAGGCCCTCAAGGCCTCTCTTTGGTGGGTGACCTCTCCATCCATGACCCAAAAAGTTATTAAAGACCAAGATTTTGTCCAATCTGATGGAATTACTCCAGGTTTGAGGGGAAAGAGACCTTCTTTGAAGATCTGGAATGTCTGATGATTGGGATTTTCTCGCATTCAATGCTTTTCAGAAATAGGCAAGTTGCTTCAAGAAGAGTTTCAGCTAACAGTTGCTTGGATGGTGGGTCACCCAAAGTTTTAGTCGTCGTACCTGGACCAGGTTCTGGAAAACACGTTGGAAAATACGCTCCATTTTGTTACGTCGAGCATTGTGTATGGCTAAGGATGGTGGAATGTGCAACTGATCCTCTTTTGGCTGCTTTTCAGAAGCTATGGTCCAAGGATTTACAAGCTATTGAATAATCAAAATTTTATGGCTAAGGCTTCCTTTTACCGGTAGTGGCGAGTTTGTCACAGGGTGGAGCAATTGCACCTCAAAGCTTGGAATCCTTTGCTACAAAGCATCCATGAACGCTTTGGAGCACAGATTGGATGATGCGAAAGGCAGCATCTGATGTCACAGATGCCAATTACAATCTATTCAGCTGCAGCAACAATTGGGTTTGCAACAACAGCCCAATCAATTACACCAAAATATGCAACCAAGGATTCACGTATCAGGCTTGGAGTTTTAACAAACAAAGCTTCGTGTTGTTCGAGCAGTTGTTTGTCCTTAGAGTTATGTGGAGGTAAACTTTCTGAGGGGGTTTTTGTTTGTGCATTCCTATCTACGTATTCTATAGCAGTGGTTTCAAAATTTTTGATGGAAAGGAATGGTATAAGTGCCCTTCATGGTCAGGCGACAATTTAAATTCTTATCCTATGGACTATGCTGTGGGTTTGCTGTTACTTTACTTCCAGTTCTAGGTGGCAGTTCCGGTGTCCTTCAAGGAGTACTATCCATGACTAAATCGTTGACTAAAAAGCTCTATCAGTTGGCATCCGCAGCATTTACTTGCTTGTTGCTTGGTGATGAGCTGGGCTTCATTTGCTGCTAGGAGTGATGATATCAACCTTTGATCTGAATCAGCATACACTCGAACAAGTTGAGCAATCCGTAATTACTTGCTGCTCTCTTTCAGCCATTATTGGGATGTTGATTCATGTGCATTTCCTTTGGAATCCACGTTAACATATTGATAGCAGCTGTAATATTAGTAATTGTTATTAAAACAATGGTAGTTGCTGCAGTTGTTAAGGGATTTAGATACAGCAACGAAAACAGCTGCATGAAATGGATTATATAAATGATGTGAACATGAGATAGGGAATCGGTGTTAGTCTGGGGTTCTTCAAACAAATCTCTCAAGTGGCCAACTTCCAGGTTATTCTTATGAGCATTCAAAACCAAGTGCCTAATTTCATACATCTTCACCCCTACTCTTTCAGGCTCCATTTGTCTCACCTACTTCAACCCTGTTGAGTCCATAGGCACAACAACAGCTGCAGCAGCCAAACATAATAGGACAATGACAAATGCTACAAATATACAGCAGAATTAGTTAATTGGACAATCTAGTAGAGCCCGTCGAATTTTCAAGTCAAGATAATTTTTTTTTGGTATTTTATTTATTTATTTATTTGTTTTTTTGTGTTAGTTATTTTCAGGAGTATTATTTTTATTTTTTTTACAAAAATAAAAATTTTCAAAAAGAAATATTTTGAGAAAAAGTTGAAAGTATCAATTTTCTTCGAATTAAGTTTTCAAAAAAATATTTTTTAGGAAAGTTAAAAGTATCAATTTTCCTTAAAAATAAATTTTCAAAAAAAAAGATTTTGAGGAAAAGTTGAAAGTATCAATTTTCTGAAAATAAGCTTTCCATAAAAAAAATATTTTTTGAAAAAAAAGTTTGAAAGTATCAATTTTTCCTTAAAATAAATTTTCAAAAAAAGTTTTTAAGGAAAAGTTGAAAGTATCAATTTTCTTAGAAATTAAAGTTTCAAAAGATATTTTGAGAAAAAGTTGAAAGTATCAATTTTTCTTGCACAAAAACAATCATTCTTTTCTTCCTTTTTATTTATTTATTTATTTATTTATTATTTTTTTTAATGTTAAATAATCCGACGATAGAGCCTCTGCAAGTGAAACAATAATTTTTCTTGCATACTCCTGAGGTGAGAAAATTTTTTTAATTTTATGCTAAAAGTATTAGAGTCAATTGAGAATAATTTTTAATAATTAATCACTTGATAAATTTTAAGGCTCATTGGATAACACAAATTTAAGCTGGTACCATCTTTTGATGGGCGTTGTGAGGGTGCTATAACCTTCCTCACACGTAACCGAACTCTCGAACCATGTTCTGATTAGTAGACCTGAACCTATTCTTTTAGGACCCTTAAACTTAGGTGTTTTCTGAAAGGCTAGATTCTTTAGGTGATCAATCGCACCTAAATAAAAAAGATTGTGACTACTCTTTCAAGTCAATGTCTAATAATAGATTCCGAATCTAAACATTATGACAACTAAAATTATAAAAGAAAAAAAATCACGTATTGAACACCTCTCTTTTTTTCCTTCTTTTTCACGTCTCACCATCGCTATTGTCTTCCTCCTACATTCATGATCATTTAGCGGGCACGTTTCTAAATAATGGTGATTATTTCATTCCTACTACCTTTTTTTTTTTTTCTCAATTTCTTATCCTTCTTCGTCTTATCTCACATTTTACCAACCCATTTTTTCTCATCCCGAATGTCAAATTTTCTTTTAATTTTTCTTAATTTGCTCAAACCAACTTCATTATAATTTATTACAAATTTTGATATGTAATTTTTTTTTTCATTCCAATGATGCTTTAAAAGCGAAAGAATGAATGAATTTTTTTTTTTCATTGTAAACTTAGTAAAAAACCAAAATTTTTTAGAATTGAAGGTTGTAGCAAAGATTGTGATAAGCAAAAAAATATAATATATATATAATAATATATATATAATATATAAAACACTTAAGGAAAACTCTTTAAATTTGTTTTTTTTTTTTAAGTAAGTCTACAATTTTCAAGTTTTTTCTTTTCTTTTTATTTATTATTAATATTAAAAAAAGAATATTTTAGTTTATTTTATGTTAACAATATTAAAGAATATATAAATTATCTCTTTTTATTTTATTTTTATTTTTTTTAAGAATTACACCAATGAGCGACAAAGTAATTTTACTTTCCATTTAAACTTTTGCTAAAAGGAAAGCCAATTTTTTAAATTAAAAAACAAAGATTATACTTACTAGAAATCTAATCTCGTTGTTTTCTCACAGACTGGAGGAGAGAATAGAGAGAGAAAAAAGCTCAAAGCAAGAACTCAGGAGAGATCTTCAGCCCAAAATTGCTCTCTCCCGCTCTTGATTTCTTCTTCTCTAGATCTGCAATTTTATTTCAAAAATAAATTTTTGTTGTTGTTGTTGTTGTTGTTATTATTATTATTATTATTATTATTATTCGTGATTGAAAAGAAAAATGCTTGATTCCTTTTCATGTTATTAGATTATAGTCGTCAGATCCTTGTTCAAAATCAACGCTTTTTTTTTCAGAAAAGCGGTCGATATTGACGAAAATTCCAAATTAATTGAAGAAATTGAAAAAAGGGGTTTTGTTTAGTCGTAGTATGTGAGTGTGGGGATGGGGTCAGGCAAAGCGCGACGTGTTCTTCTCAAACAAAATGGATACGTCGATTGAAGGCAAGTTTTTTACTTTTGTAATTCTTTTTTCTCCTGAAATTTTGATTTTGTTACTATTATTTTTCCTTTTCGTGTCATTGGGTTTTTTTTTTTTTTTTGCCCATTTAATTTTATTTACGAACTCGAATCAAGTTGGGTTTTTCCTAGATCTCTTGTTGTTAATGAAATTTTCTAGTTTATTAATTAGATTAATTATGATTTAATTGTTCTAAAAATCAATAATTAAGTTAACCGTGTCCCTCTAGAAACCGGTTGATTAATTATTAGAACGAATGAAACGAGCTCAATGTATAAGCAAGACTAGAAATAAATGGAGTTTGGGTTTGATGGTGCAAGAAGGCAAGTGTTGAATACTTTTTGAACATTAAGGTTCAGGGCTTGTGCATCATATATTATATAGATTGCCCTTTTATTTCTGGTAAAGATGCATAAAGAAAAAAGAAATAGTGTAGCATTTCTTTTCTGTGTTATGAGGGTGTGTCAATTTGTTGGAAGATTCACTCTATGTTCAATCTTTGATTAGCGGGGAAGTATGGTTTATCTTATGGCAGGTGCTTCTGTAAATTGTGGAATTGAAAATTTTCCATCTTGAGGGGTGGTTTTTTTTGGTGCAATATGTAGTTTTGGGAGCTTTGGTGTTATATGGATTTGGGTTCTTCCTGCAACAATGTAGGGGGAGGAAGAAAATAGAAGCTAAGTTTGGATTGATAATAGCAAGTACTTGGAGATTGTGACGTAGGTACTTAGGACTCATTTTGGTGTGTCCAGAAAAATGGTGGAAAATATGCACCCTCATGTATACATTTCTTTCTGGGTTGATTCTCTACCAATGGTGAAATCGTTGAATCATCTATTTTATCTATGCTGTTGTATCCATTAAGTTTCTGCACAAGAGTGGGGATATCTTAATCTCCTCCATAAGATTGGTTCAAAATTCTCTTCCCTTCTTGTTGAAAGTAACCATGGCTTGATTCTCTCTTCCCTTCATAAGATCAACATGAAACATATAGATCAATTTGTTTGCTTTTTCTTGTTTAAATTTTGGATTTTATAGAGAAAAGAGCCATGGCTTTCTTAATTAAATCTGTGTAGAGTTGTGAGCAAACCATCTGTGAAATTGGTACAGATCCATATTATCAATGTTCTATAAAGTTGACAGCCTTTTTTCGTAATATTGGCAAGTGCAATGTTGCTGTTTAATCAGTTTATTTGCTTATGTGAGATTCTGTTCTTAGAATATATAAAACTCCTATACCTAGTAGTTAGTGCAGGAATGTTTGTTGTTTTTGTCATATAATTGATTTTTGTTTCCTCTGTAAATGAATTAGAAGTGGATATGACAGTTTCCTTTATGCAGGCATGTTAAATAATATGAGCTTTATTTTGATGCTTAGTATAAAGAGAAAATGTTGAGCCATTGAGTTCTTCTAAACCCACAGCTGATAGACTTGTTAAATTTTGCAGATCTTCGTGAGAGACATCGGCAAGAATTAGAAAATTTAACATTGACAACACAGCCCTTCAAAACATTAAGGCTTTTCATTCTGGCTATCTTTCAATATTGTAAGCAATCAGTATTATATCTTTTGGCAAAGGGTGGTTGGCTTATGCTTTTAAGCTCTCTAGTAGCAGCTCTTGGAATTTTGCTTATGACTATTGGAGGGCCCTCATGAAAAGGTAATTAAATTTGCAGGTTATCCTAGTATTTTCATCTGTCTTTGTTATAGTTTTCTGTTGATGTACAACAAGCATTTGTATATGATGAGAAGCTTTTTTTATTTGTTTAGAATTGGTGATTGTTGTGCACTATCTGCTCCATTTACCTATCCAATTGAGAAATGCAAAATGGCCCATTATTGGTTTGTTTCGTTGGCGTCTTGTCCTTGGTTGCTGTATTCCTTTCGTTTTTTTTTTTTTTTTTGGGGGGGGGGGGGGGGTTGGGGTACTGGTGGGTAGGGCTCTGGTAGTTCTTATTGTCTTTTAATGAACCATATGTATTTGAACCTTTTTATTTTCTATGGTGATTATGATAAGTTTGTGCACATTATTTAGTTGAAATAATTTCTGTTTCATTCTTATTCTTCATCATTTATTCTGACCAGATTAGTGGAAACAATAATTAACAGTTGATGTTTGATTACATTTTTCAACAGCATGTCCAGGAAGCATCTCGGTATGTTCAGTTTGGATTATGGTGGATTGCACTTGGTGTTGCATCTTCAATTGGTCTTGGTAAGTCATTGATTTCATGATCTTTTATGATGTCTGGAGGAGTATGCTTGATAAATAAAGCATGATTAATCAGCGATTTTCTGTTGCTGATATAGCAGTATAAATTATAGGCCATTTAAATTCTTCTTACTAACATTGGCTGACTAAGCAGATGCCAAAATGGTATTTATGGAAATGTTCAATTTCTTCTGCATTGAAACTTAGGTCTAATCTTTTAGATGGGTTTCTTTCTAATTATTGTTATCTTTTAATTTTTAAGTGACTTAGGTCGCCATGATCTGTTTTCATCAAATCTAGCCCAAAAACAAGCTAACTGCGATAATTTTAGCATTAGCAGTAGCACTTTAATGATTGTTTCCAAGATTGTTGTGTATGGTGTACACATGTGTTTTAACCGTTTTACAGGGATGAAAGAGAGGAAATCATTTTGTCTGGTTTCTGCTATGCCTATATTTGTGCCAATGGAAGTGTTCGGAATCTGATCTGATTAAATGTTTATACTGCTCTGTTATTATTTTGCTATGTTTTGGGGCACCAAAAGAAATATGCCTTGATCTGATTTGTTATTTTTCTACTTCACCTTTCCTATTCCAGGATCTGGTCTGCACACTTTTGTCCTTTATTTGGTCCTCATATTGCCTTGTTTACAATAAAAGCCATGCAATGTGGACGAATAGACCTGAAAAGTGCTCCATATGATACGATACAGTTGAAGACAGTTCCTTCTTGGCTGGACAAATCCTGTGGAGAGTTTGGGCCCCCATCGTTTTCATCATCACATGGGTCAAGGGTTCCTATTAGCAGCATCCTGCCGCAGGTGCAGATGGAGGCTATCTTGTGGGGTATCGGGACTGCACTTGGAGAGCTTCCTCCTTACTTTATCTCAAGGGCAGGTATGAGTACCATCTCTTAGATGTGATATATTTTATTACAATAACAAGAATTGCTAGAAGAGTTTGTTTATGATAGCTGGTGAAGGCATTTCTGGAAGAGTCCCCAATCTTGTTTGCATTGGGGTTGATAAATGATATAATAATGACTTAGGATCTAAACGTTTGTAATGGACCTGTCCTTGCAAAGGAGTTCCTTGATCCCATTTGTTCGGAGATATTAAGAAACCCATCTTTTTATTTTCGTAACCCTCTAAGAAAATGGGTTTAAAGTTCTATTGTGGAAATTCCATTTTCCTTTACAATTAGTAACGTAGGAAGAAGTAGCAAAATCTCATAATTTACAATCTATTCATTCAATATTTCCTTTTTTAAAGGACAAATTCTCACATTTAAATTATGCGTTAGATTACTAATACCTTACCCCATCCATCTAGAAATCTTGGTTCAAGCCCTTCGCTACTGGATAAAAGATGCTTCTTCTTTGCATTTATTACGGTTCTCTCTCTACGAGTATTGTAATTTGAAGAGTTTTAATGTTTGAAGTTTTCCTTTGATTAATAACATGAAGTTTTAAATGTTGTTTCTTGATGAAATTGGCTTGACTTTGCAATGTAGTTGCCTTCTTTCACTTTTGACTCTGTTTTGGTAGGTGATTGAATTTTCTATGTGAACTTTAGGGTTGCTATTCTTTGTCTGAATGTTGGTTGTCTACTGAAGATTGTATATCCATTTAGATTTTCTACTTGTACTCCATACTATTAAAATATCCATCTTACATTGATCTTCTGCTTTATGCAGCTAGTCTATCAGGTAGCAAATTTGATGCCCTGGAAGAATTAAATTCTTCCTCAAGTGAGGATAATGGAGTCATTGCTACTCACCTAAAACAGATCAAACACTGGCTGTTATCCCACTCCCAACATTTGAACTTCTTCACCCATTTTAGTGCTTGCCTCGGTCAGTTGTAATTTTTATCTTTTTCATTTCATAGCACTACATTTTTGAACAATGCCAAATATTATGCAGCATTAGACATTTTCGTTTTAGTGCATATTGTTTGTCTGACTACGATATCCCTGTTTTTTGTCTGCATGCACATGAACAAAAGCACACTTAAACCTGCACACCCTCACGCACTTGTTGACCTAAAAATATCAATGTTCTAATGCATTATCTCCAGAGTAAAATCATACTTAAATGATATCCATTCTGGTAAAAGTTTCTCATGCTGCAAATTTTGTTCCTAAGGATTTAATGTGAAAATTTCCACCTATCAATTATGAAGTGTTGGTATTATTTTTTGATAGCATAATGGAGAAACCTGAATGGTTTTTGAACTCTAAGCCTTGTTAATTATTTTCATTTAAAGATCATATAAATTGACCATGGTTTATAAACGCTATTTATGCCATTGTTGATTGATGTTACCATGTAAACCTGCTGATGAACTGAATTATGTTTCAGGTCCCAAATCCTTTATTTGACCTTGCTGGCATCATGTGTGGACAGTTTGGGATTCCATTCTGGAAGTTCTTTCTCGCAACATTGATTGGAAAGGCAATTATTAAAACTCACATACAGGTTTGTGATGTTCTCTTTGTGTTTTACATGCAAAAAGAGTCTCAGTTGACTTCACTTTTTTCTGCTTCTACTCAATCGAGCTGTTTTGTGTTTATACTTCATTGTTTTGCTTTTGGTATTGGTATTGGCATTGGCATTGGCCAAAATGTCTCAACTCTCAAATGATTTAGGTTGAATTGACTACTGCCAGAGAATGACAACCTTCTCTGTTTCCTATTGTCTTGATGAAGCTAGATTTTCCTGATTCTTATTTTGCAAGTCCAGCCTGCTCAAGCATGTTTTAAGTACCTATTTGATTCTTTTTCTGCAGACGGTTTTTATTATCTCTGTCTGTAATAATCAACTCCTGGACTGGATAGAGAATGAATTGATTTGGGTGCTTAGCCTCATACCTGGATTGGATGCTTTCTTGCCCACACTCACAGCAAAACTCCATGCAGTCAAAGAGAAGTACCTGGCCACCCCACGTACCATGCCTTCAAATATTAAGGTACTCCATTAAGCCAGTACAAAAGATCTATCCATTTTAGAGTGAGTTTAACTGACTAGCACCCACTATGGAAATAGAGCCTAGTCAAATCTGACAATTATAAATCTGCTCTACAAAATTGTGCTGCAGGAGAAGTGGGATTTTTCGTTTGCTTTGATCTGGAACATTGTTGTCTGGCTTATGCTCATAAACTTCTTTGTCAAGATTGTCAATGCAACTGCTCAGAGGTATCTGAAGAAGCAGCAGGATAAGCAGCTAGAGGAGAAGTTACCTGCTTCGACACGATCAGATTAGGAGTTTGACTGTTTTTGTTTCGATGAAGTGGCTACACTGCTCCGCATCGTCCTTTTTTTTTTTCTTTGTTTGCAAGTAGCGTAAGTGAACTACAAGTTAATGCTCATTCATAAATTACCATTGAAGTTACTTCCATGTTAGAACTTGTATAGAAAAAAATAGGAACACGGACAGAACACAGACAAGAGAAGCTACAGGTTATCTATCCTGTCCTGTGTAATGCTGGGGAAATCATTGTTTCGGGCTGTTCTTCTGCCATTATTAAGTACTGTTTGAGGTGGGAAATTTGGAATCTCGTTATTCTTTGGCAATCCAAGAAAAACTATCTGCCTTCCCTTAAACTCCCAGCTTTGCGTTCTATCTCCAGTCATTATTGCATTATATGCGTATGAAAGATTTTCCTGATTATTGCTTCCAAGTTCTAGAAAATCATTATTCAATTTGCATTAGTGGGGATATGGTAGGCATCTGGCTTCCACTTTAAGCTTTTAATAATACTCAAAATGTTGTAAGAAAAAATAGCATGATGTCATCAATATTGTCATTTATACAATAAATTTCAACTTTTAACTGAATTTTAAGTAATAAAATAACAGACAGACAACATTGAAAACATTGGAGTTTGTGTGTGCTTGACTCTGAACTCTGGTCTTTAGCCTTACAAGGTAATAAACTAACGTTAATCTGGGAGTTGATTAACTAATAAGGAGGTTATGGCCAACTAAAAGACAATTCACAATTGTCTTGTTTATGGAAAAATGAAATTATATTTTGTGTTGAAAGAGGCTGAATAAAATATTGAATTAGGAGCAATGACCTAAACCTCCATTAACCAAAAATTCTCCCTTACACCTAAAGAGAATGAAGGGAATTATAGAAATAGGGTTAAGATATTAAAGACATTAATTATTTTATTTTTAAAATAAATTTTTATATTTTTTTATACTTAAATAAATTTTATCTTTTGATTTATATTTAAATAAAATTTTATTTAGATTAAATATTTATTTAAGTATAAATTAAAGATTAAAATTTTATTTGAATACAAATTAAAATTAAAAATTTATTTGAATGCAAATTAAAAGTTTAAAGGTTTTTTTTTTTATTATTATTTTTTTAGCCTAAAAATAAAGTCTAAAATACTTTTATTTTTTTAATATACTTGTGAATTAATTGATGCTAATTATGATACAGTGTTGTCATTAAGCATTCATAATTTATGCCAATCTGGCCTAAAGAATAAAAAACAAATAATTATTTAATGTATTTGGCTTTTGATAATCATGATTTGAACAACCTGTCCATACAGAACTGGCATTAATTTGTTGGCATCGTAAAATATTTTTGAAGCAACATGATTAATTCACTTTCACCAATACCTAAGAGGAGAAACATTATTTGTTAGACCAAGTTTCTGGTGTTTTTAAAAGTTGGAGACTGAGAATATATCAAAAATCACAATTTCTAAATTATCCTTAAATTATTAATATATATTTTATATATTGGCATTCGTGGAGAATCATTTCTTAGAATAACGACAATTATTTGAATTAGAATAAATAAAATTTCATGTATTAAAAAAAGGCTTGGGAGTGTGTAATGCTTTAAAATATATAAGGAGAAAAGGTTTATCTACATAAAATATTGGTTTGCTTTTTTTTTTTATAATTCACTTTTCCCAAATAATATTGACTTTTTGGATTGCAAAATCTTGAATTGATAAAAAAATTTGGCCAGTTTAATCATGTTAATTGATAGTTATTAAAATGAAAAATGATCTTAAACAACTTGCATTTTGCTTGATATCTGAGTTTTTGTTTTTTTTTTTTTTTACTAATTTTGCTTGATATTTGTTAAATCAATTATGATTGCTTAGAAATTAAAACTTAATTTAATTTAATTGATTCATATAATTATTTTTAAAAAAAATAATATTTATTAAATTTTAATTTTAGTTTTTAATACTTTCAATTATTTTATTTATTTTCGAACCTACAACTTTTTTTATAAAAAATTAAAAAAAAAAAAAAAACCTTACCCCTCTTAATGGTTGTTACTTGTTATTCTCTTGAAGAGTACAGAGGTTCAAAGTTCTAATCCCCTTTTCTCTTCGTATCTCACAAATAAATAAATAAATAAAATTAAAAATTTAAGGTTGGAATCACATTTCCCCTCTTGGTCTTTGTTAGGATGTTAAAAAAAAAAAAAAAAAAAAAAACTTCTTACATACATTGAAGGCAAAGAAAATAAAAATAAAACATTATTCGCAGTTTAGGGTTATATTAATATATATCCTAAACACAAACCATGCAGGTTTAAGTTTTAGGAAGGCTAATATATATATATATATATATATAAAACACTTTCGAATTCTATTATTTTATTTAGATAAGTTCGTATATTTTTATTATACTTAAATAAATTATTATTTTTTAATTTATATATAAATCAACTCTTATTTCAAATAATTTTGATTTATGTTAAAGACTTTTTTTATACAAATTAAAAATTTATTTAGATACAAAGTAAATGTTAAATACTTATTTGAATGTAATAAAAATATAAAGATTTATTTAAATAAAATGATAAAGTTTATGAATTTTTTTTATTATTTTAGTCTTTTAAGATATTGAGATGGAAAATTTTAAACTAATATATATAAGAGTTAAATGACCATGGTATTTTAAATTATTTATGTATTGGAATTTTGGTTTTTGTTTTGATGTTGATTCATAAATTAAACAAAAAACTCTTGAACTAAAATTAAATAAACATTCAAGCAATATCATTTTATTACAATCATTTTATTGTAATTAATTGAACTCTCAAACATTTATTTTTATTAAATTGAAATTTTAAAACATTTATTTTAATCTAATTAAACTTTCAATTAGATGAAAATAAATATTGACCGTTAATCAAATTTCATCCAATAAAAACTCAATTAAGTAAAAATAAATATTTGGTTGAGTGCTTTTCACAATTGTAAATCCCCAAATTATAATTAAAGGGACAGGCTTGAAGAACAGATAGTAATTGGCAAGTAGTAGTGTTAACTAACAAGTTTGAGATAAGTACAGTATTAGGTATTCCATTTTTAAGGACTTTGATTCAATTTGTTTGCACTGTTTTTTTTTTTTTTTCTGAAGAAATTCCAAGAAAGTTGGGAAAGAAAGTGGCTGAGAAAATTCTTGAAAGAAAAAAGGTTAACTATTCAAAAGAAAAGAATATGAAAGCTGGAAGTGAAAAGCATGATTAATCCTATTTTAATGAAATCTCTAAAAAAGTTTAAGAAAATAAAATTTTGGCATTCCAAATCCATCCAAATTATACATTTGAAGAAGCTTACTTTACCCTATTCCCTAATGCTATCAAATTGTTAGCCTAACAATCATTTTAAGATAAAATTTTTATCATTTAAATTCAAAAAATTTTAATTCTGAAATTATTATTAATATTGTTAAATTAATAATTCATTGATAAATTTTTTTTGCTGACAAGGTTATATTGGAAAAAAATTTTCATTCAATACAATATAAAATTTTTTACTGATCGTAGTTTCAATTTTAGTGTATAAATGGTTTTATAAATAATATGTTAACAAATTTTATTAAATTACTTCAAAAATACTTTGAAAATTACGAAAATAACATTGTACAACTGTTCAAAGACAAAATCATTCCTAACTTATTGAATAAGACTAAACTAGCTTGTCGCATTCGCATAGGGACCACGTTTCTCTTTCTATTTTCTATTATTATGTCTAGGTTTAATAGAATTAAATCGAGTTAATATAATAAAAAAATTAAGTTTAAATTTGATTTTTAACTCATAATTTAATTTTTAATTTGAATTTGATCGAATTTTATTTTTTTAATTCGAGTTTGATTCGTGATCGAAATTGAACTATTTAAATTCGTTTCATTAAGTTCAATTAATATATAAAAATTAATTCGATTCATATATTCGATAAAAATTCGATTATTTGTGCTCAAACTAAAATTAAAATTTGAGATATTTTATTAATTAAAATAATAAAAATATATTTAAATATAAAAATTTGATTAGACTTATCAAATACTTGAATCAGGTATAAGAATATTCGAACTCGATTCAATCGATAAATTAAATTACTCGAGTTCGAACTCAATTCAATAATAATTGAATCAAATTTGAGCTTTATTTGAATCGAATCTTAATAATTTATGAGTATTAATGTATCATTTATATTTTTAATTATACTTTTGAGCTCAAAATAAATAAAAATAAATATTTTTTTAATAGTAACCTGACGGGACCTCCACACAAACTCACGTGCATATTGCAGTCTATCCCAAAACCCTGTGAGATGAAGTGAGGGCAGTGGCACCTACCACCGAAATCTGGCTGAGGTACCTACCCCTATAACGGTGGAGCGGGGCCCTTTTGATTCGAATATGCAATACTCAAATAAAAGCCAAATCATGAATAAATAAATAAATAAATGAAGAGACGGACAAAGGTGGCAGACAAGCGGATCTCAATTAAATTGGATTATTTCGGATACGATTATTTTAGGTAAAAAAAATTAAGATGTTTTTCTATTTATGTTATTTTAAATCTGAATTATTTTGAATTTGAATTATTTTAAATTTGATTCATTTTAAAATTTAAATTTTTTAATTCCAATTGCTTTGAATTTAAGTTACTAATTTTTAAAAATAAATCAAATTGAATTTTGAAAGAATTGTTTGGATAAAATCAATAAGATTTTAATGTTACATTTTATCTAATTGAAAGATTTTAATGTTACAATAAAATCAATAATATTTTATGTAATTGTAATAAAGTTTTTTAATGTTACATTTTATCAACTTGTAATATATTTTTAATTTTCATTTTGATATCATAAAAAAATTATCTATGACGTATAATTGTAAAAAAATTTTAAAAAAACTTTTTTATTTATGGGGTATTATCATAGAAATTGAATTTAGTTATAATATTTTATTTTTCAAGCTTTTCACTCGTAACTAAGAGGATACTTTTAATTAAAAAAATCTCTAAAGACTAAATGCTTTAAAAATTATATATAAAATAATTTTAAAGTTAAATATTATTTGATTTTTAATTTTGTTTTATTTATTTTACTATTTTTATTAAACTAATTTTTTTTAAAATAAATCATACTTAATTTAAGTTCAAATCATTTTATATCAATCATTTGAATTATTCGAGTTTGAATTAATTCAATTATAGGTTTTTTTTTTTTGAATTGTTTTGAATTTAAATGATTTTGAATTAAAATTAATTTCGTGTTTGTGTTGCACAAATTCGGGTTGATCACTTTTTTTAGTCAAATCCAGTTGAATTAAGTTATGTTTGAGTTTAAACAAATTGAATGAATTTTTTAAATTCGAATCAGTTCTGACAGCTTTAAAAATGAATAACACAAATCTAAACTATAAGTGTGAACTTGTGTTTTATATTTATAACAGGAACTTATATGGTAAGTTTACATTTTATAATTTTATAATAAGATTAACAAATAATATCATTAATTTTATATAGTTAAATATCAACCATTGACCAAATTTCAAAGTGAAGAAAGGTAAAATCTTTGTATCAAGTAATGAGATTGCTAAACAAAATTTAAAATATTTTTTGCAAAATTTTAATGTTCTATGCAAAATTTAAAGGATTTTCAATTTAGGTGATAGTTTTTATTTTCCACTTTATTAATTGTTTATGCAATTAATTAAAAATAAAAAAATAATAATTAAAATATTCTTTTTAATAAATTTAAAGTAATTGGTGTGTTTTAAAATAGCTAAAGAGCATTATAAAATAAAAAATAATTATACACAAATTAATAAAATATTAACATAAAATATACTTTTAAGAAAAACAATATAAAAGAATTTTTTTAAAAATAAATATTTTAAAAATTATTAACATAAACATATGAAGGGAATAATAAAATTTATAATTGATGTAAAATTAGTTAAAAGTGTTGCAACATACACTAAAAAACAAGTTATAAAAAATTTAAATATAATTGAATATAAGAATAAGCATCAAAAGATATTGTTTTAACATAAATAATTAAGTTAGTAATATAAATTTTAAATTAATTATTTTTCTTGAAAATATATAAGAAAAATGGCTAAAAAATATTTGCAAGATAAAAAAAAAAAGAGAAATGATATTTTAGAATAAAAAATTAATAAATAATTTATTAACATAAGCAAGTGAGAGGAATTGTAAAATTCATAATATTTGGCATAAAATGGGTTAGAAGTGTTCTAACATCTATAAAAGAGTTATAATAATTCTAAATGTAATAGAATATAATAACAACATAAGAACTTATTGTAATGTGAATAATAAAGTTGTCAACATAAAATTTTAATTAATTATTATTCATGTAAATATATAAAAAAATATAATAAATAATAAAAATATAGGTAAAGTAAGCAAATGTGAGAAAACATAAAATTCAAATTATTTGGTATAAAATAGATAAGAAGTGTCGTAACATAGCTATTATAATTCTAAATGTAATAAATGTAAGAATAATTATGAAAACATATTATTATAACATAAATAATTAAGTTAGAAACGTAAAATTTTAAATAATTATTATTTTTACAAGATATAAGAAAAATAGGTAATAAGTAACAAAAAATTATAGTAACGTAAATAGGTGAGAGATGACGTAAAATTTGTATTTGCATAAAATTGGTAAGAAGTGTTATAATATTAAAAAAAAAGTTATGACATTAAAAAAAAAGTTATGACAATGTCTAAATTTAATTAAAAGTAAGAATAATCATAAACAAAATATTATTAATGTTAGAAATGATTTTCAAAATATTAAAGATTATTAATTATGTTAATTAAGGAAATAAGAAATCTAAGATTAAACTTGGAATGTACTTTAAAGCTAGGTAGAGATAGATTTTTAAGTTCTAGCAAGGGCATCCAAATTCTCCATTAAGAGCATCTGAATTCTACCTTTCTGTTTAAAAAGTCTGGTCAGGGCATTTGAATGCCGTATTCAAGGCATCTAACTTTGTGTTTGCATTATGGAAACAAAAAAAAAAAAAAAAATGATATTTGAATGACCATACAAGGCATTTGAATGATCTTGTACAAAAGTCATGATTTTTCATGATGAATGAAAGGTTTCTTATGGTTTAAGGTATGATCTTTCAGTTTGCCTATTAGGTATTGAATTGATCAATCTTTGAACTGTTCAATTATTGACTGGGCTTTGAGTCCAAGTATATAATTTTTATATTATTTTATTTAAAAAAAATAAGAAAAAAAACCATGTTGAAATCTGGGGAAATCATGGAAGGGTCTTGGCATTAATTTCATAAATCCAATATGGAAATTAAATCATGGGATTTTATAAGGGGAAATCAATTGCAGATTAAATGATTTTGGAGATCTTAATGAAAAAAGAAAGTCATAAATCAAATCAAATTGCATAAGATCAAATCATTACATATTCAAGGATTCGGTCAAAGTAATTCTTCCAAATTTGAAGGGAATTGGATCCCTATATAAACCCCATTCCACACTCAGCAAATGAATAGGGAAAATAGGTAAAAAGGATACAAAAAAATTACACAGTTTCAAGAGAGTTTTTTTTCTGACAATAAGGTTTTGAAATTTTTAGGAAATTTAGGAAATGGTGAGTAATTCAGTCAAGGCAGTTTCTGGGAGGCAAGGAAGGTGATTTTATTTTTATTTTTATTTTTTTGCATTTTTTTTGGAATTTTTAAAAAAATTTTGAAAATTAGATGAATTTTTTAATTTTTTTAATTGAATTTTTTTGACTAAAATTGAAGTTTCTAGTGAGATTCCGATGAGTTTTACAGAATCCGACTAGTTCCCAGTTTTTGGCCACCAGTGTTTATGTTTTTCTATAGAGAGAAGCAAAGAGAAAAAGGGCTAGAGAGAGTGTAAGGAAATCTGAAACAAAAAACAAAAGTTTTGCCTTCTATATTGGTGTTAAATGGCATCGTTTTGGATCCAGAGTTCATTAGGATCCACGTGTTTCCCATACCCATACCCAGATCCGATTTGTTGCGTACCCAATTGCAACTGGTTCCAACAGCTCCTCTCAAGCCAAGCCAAGCTGTCTTAACCAAGCCATTCCAGCCAGCTTTGTGCCTAAGTTGAGCCACGATTCCAAGCCACCAACCAAGCTGAATTTTGAGAATTAATTTTATTTTATTATTTTGTTTGTTATTTAATTATTTATATTTGTTATTCATTTATAAATATTTTTATATAAAAATATTTTAAAATAAAAAAAATCATTATCAACATATTAAAAGGTTTAAGTTTCAAAAAATAATAAAATGATTTAAAAAAAAAGCTTTATTAATATATTGGAGGACTCGTGGTTTTATAAAGTTTTACCAACATATTGGAAATCTTATGATTATTAAGTTTTTTTTTAATAATTTTCATAAAATCCTACCAACATAATGTAGGATATTCTTTAACAGAAAATTTTACCAACATATTAAAATATATTTTTAAAAATAAATTATTTTTATAAAAATTAAATTTTGAATCTCTGATAATAAAATTATTAAGAGCATTACAAATAGCAATCTCTATACAAATTCTTAGGTGAAAAAATCTTTCTCTAAATTTTACTAACATATTGGAGAATGTAGATAAAAATTTTCGATACCAAGATTCTAAATCTCATTATCCCAAATGAAAAATTTTTTTACAAAAAAAATTAAGTGAATCCGATGATGAAGCCTCTTCTAAGCATAACAAATAGTGTCCTTAAATATTCTTGAGGTGAGAAAATGTTATTAAATTATTACCAACATATTGAAGTAATTTAAGAAAATTTTTCAATATTAAATTATTTCATAAACTATAAATATGTTTTAAGGCTTGGATAACTTAAAATCAAATCGGTTTCATCCTTTCGATGAGCTCTGTGAGCGTACTATAACTTTTCTCATTGCAATCGTACTCTCGAATTAGAAATTTAGTTTTGTGAGCGTGCACATTGTTTTGTGGTCAGCCACTGTTCAAGATGTGATATGTTTCACAATTCAACCTCTTTGCATCTAAGTATCTCATGATTTTCAGTATTAATTTTTCTTAACAAAGGGAAATATGATTTCCAAATATTTAAATGATAACTTGGCCCGGGCCCCCTACCTCAAGTACCCTCCCCTCCAAGAACAAAAGTTTATTGCATGCATAATCATAATCAACCCATCCGCACAACTAATTTCATAAAATATGATGCATTTTTTTTTGTTTAATGTATAAATTGTTGTAATCATAAAGTTTATTTCTTTTTTTAATGCATACATAATCATAAAGTTTTATTTCTTTTTTTTTTAATTATTTTCCCTAAATCTAATACTCAAAGATGTGGTTGACCTTAGAAAGGAGGTTGAAAATTGCTCTCATTCATTGACCCAATTATTGAATTAAAATGATTTTCAAAATAATTTAAATCTAAAACAGCTCAAATTTCTTTCAATCCAAAATTATTCGGCCTAAAGTAATCTTATCTAAATTCAATTAGTTCATTTGGCGCTTTAAGCTACTCTTTCCATTAAATGATTCCTTTTGTCGCTTGAGAAAAAAAAAAACAAAACAAAAAGGGGCTAAAGATCATTAAAGAAAATCCTGATTATAATTAAAAAATTATTTAAGTTTATATTTTTTATTAATATTAATTAATTCTTTTAATATTTATTTATATTCAATTAAATTCTTATTTGGTTAAAAATTTAACAAAAAATTTTTTACCAATTAAAATAAAATTTCATGCGATATTAATAAAAAAATAAAAATTTATCACATGACGATTAATATATCTGATAATTAAATAAAATAATTTTTTTCTTTTTTTCTCTGTTTTCTTTTCACTTTTCTTAAGATAATTTTAAGAGTTCAATGAAGTATAGTTGATTGGAGGTTGGATTTGAAACCGAACAGAAGAGAAATGAGTTTTGTATGTTTGTATTATATTAACTTTTTTTTTTTGTTTTAAAGTTGGTCAGTTGGCTCAAATTCATCCATCTTATCTTATTTGCCAGCACACAATATCTATCTCTTTTTATCACCACACACAACAATCAAAACATAAAACAAACTTCTGTCTCAGAATATTCCTTGTTGCGGCAGAAAATTCTAAACGAAATTTTCTTTGAGCCCAGTAAATAAAATGTACAGAAAATAATTTAATCAAGTAGTAAAAGACTAGTTAAAAGTAAGGCATATTACCCAAAGAGGCACATAATCAAAATGGAGAGTTATATAAAAAAATCTAAGAGGGTTACTCTTATATGTGATAGACAAATACATATACACCTTTCAGTTGCATAAATATTATGTCAAAAGATTTGTTGAGTCATCTATCTTGGAAAATTCAAAATCCTAAAAGAAAAGAAGAGAATCATAAGAAAAAGAACCTCCATTACAGCCCCAAAAGATGGAAAAGTAGGTGTTGCTCTTCCTTTCTTTTCCTCATCCCTACCATCTTCTTTTGCCCTACAAAACATTTTTGACTCCATCTTCTGCCCACCAAACCAATCAAATTTAATTAGAGACTTCAGGATCAACCTTCTCAGGTTATAAACACAAGATTACATAAATATGTTGGATACACATTGCAAGGCACAATTTACAAGGAACAATTTCCCCACCACTGCATTAATCTTTGCAAAATTGTGGGTTGAGTGAGTTCTATGCCACGTAATAGCTTTCAATCACCTCCGCTTTTGCATTTTGTCAAGTCTTGTTTGGGCTGTGTCAGAGCGCATAATGTCATTTCTGGGCAAGAAACCAGTGTCCCCTTCATAAATCTTCAGTACCCAATCTAACTAAATCTCTTTTTGTTGCTGAATCTGTTTCTTGTTCACTATATGGGGTTTGCAATACGAAGCAAAAAGGAACATAATTCTACTCACCAGCAGGTTGATCTGCTGGTTTTACCTGAACAGCAGCAGGGACAGCATGAACAAATGGGAAGCCTGGCACATACTGATGCGGCTTTCCAGAGGACTGAGTAGTAGCAAATTGTGCAGCATGGATAAGTCCCTGTGACGCTAAGCCACCTCCTTTCATATTGCCTGCAGCAGCAGCAACTACTGCCTTTGCAGGGTCAGTGGTGCCAGTGTTGGCAAGAGTAACCGCAGAACACATCGACAACATTGAAGTTGTTGATGAGCTTGGAGGCTGTGTGTGCTGTTGCTCATTGCGGTGTTTTTGAAGATAGTACCCACTTGCAGCTGTTGCACTTGCTGAGTTTTGAACTTGGCCCTGCATGAAAGCATTAGAAAATAACATCTGCGTTTGATGCAATGCATGCTTTTGATGCTGATGCTGCTGCTGTTGCGCCACTTGGGGCTTGGTTACAGTATTTGAAGATGAACTAATGTGAGGGTTTCCCAGGATTGATGGCACACTCCTTCCACCGACAGGAGATGACTTCAGACTAGGCACTGAAGGTGAGTTCTTGGCCTGCTGAGTCGATAAACTAGATGCTTGGCCACCTTTGTTGCCAGTAGAAGTGGAACTAGCTGTCCTTGGGCTACCACCAGCACTCCTGGAGATTGAAGTTGAGGGAGAGCCAACCATCATAGGATGAGAGGGGGATGGAGTACTACCAGTAGGCTGTTGGCCTTGTGTTGATTTAGAATTAGCAGCAAAAGAAATGTGTGTGTGGCTTTGCTGTGGCCGACCTTGTTGCGGGGGAATATTCTTGAGGGATGATGAAGTTGAAGATAGAGATGCAGAAGGAACTTGAGAGATAGCTGTCCTCATAGAATTCTTCCATTGAGGAGACTGAGCTGAACTGCCACTGCTTTGCACTAGATTTTGAGGATATGCAGACAGGGCATTTGGAAACCTGGCAGGCATAGATGGTGAAGGAAGGTGATCAGAATAAGCACTTCCATTACTTTTTGCTGGTGTCTTACTTTGGGGAGCAGGAGCAGCCCCAAATTGGTGCGGCTTCTGAAGCTGAAGCATCTGCTGTTGCTGTTGTTGATTCCGCTTAAGTTGCAGCTGAGAATTAGGAGCATTGATGCCACTGATTGAAGCTGGCATAACCGAACCTGAAGTTCTGGCAGGTGCAGAGCCAAGATTAAGTGTACGGACAGAACTATCAATGACATTGTTGCCTGGATTAGTGGAAACAGATGAATCAGACAGATCCGGCCTAGAGAAGGCAATGGACTGCCCAAAAGTTTCTGAACTCTTTCCTGCCATGGCCTTCCTTTCTTCTTCCACACTAGATGCATCCCTAGTACCGCGTTTCCCATCTTCGGAAGCATGATAATTATTCTTCTTCTGTTGTGCAGCTTGGGCAGCTGTAGCAGCCGCCATAATCTGCTGATAGCCTTGCCTTGTACTTTCCGGAAGGCCATGATTTTGTGCAAAGGAGGAAATATCAAGGCCTGGAGCAGTAGAACCATTAAATGACATAGCAAAAGCTTGAGATGTGAGAATATCAACTCCAGCCTTTGAGACTGGCTGCTGTGGCTGCTGTGTTGATTGCTTCTTCTCCCCATGGTTACCACTGGAACTCATGGAACCACCCATTGAAGGAGCAGTCATCAAAGCAAAATTTGGAGTATGTAAAGGCATAGCAAAATTCTGACCATAAATATTCATATTCGCCTGAGATAGTCGGCTATCAGCCTTTGATGGGATATCTTCGCTACCTAATTCACCCTCAAGTTGCCGAGCTTGATGAGAAGCATGCTTACTTGGCTGTTGCTGCTGTTGCTGAAGCTGTAGGGGATGAGGTGACTGATTTTTTGGGGTCGGAAAAACTTGCAAGTTTCCACTGCCATTACTCACACCACTTCCATTTGGTCTCTTCTGCTGGTTCTGCAAATGCTTCTGGGAGGATGATGAACCACTGGACATGCTAGTGTTCTGATGACCTTGTTGGCTTTGCTGTAACTGTGTGGGTGGCTGTTGCTGTTGCTGAAGCTGTGAAGGACGAAGCATTTGGGCAGAATAGAAAGATCCATGAATAAAAGGTATAGGCTGAGCATGATTAGCTTGATAAGCAGGCTGTGCTCCAACATGTGCAGGAATAGGAAATGGATAGGCATTATTCTGCAGAATTGCCAAGTACTGGGTTTCATTGCCTGGCATATTTGGGTAGTTGAAGCTCAGAGCTGGGGCTGCCGGGGTGGCACTCACTGAGGCTGAGTTAGATGTAATCGAAGAAGCTGTGCTGCCAGCAGCAGGAGATTTCCCAGACCCAGGTTGGACAGATGCAGCAGCAGCAGGGCTGCTGCTGCTGGCTCAATGGGAAAATAAGAGCTGGACCATGCTGAAATTAAACAGACCAGAATGAAAATTTTCAAAAAGATAGTCGAAATTCGATGGTGTAATTATCACAACACAGGAGTGCAAAAAATATTAAACAGAAGAAGAGGTTAGGGGGCAAAAAGCATACCAGGATATTACCGGATGCCCCTGAAGGTAAAGCTTGCTGGAGCAGTATTTGCTTCCTCTGTGCAGCGTCCACCATGTTTGCAGCCGCCTGAGAACCTTTACCTTTGCCAACATGACCAGGAAAAATTGCAAGACCCTGCCCCTTCTCTTGTACAGAATTCACACCTCTCACAGAAATGTTCCCATGCAATTCCGAAGTGGGCACTACATTTAGATTGCAAACCTTCGGCCCATAGATTGATGCTGAACCAGGTGCTGCTGGCCAGAAAGGATTCATCTTCATAAATTGCTGGAAATAGTGTATATTCCGAGCAATGTAGCTATGGGTTGCACATCTTGGTGGTCTTGGTTGAGTAAAAAGCAAATGTGGAGGCTGCAAAAGTCCAAAATTTCAAGATAAATTAGGGCAACAGAAAAAAAAAATCAAGAGCTGTAAAAAAAAACACAGCGACATGCCTGAATAGCTGCTGAAGATATAGGGCTCCCATCCATGGATACAACACCTTGTAGAGGAGCCATGTATCTGTTCAGGAAAAGAAAAATTAATTTTCCCCCATTATAACATCTAAACAACTGGTTTAGATCTGCTAGTGACAAAAAAGCACAAAACTAATATCAAATCATCCCAGCTATACCCCATTGGAGGAAGTCCACTAGGCCAGTTAGCCATTGACATCGGCAAAGGTAAAGAACCAGAGTGTGCTGTAGAAGGCAAAAAAAACCTCCAGATCAGCAACACAAGGAGAGGGGAAATTTCCACGGGGAGAAAAAGAAAACAAGGAGGATTATTTTACCAGTTTTCTCCATACTGGGCTGTTGATGCTGCAGCTTTTGAACATGGTGGTTGAGCTTGTTCGCACCAATACTACCTGTGCCACTATCTCTATCAGATTTCTCCAAATCAAGCAGTAGATCAATATTCCTTTCTTTCTTTACAAATGGTTTATGTGATTCAGTTTCTTCAGCAATCGGTTTGGCCTTCTTATTACTATCCTCAGCATCCACATTCACATCTTCCTTTTCGATTTTCACTCTTTTATCATCTTCCTTTACCATAGAGTTCATCTCCTGCACATAGAAACAAATGAAAAAAAAAAAAAAAAACCCATTAATTTATGAGACATCATATCAAAAGATAGGTGACAGCTAGGTGACTAACCAATTCCATATCTATGGCCATTGGTTTAGGATCTGAAGCCCCAAAATCACCATCAGCATCCCTTTCTGCAGATGATCTAGACGGAGGAGCCTAATACCCAAAAAAAAAAAAAAAAGAAAGAAAAGAAAAATAAAATCTTAGAAATCCCATAGTCGAGAATTAAAAAGATTGGATCTTTTAACAAAAAGGGATCCACACCATCAGATCTATCTGGAACTTCTCTTCCCGCTGGCCCTCAATCTCACAAACCGTTGAATTCCTGGAATACCAAAATTTTCCAATTAGGAAAACTTTCAAACCTTCAAGATTTAACAAAAGAAGAAATGAGTAAAAGGAAATAATGCTCACGTTTTTGTTACTGTCAAATTCTCATGCTCATCATTCAATCGGACACCGGCCGAAGAAGGATTAATAATAGAAGAAGGTGAAGATTCCTTCTTTGCCAATTGAGAGTCTTCTTTTGTACTGATACCGATATCTCTACTCTCAGATGCTATGGTCAAAGGCTTTGAATCAGGTACCAAATTGTTTTTCTCTTCCTTCATTGGTTCAGCCTGAACCAGCTCCGGTGAAGCTGTTGCGGCTTGTGAAGAATTCATCAAATCATAAGAATTCCCACCATTTTCAACCACGGATCCTGAATTCTTCTCCAAATTGGGAGAAGTAGCTTCAATTTTAGCTGGTTGCTCAATTTCAACCTTAGTTGTAGTAGATGAAATGGAACCGTTCCTAACAGTGAAAACAGAAGGAGGTGGCGCTGTCGTCACCTCATCCTCATACTTCACCGGTCTCGGTCTTTTCCTCTTTGGAGCTGCAAAAACAAAAAAAATACCTAAGTCAAAATCTGTTACCCAATTGCTGGAAAAGGCAAAAAGTTTTCCTTCCCTTCTAAGCTGAAAGTTACTAACCAATTGCAGACATAGGAGTAGCAGAGGAGTTAGAATTTGAAGGCAAAATACAAGATGATGGAGGAAGAGTTGATGGGGAGTTTAAGATCGGTGACGAGACACTTGATTTAGCATCATTATTGGGTTTATTAACTTCTGTTGAATCAAACTTGTCCAAATCATTCCCAATTATATCTTGTTTAGATGCGACTTGTGGCTGTCTCATCAAACCATATAAAACCTCCGCAATCTCGATCTCAATCTCCTCCTGTACTGAAGACGAATATTTTGACGACTTCGGTGGCCTTTGTTTTGGTCCGTTAAGCTTCTACATCAGAAACCAAACCTCTGTCAATAAATTGAACAAAAAACGAAGCCCAACCAAAAAATAATAATGGAAGATTTTCATAAGAAAACTGACCATCTTCTTCCTCATAGAAGGATTGGAAGAAGATGGGGAGGCTGAAGCCCGAGACGGTGATGATAGCGTCCCAGTTACAACTGTCCTCACCGGCGAAGTTGAAGCTTGATGGTGAATTTTCTCTGCGCCTATAACACCAGCGCCACCGGCACTTGAAGCCCATTCATGAGACCTTTTAGTAGAAGCTGTAAAAAGATAAAATTGTAAAAATACAACAAACCGGTGAATTCAAAAGAAGAAAACTTGCTAAAAAAAAAAAAGAGAATTTCGTTAATCTATTCCACCTCTCTACCTGACCGAGCTTTTCTAGGCACCGACACGCCAATCATCTCATCGGCAGCCTTCCATTTAGATGAGGTAGTCATGGTGGTACTCACAGTCGTCCCCGCCGGTGATGTTGTTCTAATAACTTTCACTGACGGTGGAAAGCTCTTCCGATGTTGATGCTGATGCTGATGCTGCTGCTGTTGATGATGTTGGTGATGGTGATAATGATGATTTGATATCGACAAAGACCCGGCAGTGGTGTTCGGCGGAAGTATCCGAAGAGAACCTCCACCGCCGGTTCCGCCGCCATCTTCGTCATAATCATCTTCGTCATCGTTTACGCTTTCTTCAGAAGTATCATCGCCTCCATCTTCTCTGTTACTTATCAATATATCGCCTCTTCTTCTCTTACTCGTTCTACTCAAGCGATCTCTTTCTCTATCTCGTTCTCTATCCCGCTCTCTATCTCGTTCCCGTTCCCGTTCCCGTTCCTTTTCACGATCTCGATCCTTCTTTCGATCCCTTAAACGCGCCGTTTCCTGTAACTCCACCGGCCCATAATCCTCTGCACCAAAGGCAAACAAAAAACAAATCAGAAAATTCACTAGAACGACACCGTTAGAGAAGAAATGAAAATCAGATCTGAGTTGAAAACCTGGAGAGTCTCTAAGAGAGCTACTTCTATGCCGCCGCCGTGAAAGGCCATTTGTGGTGGCGGCAGCGGCCATGGTGACTCTCCTCGCTTCTCTGCTTCTATCCATCTCTGTAAATTAACTCGATTTGATGATAATAAATTAGTTGTTATAGAAACAAGACTAATCGCATCAGTCATCAGTCACTCCCCTGACATGTACCATTAATCGCCGGAAAATAAGCTCCGGTGACTATCTCCAGTGAGAAAACCGATTTCAATAGTTTTCAAAGATCTTGTTTCGAAGCAATTGTCAGACATGAAAGATCTTTAGCTTTCAATTGTTCCCCCCTCTCTCTCTCTCTCTCTCTCTCCCTCTTTCTTCTCCTTCTCTCTCTCTCCTTTTTTTGTTTTATAATCTCATGATTCTCATCTTCGTCTCGCTATTTCACTCTCAACGAACCCACTCAAATTGCTAATGGACGGCCACGATACATGACATAAAAAAAATGCTCAAATCGTAACCGTCGGCTCCTCGACAAATCCAACGGTTTTCATTGGAATAAACCAACATGGCAAGATCTAGACTGTTGGATTAGTGGTCTTAACCTTTTCTGAATTATCATGCCACGTGTCATTTTCTTTTTCTTCCCTCTCAAGCTTCCGTATTTTGATTTCACTCGCTTTGATTTGATAACAAGAAATAATCAGTTTTGTAATATTTACTAAAAATAGGAATTATAGTATTAGGGTTAAGAGAGTTAGGGACCAGATAGGTAATCGACGGACCAGATTTTTTTGGCCAATGTCGACGGACCAGATTGGATGTAACCAGTAAAAGCAACTTTGGTAGCCCTTGGATTACGATCTGACGTGGCTCTCGCATCCTTTTAAAAAGAAAATTTCCGAAACCAGATTCCCAACGAACAAACACGTCCGAGCTGGCATCGAACCAGGAGGCTCGTGATGTCGATCAGCAATCCTGATCTGGACCGTTCGCTGTATGAATTCGACGGCTGGAATAGTGGGATAACAGGGGTGGTAACTCGAGTCACGGTCACTGACCTTCAGAGAATGTGGGCCCCACAATCAGCTGCCGGTCTAGAAACTATTTCCGCGCGTTGGCCTATTGTCACGTTCGCTATATGTGGCAGCTTTTGATGACTTTTAAAAGGTCCCACAACCAAATATATTATAAAATATAAATATATAAATAGGGAACCTAATCGCCGCGCAGTTAAAGAAAAAATAAAATCGCCAGGTCCACGCGCTTCGAGTGGGATTCACATTTTATACAACGTACAAAAGAGAAATTTTATGCTAAAAGCAATCCTACTTGGCAAAGTTGCTCTCATTAAGTGCCGGATGAATTCGACACGTGGTTTATGTTCCCCGCTCATTCGTCTCCTCGGATTTTTGCTGTTCGCTTGCTGTTGGCTACCGTTTGCTTTTTCATCACAAACCAGTAAATAAAAAATATTAAAAAAAAAAAAAGCAAGGATAATACGACAAAGGTGTTTCACGCAATTAATGACGTGGTGGATGAACAAACTATTTTGGTTTCTGACTAATTTAATTAGATAGTCGTTGTCTTCACTTGAGACTATTGAGTGGTGAAGAGTTCGGTGGACGAGGATGCCATTTTATCAGGACCCTCGACCAAGAAAATAAATAAAGAAAATAATTTTGGGAGACCAATGTGGCCACGTCAGAATCCGGGACCCAACAGGAAAATGGCTGGCCCACCATAATGGAACCCTTTCTGCATCCACTTTTGTTGCTTTGTGAGAGCTTTCATTTCCTCGCTATCGTGAAATCCCGAGGCTGTGCCACGTGTGAACTAATTGCTACGTCATCATGCTTTGGCAACCTCTCTGACGGTGTGCTTAACCCTAGCCGACAACAAACCCCCCCCTCCCAACTCAAACCCCATTCATTAAATTAATTAATAGAATAAATGAAGATCCTATTTAATGCAGGAAATAATATAAAAGATATAATGATAATTATTTTATATTATGATTAATTTATATTTTAAAATAATAAGATTTTAAAGAAATTTTTTTAAAATAAAAAGAATTATTTTTAATTATAATTATGTTATATTATGATTAATTTATATTTTAAAAAATAAGATTATAAAGAGATTTTTTTTAAATAAAAAATATATTTTTAATTCATAAAATTAAATTTACATATTTTATTATATTTTTAAAAATTATATTAATAATTTCAGTTGTATAAACTTTAAGAAAAAATAATTTTAATCAATAAATAAATTATCTTATGTTAATATTTATATACATTAAACATAAGATAAAATAATATTATTTAATCTAATTTTAATCATAATATTATTGTATCATATTCTATTATAATCTTATGTACCAAATAAATTCAAAAGTTCATTGATTAACCTTTCTTACCTTTTTTTAATTATGTAAAATAACATAATAATAGAAATAAAATTCAAGACTATTGTTACTTTATTTATTTATTTATTATTATTATCATAGATATCGGAGGGTTAATGGATTGAAGTCAGGACATGTTTGGATGAATAGAAATAAGATGGTTAACAAATCTTTTCAATAAAATTTAACGTATCCAAAAGATGCCAAAAGAATGGAGAGAGATTGTGAAATAACACTTTTGTGCCTTTATAAAAAAAAAAAAAAAAAAGGTGATATACAAGATTGTTCGAACTATCAAGGAATAAATTTTATGAGTTATATTATAAAACTTTGAGAGAGAGTAACTGAATATAGGTTGTGATGTGAGGTCATCATTTTCGAAAATCAATTTAGATTTATGCTAGGACACTCCACAACAAAGGCCATCCCTTTTTTTAGGTTTTTATTGAAAGGTTTTTGGGTAAAAAAAAAGATCTATACATGACATTTATCGACTTTGAGAAAGCATACGATATAGTTCCTCAATAGGTGTTTAGTAGGCTTTAATGAAAAAAGAGTCACTTTAAAATACATAAACATAATTAAAAGCTATATATGAAGGAGTGATAACGAATGTGAGGATGATTGGGGCATGACAGATCGTTTCTCTATTATCTCAAGATTACATCAAGGCTTTGCATTAGTTATGGACGAGCTCACTAGACATATCCAAGATAAGGTGTCATGGTTTATGTTATTTTTCGATGATATAATCTTATTTTCCAAAACTTATGATGCCCTTAATACAAAATTAGAATCATGGATAAGTATACTGGAGTCTTGAGGTTTTAAATGAATAGATCTAAAATTGAATATATAAAATGCAAGTTTAGTAGTTACAAAGAAGTGAGTACTAGTGTAATTAAGTTGGATGGTAAGAAAGTACTAAATAATAGCCAATTTCAATATTTGGGATCAATTATTTATAGCGATAATGAGATAGAAGCAGATGTCAAACATAGGATTCAAGTAGGATGGACAAAGTGATGAAATGTGTTGGGTGTGTTGTGTAATCACAACATACCTTTAAAATTAAATGTGAAGTTGTATAATATAATTGTAAAGCTTACATTACTATATGAAATTGAGTGTTGGGCTATTAAGAAACAACATAAGAAGAAAATAAACATAGTAGAGATAAAGATGCTTAAATGGATATGTAATAAGACTAAAAGAAATAAAATTAGAAAATGAAAAGATTCAAGAAAAATTAAAAGTAGTCCAAATTGAAGAGAAGATAATAGATGGGCCATTTGAGATGATTTGGACATTTGAAACGTAAGACCAACTGTGCACCAATTAAGAGAATTGAATCTCTAGATTTATGAGAAATCAAAATATCTAGAGGTAGATTACGAAAGATATGGATGCAAGTAATAAAAAATAATATGATATTAAAAACTTAGATTAAAATGTGGTTGTTGATGAAATGAATAGCTTAGTGTGTTGTTGTTGTTATATATATATATATTGAAGACAATAAGACCAAATTGTGATTTAAAATTTCAAAAATAGAAATTTAGAATGTTATATTCCTTTACTGAACATTTTTTAAAATGAATTTATTAAATTTAAAATATTATTATTAAAATTTTAACTTAATGTGTACAAGATGAACTAATAGCACTTTTGGTTGAATGGAATCATGATTCTATTCAAGCTTTTTTCCAATTCTTCTCTTTATTCATTTGTTTGGTTCAAAAAGTGTGAAAAAATGAAAAATTTGAAACCCTAAGCAATTTCAAGTTTGATTGATATTACAAATCTTCTTCACCCTTTATTATTTACAATTCTGTAGTGAAGGAAAATTAAAACAAACCTTAAACCCCATTTTACACCTAACACAAAACTAGAAACTCTTTGATCGACAACTATATTTCGATCAACAAGAATACTTCGACCATTATTGATGGCTGGAAAAACACCACAAACAACAATTAACAACATCTTAAGAGGGAACCAACATAAAAAAAATATAAAAAAAAAAGTGAAACAAGAGAGAAAAATAACAAAGATAGCCAACAATGGTTGGAAAACTTTTGGGTTAAGCCTAATAAATGGAAGAGCTAGGTGAATGAAAGATATTATTGTAAATATTACCAAAGAATAATATTTTCTAAGTTAGATTGTTGTTTTCTAAATCATATAAAATGTATTTTGTTAGAAAATTTATGTTTTAAAAGTATAAAATGAATTTTGGAATGAAGTAGTAAAATGGAAATCGAATGTTCTATTTCAAACTAATAAAATTTGACAATTAGAAAATAGGTATTCTAATATTATAGATTGGGTATTCAAATGCCCACATTATGGAAAACAAACATGCAAATATCTTATGTTGGGCGTTCGAATACCCATACTTGGACACTAAAAAATTAAATCCATTGGAAGTGTTCTTTCATTCCAAAAGTTGCATCAATTCATTTGAATGATGTCTATACATGAAAGGTGGGTTGAGACATCCTCTAAAGTCTATAAATACTTTTTTAAACACAATTTTAATAACAGTCAAACAACTTTACATCTTTTCATTCTTAAAAGATCAAAAACATCTTTTATCTTCCTATACTTTCTTTTCTAGTTAATGATTCATATGAGTGTAAAAAAAACATGAAGTGCAATTACTTTCTTCTTCAATTTTAGGCATTTTACTTGGGGATAACATCTACAAGAGTACATTTACACCATAGTGGGAAACTATTATCCTTTAAGAAAACTTCATAGAAGTGCCTTACCTAAAAATCAATATCTTCTTTTCCATTTTTGTATTTTTGCATACTTTGTTGTTTTTGTTGCCATAACTATGCTCAAAAGATAAATTTCATTTTCAAGTGGTATGAATAGCAAAAGACTTTTAGGGTGGAAATTGTGGCCTCTAGCTTAGAGGTTCAATCTAAGATTTTTTTAAAGGTATTTTATAAAAAAAACTAAATGAATATCGGTGATAAAAAGGTCAAGATGAGCGTGTGAATGAAATTTTCTAAACATTGATGTTTATCAACAATGATTAGACAATGACGGGTGACTGTTTTCGGTGTCAGTCAGTAGCGGCCAACGGAGGCTAGTAAGATTATAAAAAGAGAGGTTATTTTTTTGTTTTTAGAGAGAGAAAAGGAAATAAAAAAAAAATGAAGAAATGAGAGAGGAAAGACAAAAAAAAGAAAAATCTAAAATTTTTATTAGTATAATTTTTTATTAATTTTGTTGGATTTTTTTATTTTTAATAATTATTTTTGTTAATTAACTATGATTAATTTTGTTTTAATTAATTAATATTATTAATAATCAAAATTTATTAATTAATAATTAATAATAAAAGATAAGTGAGTTAATTAATAATTTTATTTTATTGATTAATTATGGTTAACATTATTTTTATAATCAATTATAATTAATTTAATAAAAAATAAAATAGTCTTTTAAACTTATTCCAACTGTATTATTTAAACTAACTAAACACATTAATACTAATTCTTACCATATTCCATTCTAGTAAATTAAATATCATGATAATTATTTGATTCTATTTCTTCAATTTTCTATTTTCACAAAATATCAATTTTATTCTTTCCTTTTATTCCACGACCAAACATACCCTGCTTTTGTTTTCATTAAAAAAATTCCACCCCTGTTCTGATGATATAAACAACTAAAAATTTTTAATATTTAATTTGATCACCGTTGCCATTTACAAAAGATGTAAAAAAAAAAAAAGAAAATCAAATTAAATTCTGAAAATAAATGAAGTTTTATCTATGACAATTTGTTCTTTTAATAATCAAAATTTTACTTAAAAAAGATGGTCATCTAAGGTTTTAAATATGTAAAATGAAGCTCCGTTTGCTTCGCATAAAATCACATTCAAAAAATAATTTTTATATTTTTAAATAAAAAATTGACTGATGAATTAAAAATGATTTGTTAGTTAATAAAAAATAAAATTATTTTTTTGAAAAATATCTTATGAATTTGAAAAAAAAAGACATTTTTCAAAAATTTTTTTTTATAAGAGTAAAATTATTTATTAATACTTTTGAGTATAATTTTATTTATAAATAATATTATATAAATAAATAATATACTATTAATATAATATATTAATAAATAACATTATAATACATTCATAAATCATATTATATTAATAAATTATATATATTAATAAATATTATTATAAATAAATATTATACTAATATATTAATTTTAATAAATAATATACTATTAATAAATAACAATATTATATTAATAAATAATATAATAATAAATATTATTAATTTAATTAATAAATATTATAATAATATATTAATAAATAATATACTATTAATATAATATATTAATAAATAATATTATAATATATTAATAAATAATATAAAGAATAATAAATAATTTTATTTTAAGTATTTTTATATTAACATAATATTTTAATATTAAATATTATTATTAAAATATAATTCCTTTTTAATATTAATAATTTTAATAATAAATAATCTCAATATATTTTAATAATAAATAATTTTAAATATTTTAATAATTATATTAATATTATTTAAAAAAATTCATAAAACAATCAAACAATGAAAAATATTTTTCATTAACTTATCTAAATAATAAAAAATCTCTTTTAATTTAAAAAATATAAATATTTTTGAAAAATTATTTTTTATGAAATAAATGGAGCTGAAGAATAAATTAAAGAAGAAAAAAAAAAAAAAAAAACAAAAGGGAATAAGTTGAGGGCAATAAGGGACACCAAGTTTGGCCTATCTCAGCTTCTCTCTTGCGGGGCTCACCATCCTCCATTAATTAATGAATAAGATACCATATCAAGGGTATCTTATATATATATATATATATATATATATTTGCAAACACAGCTAAGAATCATTATTTAGTTATTACTTAAAATAATTAAAAAAATTGCTGCCAATTTAAAATTGCCACGTAGGATATTATAATACTCAATCTACTGACAGATAAAAAAAAAACCGAATTAATTGAAAGTATTAAAATACGTCAAATTAACTATTAATTATTACCTTTTAATATAAAATATTATTATAATAATAATTTAACTAACTTTAAAAAATATGTTAACAGCATCCATTACGGAAATTCTTAAAGTAAATATTACTGACTTTAATTAGTTTAAAATTTTTTAAAAGCTAAATGTAACATAAATTGTTTACTTTAGAATTATATTTTCTTCCTATTTCAAAATATTTGTCATGTATTAATTTTTATAAAATTTTTAAAAATTTTTAATTTTAATATATTTAATATTAATATTTAAATTTTTTTATAAAATTAAATTTTTATTATTTTAAATTTCAAGAAATAAAAAAATCATAAAAATAAAAATTTTAAATATTAAAAAAAATAATTTTAAGATATCTTAGAAAAAAGATAGACAAAAAGAAAAGAATACAATTTTTTATTGTGCAATCTCTACAAAAGAGACAAAAATTTAATGAAGAAACGGCCATAAAGTGAGACAAAGCATGTTGTATCGTATCATATAGCGACTTTTATACAACTTTGTATATTTTTATCTCTCTCTATCTTTTTTTTTATAATATTCTTTCAAATATAATAATAATTTAAAATTATTTTAACCTAACCCTTACCATGATTAATTCATTTTTTATTACTTGAATAATTTAAAATTATGGTAAAGGCAATGGCACACCACATGTAGCTGCTCATGCTTCTGTTACTTTAAATAGTGATTAAAAAATAATTAAATCACACTAAATCCAAGCTCACGCTATGGGACAAACAGGATCTACAGCTACTTTTTTTTATCAAGGAGTTTGACAAAGAATATGCACGTGTGAAACTGCCATGTGGATGTCTTCCACACGTGGGACTTTAGGGCAAAGTGCAAGATAAAGTTAATTTATAAGTGCCTTTGAATTTTGAAAGTGGACATTAGTGAAAGGGAATAATATTAGGATTTATATTTGATGTATTTTTATGTATAAAATATTATATATTAATAAATAAATTATATAATGATATTTAATAAAAAATTAATTTTAAATATATATTTAGAATTAAATGTATTTATTTTTTAAAATTTTAAAATAAATTTTTATGAGTTATTATTATGTGATTTATTAATAATGTATAACATCTATAGAATTTGTACATTAATAATATATAAAATATAAATTCATAATATTATCTATAAAATTATTTTCCTTATTTTTTGTTAGAGTATTAATAAAATAGCTAATTAGTTGTTAAGGAATATGCATTTATAGAGAAGGCTAAATGATAAATATCATTATTATCACATTTTGTTTATAATAATAATTTTAACAAAAATAAAATTAAAGAAAAAAATCAAATATATAAAAAAAAGTACTCTTAAAACTACGCAATTATTATCTTGAAGGTATTTGAAAGCCTAATTGATATATTTTTAAATATATAATAAAATTTAAATTAAATAAAATATATTTTTTTATTAATAAAATAATAAATCGGGCGGAGCTCAAACCTAAAAATTATCGACCAAACTTCCACCGAATCAAGCCAAATCTGCAGGCCCGACGTACCACTTGACTTATGGACAGATTTATTCTTATGTACCATAGAGCAAAATATAGGATTTAACATCATTCACAACAATTTTTCTTTTTAAATTCAGGATAAGTAAATTGTTTAATTTTTTAATGTAAGATTTGTCATATTTAATAGTTAAATATAAATAGTTATAAATCGTATATTTAAAATAATTCTAACAAGTGATATAGAATTTAAATCTAAAATATTTTTATCAAAACAAATGAATTTTAATTGATTGAATGAATTATTTGTTAGTCATTTACAACATATATATATATATTTGAACATTATCTCATAATTAAGTTAAAATTATTCAATAATCAATTAATAAATTATAATATAATTAAATAATTAAATTCACATAGGTAAATTTGAATCTAAAATCTTAGAATTCTAAAATCTTTTCCTTATTATTAAATCAAAATCTCATTCGCATAACTTTATATATTAGTGACTAATATAAGTTTAAATATACATATTAGTGGCTAATATTAATAATTTTAATATTTCATATATTTAAATAATCCAATCTCATAAGTTCAAATTTCATAAGTACTACTTAAACGCACAAATTAAAATTCATCCAAAACCAATCTAACATCCATTTTCCAACCATCTGTCCACACGTCAACCAATTGATTCACCATATCAACCAATTAAAACAACAAAATTGCCAAATGTTAAAATCTTTTAAACGAAAATTTAACAGTAGGTATAGATAGTAAGCATAGGAAAAAAATTCCCTCTTCTTTTTCTGTTCTTTTCCTTTCTTTTCTGAAAATATTTTTTAGCCACTTAAAAAAAATGAATGTGTTGTCAAGCAATTACAACCCAATTACAATCTCCCATAGGACTCTATTTGAAGGGTAGATTGCTTTAAATATAAGTATAGTTGTCGGTTAATGCAAGGAACGCATGACTTGACCCTTAAAAATAAAATTGTTCCATTTTTTCAGAGAATAAAATTGTTACATTCTCATAAAAAAGCCGAGGTCAATGATTTAACTCCCCTCTCTTTGGTATTACCTAAGTATTTCTTTGGCAAGAAAAAATTATGACTTATAATTGTAAATACTTAATTTTATTTAGATAATTCAATTTTATATTATTTTTGCGCTTGATTTAAATAATTTTGAATTAATTTGAGTGTTATAATTGGATTAATTCGTTCAGAGCTTATTTAAGATGAATTGCTTTTGATCATTTTGTATGGGATAAAATCTAGTCTAATTCTATTTGAGTTAAAGTTTAATTTAATTTGGGTCAATGCAACATTTAATTATTTTGACTTAAAAACCCAAAAATCAATATGAATTCAAATTTCAATTTTAGGCTCAATTACAAGCCCAATTAATGACCCAAATGCAACCAATTTAAAGTCTAATTTTAAGTGAAAGCCTAGATTGAACTTTGATTAATTAAAAATTACAAAAAATCTTTAAAAAAATATCAAAATAAAATTGGCCGACAACCACTAAACTAGGAGTAGTAAGTTGTCCAATTCTAGCCACAATAGTCTATAGCAACCTTCTCTATCTTGCAAATCAAACCTTGCAACTAGCTTGTAGGTCAAACGAAAACTTCACAAATAAAAGGGGCCATTTGCCATAAACTTAGACAACAAAAAAACCACTTACTATCAAGCTCTAACCTAACCAGAACTCTTTTTTATAGCCAACACCATCACAACCGTAAAAATCAGTCGAACCATTTCACACAACAAAAAGCCATTAACCTTCCTCTACGACCAAATTTCACAAAAAAAAAAAAAATCCCAACTATTTACCATCAACAGTCCCCTTTAACACCACCCAAACCTATCACCCAATTCAATAACATCCACCACCTTCATCATTCATCACAAGTCCACCAAAGCATTCTTGTAAAACCAACACCCACCATTGCATCTCAATCACAACCCATAATCACCAAACAACAACCAAACCCTTTAAGCTATCATTGAAATTGACCCTTTCACTACCATCAAACAACCGGTAACCATCATCACTCATTCCCAAAACCTATTCGACAACCATAAAAAAAATTTAGTCGTGACCTTAATTGAAAGATATCACTGTTCAAACCAAGCTTATCGTAACCTATTCAAAATCACACCACCAATTACCATAAAAGAAATCTACCTAAGATCCATCCAAACATAAAGTAAAAAATTTTGAAAAAAACCTCATCCCTTTTTGGGAAATGTCAGCAACAATCCATTAAAAAAGCACAAAGAAAATCGTAAAAAAAAAAGAGAAAAATAGTAAAAAAAAGGCAACAAAAACTAAAATAAAAAAAAAGTTAGGATTTCAGTGATTTTTTTTTCTCTTTTGAAAATTTGATTTCTCTGTTTGAGGTACATGTATATCAGTTCTGAAAGGAGAAATCTCTAGTCATCTTCGAGTTTAAATAGCAACATCGACAGTGCGGTGATCAGGGTGGTGGCCCATTGTGACATTAGTTTTGGATGATAAAAAATCATTAAAAGGAGGAGGAAAGGGAAGGCAACAATATACTAAAATTTCAAGATGATCGAACGGTAAATAAAAAGTAAATGGTAGTTCAAGCTATTGGTTTATAATCTTCTATTTGCAACTCTAAGGGTTTTTTCTTTTGAGAAAACAAAGGCCTAAAGTAAGAAAAAGATGGGAAAATAGCCAATAGATGTTTTTAAGAAAATTTTTAACATTGATCTATTGTAGTCGGCGATGAGGTGCAGTGGTCGGCACAACCATGAAACGCAGGAATCTGGGTTGACAAAAGCTAGCCATTTTTTGCTTTAAAAAGATTTGGGTTTTTTTTTTTTTAATAGTTTGAAGGAAATGAAATGAATGAAAAAAATTGAAGGCTTTAAAGTTAAAAAAAAAAAAGGTATGTAGAAACAGGTCAACCTGACTTATGACCCATTGAATCGGTTTGTCTTTGATCCATGCTTCAAACTCATCCTAACCTTAACCTAGTCAATCCAATTGTGCCCAAATATCTTGTTTTGAATTTTAAATTGGATCTAACTCAATTTTGTAGGTACATTTCAATCTCATTTATTTATTTATTTATTATTGGTTCATTTATTATATATTTATTTATAATAGTAAAAATATCTTTAAAAAATTTAATTAAAATGTTGTACGGTTAAGATTATAATTCTAATTTTACCTTGTGTAATTATATTTATTTTATCAAATAAATGTAATAACACTTAAAAATAAATGAAAATTTTTCTGATGATGAGATTCTAAAGTATTCTGAGTAGTGATGCCTAAAAAATCTCTAGGTGAAATTTTATTCTTAAATACTAGTATTTATAAAAAGTTTTCAATAAAATAAAATTTTTTCTTTTTCTTTATAAAAGAAACTAATTAGAAAAGAATTATTAATAAAAATAGTAACAATAAGGGAAAAATTTTTTATTCGATGATGAGATTCTAAGGCATCCGAGTAGCAATGTATAAAAAATCTTTAAGTAAGAATTTTTTTTTTAATATTATCAATATATTAGAGTATTTATAAAAAATTTCTTTAATACAATAAAAATTTCTCTTTTTTGCTATAAAAATATGTGTAAAAAAAATTGATAAATTTCTTTTAAAGGAAAAAAATAAAATATGTGCATCAATATTTTATCATTTGCATTACATACATATCCTCTTTTTTTTTTGGAAAATAAACATAAACCTTCGAGGATGCGATTATAAAGTATTTCAAGTAGTGATATCTAAGAAATCTCTATGTGAGAATTTTTTTTTTTAATGTTACCAATGTACTTGAACATTCTAAGAATTTTTTCAATAAAATGGTTCTAATTTATTTTTCTTGAATAAAATGGAATAATAATAAAGTAATAAAATAATAAAAAAACACTAAAATTAAAATGAATAAAGGAAGTTAAGGAAATTATTTTTAAACATCAAAATTAAGGCCTCTTTGTCGGGATTAAAGGATAACACAAAATTAATTGGTAATATTTTTAACGAACGGTATGGACTGCTAATCCTTTCTTATATGTAACTAACTCCTAGACCCAAATTATTTTTCAAATTCTAAAATTATCTTTTTAATAAATTTTAATTTATTTTAAAATTTTATTAAAAAAGTAAGTTTTAATAGATAGTTAATTATACCTAACCAAAAAAAATTGAAAAAAATTCCTTGTTTTTTAAAGTTTGTTTAGTGATATCCAAAACCATTATGACAATAACTATATACTCTATAAATATATACTAATATTTATGATATCTATACTTATATATGAAAATAATTCCTTAAGATATTGTATGTGTTTTTTTTTAAATTTTTTGATTTAGTTTTCTTTGAACAACATTAAAAAATTTATACTTGTATATCTCTACACTATATGTTGAAAATTATTATGTTTACAAATAGGAAGACATGTGATAAGTTTTTTGCTCACCACATGTCATCTTTTTAAAAATTTTTTGTTAAATTTTTTTTAACAAGATATGTGGCAAGCATTTTGCTCATCATGTACAATCCTTTTTTTAATATTTTTTGAAAAAAATTTTCAAAAAATCTTCTAGGGGTTAATATGTTGATATAGGACGAGCTCTTTGCTAGGCATGTGGTATTTTTTAATTTTTTAAAAAAAATTTTTCAAAAAATTTTTTTATTTACTTAATTTTAATTATAATAAAAATAAAAATAAAAAAGACACTGTAGGAGATAAGGGAGGAGGAATGGTTGCTGGAAATTACAAAGCCTTTCACGTTTTTTACAAAAAAATCAAACCAAATACCTAGCTAAAAAAATCTCTAAAATATATTAATCTCTTCAATAAAAAAGTAGACTAAACCCTAAACCATCAATCACATATTAAGAAATAAAAAATGCAATTAAAACAATAATCAATTAAAAAAATAACCTACAAAAAAATCAACTAAAAGAATCACAAAAAGAAAAATTCTTTTAAAAAATTAATTACTAAATCTAGAGTTTAAATATTTTTTCAAAAAAAAAAGTCTCCTTAAAATGAAAAAATAAAATTAAAAAAATTAAAGACATTAGATTTGAAGTTTTTAATAAATTAAAAAAAATTAATAACTAATCAACACAAACAATCATATAAAAAACTATACATAATATATATATATATATATATGATTTTCGAAATTTTTTAAAATTTAAAAATTATATTTTATAAAAATTATAAAAAAATTCGAGACAAAACGGGATAGCATTCGAATTTGTCATGATAATTAAGCCAATAGCAATAAACGAGTCATGTAACCAGATGATCATAAATAATTAATAAATGTATTATGTTAATGCTGAATTCTACAATTAATTTATTTTCTTTATGTATATTCATGTTTTCATCTACATTTTTTTCTTATAAATTTGTTTTGCTTGTATCATAGAAGTGTGAAAATCTATTACCAAATTAACAAGTATACAGTGAAGGGGAGTTGAGGTTTCTTTATTTTGAAAAGTAATAATCAATAGCTAGTCTTGTCAGTGTTTGACTAATAGTTATAGAGGCGTGGTCAAGTTTTGTCTAAATAAACATAATGTCTTATTGGATGTGAGCACAAACAAATTAATAACAATAGGTCTCTAAATTGGACATGACATACCAACATTTAAAACTTGGTATAATTTATAAAGTACATTTTGTGGTTAAAGATCGAATGAACAAGTCATCTGTGATTTAAAAAGTGACTTTTAACTCTTTTTAAATATTTTTTCGTTAATTTTGAAGCCAAATGCTTTTTTTTTTTAAGAAAAAATTTGAGATAAATAATTTACATAATTTTTTAAATTAAGATAAAATATATTATATTTAATAATTTAAAATAAGTAATTATAAGTCATGCGATCGAGATAATTTTAATAAACGATAATCGATAGAACTTAAACTTAAAATTTTTTCGTCGAAAAAAATAAATTTTAATCAATTAAATCAATTGTTTATTGATAAAATTAAATATTATTTATCTTTATTGTCGTTCTTTTATTTTTTTTGTCACTTTTAAAAAAATTTTGCCCGCTTTTCTAACAATATCATATATGTTATTTTTTCAATCATATTGATTTGCAAATTAATTGAAAAATAATAAAAAATAATAAAATATCAACTTTTAAAACTCAAGATTAAGTTTATTTGGCCACTAATGATAGGATATTTTTGTAATTTAAAAAGTCGAAAGGATGAGATGGGATTTATGAGAATCCAAATATAATAAACTTTTGTGTGCATAAAAAGAATAATAATAATAAAAGAAGTGACAATGTCGATGCTTAACTCCCTTTACTCACATGCTGTAGTCTCTATATAGAAAAAAAAAATCTAATGATTAATTAAAAATTGAAATTGAAATTAAAAAAATCAAATAATTAATAATACAAATTTTAATTTCATGAGTGAAGTGAAAAAACATATTTTTTAATATATATTTTAAAAAAAGTTAATTTAAAAATATATGTCATTATTTTAATTTTATTAATAAAATTAATAAAATTATGTTATTAATATATTAAATAATTTAAAAAAAATTAAATTTAGTGAAGTTGATTTTTCATAATATTAAAATAATTTTGCTAGCCACAATAATTACATAGCTTATATAGGTAAAATATATTAATAAAATACACACTAAATTAATTATTGTTTTCAGTACTACTGATACTCCACTCGATTCAAATTGTTAGGATAGTTTGAAATTTTATTCTAGTCATCAAGTTGCTAATATTGTTTATTTATTTGCTGTACTTCTTTTTATTTATTGCAAGTTGATTATGAAAAGTTTTTTAATAAAAGATGAAGTGTTGAAAAAATATTAAATTATTAGTTTTAATAATTAAAATTTAATAATATTAATAAAAAATATTTATGTATCTTAAGTCGTTAAAAATACCCAAAATATTTACGAACAAAAGCAAAAGTTATATTACAAATTCGAAGTCAAAAGCTGAAGTATGAAACATTTGAAAAAAAAAAGGAAAAATTGAAAGTGCTTTTATATTACTACAAAAAATATATTTATAGGCTTCACTTAAGGTTGATATCAGGTCGGGTTTGAGGTAAATTTTGCTCGTCCCTAAATTCGATCTGATTTTATATGTTATTAAATCAGAATTTAATTTTATTTATAATTTTTTTTGTTTTTTCATATTTGAACTCTAATTCGATCCGATATTATATAAATCGTACCCAATTCGATCCGACCTGAAATTAATAAAATAATATTTTTTAAAATATAAAATATTATTTTTTAAATATAAATATTTAAAAATATCATTATATAAATATATAAATAAAAAATTAAATAATTAATTAAAAATAATTTTTTATATAATATCGGGTCGGGTCAGGTCGGGTTTACCTAAAACTCAAATCCGATTCGACCCCGATTGTTTCCTAACCTTATCCGACCCGACCCGAAACTCAAATTTAAAAAAAAAAAATCCGACCTCATAGGGTTGAGTCGGGTCGGAACATGTCGGAGACAGGTCGAATTGTCGACCTTAGCTTCACTACACGAGGTAGAGTCCATTTTTGGCTGCCACATAAGGTTGGTTGCGCAATCTGAATCTGATGGGTTTTAATTCGAACCGATTTCATAAGATCGAATTTTTTTTTTAAATCGAATTTTAGATCGGATTGGATATTATTAACAAAAAATCAAGATTGGGTTAGGTTTAAATTTCAAATAAACTCGATTTAATATGATATTATATTATAAATTATTTTTTAATTTTTTATTTATATATAATTATATATTTATATTTAAAAAATAATATTTTATATTTTAAAAAGTAATATTTTATATTTTAAAAAAATAATATTTTATTAATTTTAAATCAGATTTGATCAGATCCGAATATAAAAATAATAAAAATTTTTTGAATTAAATCAAGTTCGAGTTTCAAAATTATAAAATTGAATCAGATTTAAAACGAACAAAATTTCATCACGACATGATCTATTGCCAAACCTATGCCCGCAAAGGAAATAAAAGGGAAATAATAAAGTTTCTAATACAATTTTTCTTTAGTTAATTTTTCTAATAAAGTTATAAGAAATTTAATTTTTTAAAAATAAAATTTTAGTCTTGAATTTTATGAATAAAAAATTAAATTTAAAAAAATTTAAATTTTTATGATATTCGACCTCATTCAATTATAAATTAATTAAAATTTAAAGTAATTATTAAAATATTAAAAAAAAGTTTTCTTTGACCAATCAAAGCTTTTTATGTTTTTTTTTTTGGGGGGGGGGTTCACGGCCTTTGTGGAGAATGATGACTTTCTTCCATAAGTAGAACGTACCAGTAACTTGGAAAGCTGTCAACTCCAACATTTTATACTGTAGAATCTAAGAAGATTTTTTAGTTAAATGACTTTTTTTAATTTATAATTATTTTTATAATGTCATATATTATAAAATATTTACTTTTTTTTACCAAAAAATCGGCACTACTTTTTGGTAATAAAATTAAAATTTATTTACGAAAAGAAAAGAAGTTGCTTGATATTCTATGTTGTTAAGGTCTGATATCAATTCCAACTTCACTGTTTTGTTTTTTCAGTAGAAAAAATAAAAATTCAACTTGAAAATTTAGTTTCGTGGAGACTACGGGTCTGAATTTATAACTATTTTTATAGAAAAATGTAAAAAAAAAAAAAATCCTTTTCTACATGTAACTATTTTTTAGATTTTAGTTTAATTTAATATTTCCCATTAATTTTTTTATTTTTTTTAATAAATGCCATGTCATCAATTAACCATCAACATCATATTGCAATAAAAATTAAGATATAATGATAAATTGATAAATTTGTAACAAAAAGAAACATAGAGTGATAATGGAATCCTAATTTAGTGTAGTGATAAATTTGACTATTATCCTAACTTTTTTTTGGCAATCTTCTTTTCCAAGTTTTTGGTGCATGTAGAGTTGATTAAGCTCTAGTGTACAATTAAAAATGATTTTATTAGAAAAAAGATGCCTTTCTTGAAGAAATTCCACTTAAATGTTAGGCTGAAACAATTTTCAAGATAAGCCTAACTTATCAGTGAGAAACTACTTTGATTTTGAAGTCGTAGGTGGTCTGGAATGGATAGGGTATGGCTGGCCAATAGAGAAACAGGAAAGGAAAGCAACCCACATTTCTAACAATGGGCCCTTGTTTCTGGTTTCCTTGTTTTTTTTTTTTCACTCTTGAATTATTTAGACAGTGAAGTTTTTCTGAAGTTGTTATTCCTTGGAGGTCAAAATCAACCTTTTGACCGCCAAGTCAGCTCTCACTAATAACCTGACCATTAAGACCTGACACGTGATCGACTATCGACTTACTCAAGAAGTAATCCGTATAATAGCTGGTTAGAGCGCATTTACATCATTCAAACGTCACTCTTAAGCTCCCTTGCTTTCTCTATCTTCCCTTGTCCTCTTTACTTAATTAATTTAAGCTTTGGAGCACGCATCAAAGACCTAACCCCGACACCTTATAACTATTCTTTAGCTTATGGGTTAGGTCTAGGCAATTTTCTAGCAAAGTGCCCAATCATTTTCTCCAAAATATCATTACCGATTGACGTCGTCTATGAAAAACAACTATCATGTCTCCCATTCACTTTAAACAGTAATTCCTGTCCTCCCAACACACCTTACTACACTCACAATCCCCGCCGTACAAATCTCCATGGCCATGCACATAGCCGCACCACCGTTGACCATGAATGCCACACTTCGGCTTTTTATTAATAAAACAAAGAAATTAAGGAAATTTTTTTTCAATTTTTTTTAAAAATACAAAAAATCTTTTTTTCTAAAAACTTTTTTTTTTAAAAATATAATTCTTGAACAAATATTAAACAAATAAAATATTATGTCAAAAAAATTTTATTAAAATAATATTTTTTCCTTTTTTTATCTTTTCAAAATTTTAGTTTTCATTGCATTATTATTTTACCTCTAAATTCATGTTATATCATAATATTATATTATTTTTGTTTTTGGTGGATTTTCTTGGAAGTCCCAAATAAAGAAATGTTTTGGAAATTTCACTTAGATATATAAGTATTTAAAAAATATTTTGATACCAAAAATTTTCATTTTAATCCAAAATAAAATAATTTACATTTTCAAGGAAATAAAAAAAGAGATTTTACGAAAATAAATTAAAGTCAAGGAATTAACTTTAAATATTAAAGTTAATATCATTTTCAAAACTCAAGAACAATAAATGATTAAATGGTACCATTTTTTACTTGCATTGTGAGAGTGCTAATCATTCTCTACTTGTAATCAAATTCATAAATTTATATTTGATTTTGAAAATCAAAATGATCTTTTTGATAAACTTTAAACTAGTTTTAGGTTATATTAAAATAATAAATTTTTTAGGTGGTCAATCACACTTACCAAAAAGATTGATGGTCCTTATTTTGATTTTAAAAATTGTTTAAATGATTGGGTTTTTAGACCCGCTCGTTGTGACAGCATGGCGGCTACAAAGGGGAATATTTTTTATAAAAGGGTCAGGTCAAAAATTAATCACATGTTATCCTAATTTTAGATTTAATAATCCTAGTTAATGTTTTGTTTTAATTCATTAATTTCAATTTTCTTGTTTTCAAAAAATGAAAAACAAAAAAAAAGCAAAAACTAAAAAAACTCAAAAAATATTTTACATTTTATGCATGTTTTAATTATGTCATTTATTTTAAGTTATTTTAATTTATCTTGATTTAATAAATTGCAAGGCATTTAGGATAGAAGTGTTAATGGTTTGTGTGTTCTTTTGCACACACTCATATATGCATTGTATATATGAGTTTCATACCCAAGCTATAACCCTTTTTAAGTGGGGTGAAGTGTCTATGTTCTTGTGTGGTGAATACATCTGTAATGGCTAACAAAATACAGTTACTTAAATTGAATTATTTCTATTTGTATTATGTCATGGGTAAGGATCGGGTGCCTTACTGGCCTATGATAGACGATGATGTGAGGAATAATTTAAAAACCTTTAGATGTGTATAAATCCCAACTAAACATATATAAAATCTTAGGGGGCTAGTCTTAGGTAAAGCCATGTCGACCTTTTTTTATAGAAATTATCCGAATTAGGACACGTGAAGAATTCTTCATAAAAGATAATTGTTGAGAATCCTTTTATATTTAGGTAAGGTCTCAAGAATTATTTTTACTTGTAATATTATCTTACTTTATTTATAAAACATTTTTTATTTATTTCTGAAACCATCATTAAAAATTCATATGAATGAAACAAAATAAAATAATGTGAATGTAAAGTAAAATGCATGAATGCAACAAAATATATTATGTTGATGACAATTAAAAATATATAGACATGTAATAGATTATATTGAAAAAATAAAATGCAAATGCAAGGAAATGCAATCTAGATTTGGTGTTTTGGGTTAAAATTTAAGGTTTGGAAAATGGTTCATTTTTGGATTTGACCTTTTAGGTTTGAGTTTGACTTTTGCTTTAGGATTTGACTAAGGTTTAGGGTTTGACCTAGGATATAGGGTTTAACCTAATGTTAGGGTTTAAGGTTTGACACATGGTTTAGGATTTGACCTAGGGTTTAAGGTTTGGCTAAAGTTTAATGTTTGACTTAGGGTTTAAAGTGTTGGATTATAGGGTCCAGCGGTTTCCTTTAAGGATTCGATATGTTGATTCATCTGGGTGAGGTATCCTATAGTGGATCAGATTTCGGTGTATGGTAACCCAACTATTCGAGGCCCAATGGATGAAATATCTCATAAAGGCTTTGCGAAGGCCCTTATGTCCACCTGTCGCTTAGTACGGGGCTCTACGCTACCAAAAGAGAATAAGAAAATAGAGTTACGCCTTCACTATTAGCTATAGCTTTTGGTGTAGTGATAAGCGCTTTGATCTTGATAACTGGTATCAAAGCGAGGTTGCAGGTTTGAGTCCCTCAGGTGACGCTGAGGGGAGATTGTTGGATTATGAGATCCAGCAATTTCCCTTAGGGACTCGATATGTCGATTCATCTGGGTGGGGTATCCCATAGTGGATCAGATTTCGGTGTATGGCAACCCAACCTGTTGAGGTCCAATAGGTGAGGTATCCCATGAAGGCTTTGCGAAGCCCCTTATGTCCACCTGTCACCTAGTACGGGGCTCTACGCTACTAAAAGAGAATAAAGAAATAGAGTAGCGCCTTCACTATCAGCTATAGCTTTTGGTGTAGTCGAAGCGCTTGATCCTGAAAATTGATATGTTAACCTTGAATTGATCCTTATTTTAAAATGATAAAATATTAAAGCTAAATAAACTTGATCAAGATTTATTTAGTACATGTTCTTAAGTTTTATATTTTGGTACTAAATAAATAATTTGATTTTCAAAGCTTAAACAAACCTTTATTTGTTTTCATATTTCTCAAACCAAATTTAATTTTAAATATTATTTATTTGAGCTTAAATGAAAGTCCAATTGTTTTTTTTAAAGTGAACTTATTCATTTTGGACTTAATACAATTTTGACAATATTAGTTTTGAGAAATAGATTAACTTAAGAAAGCTGTTTTACAAGAACATAGTTTTCCAACATTGAATTTGTTTTATTTTTCTGTATTAATTCACAAAGTTTTAATATTTGAATTTTATATGGTTGGAAAGCTCTTTGAGTATACTTTCTAATGGATTAAATAAAATCAAAATTCAAATTTTCTAAGAAAAGATTTTCTATTTTTACTAGACACTCTATAGTTGTCAAAAAAACTGCACAAGGGGTCATTTTGACAATTTACTATAATTCGTACATAGTGAATTAGGTAATGAACTTTACATGGATAGAAAGCCCTTTAAGTCTAGTTTCTAAATCTTCAAACAGTTTGTAATTTGGATTTGTATAACTCAAGTTATGATCAAATTCGTTAGTAGAGTACAAAATGGGAAACTATCACCCAACATGGATAGGATCGATCCCCTCTAGAAGGGATCGATTGGTTTTCAACTAGAATGCCCCAAGACTGAATTTTCAGAAAAGAGATTGATCCCCCCACATAGAAGATCGATCAATTAGACAATTTTCAAGTGAAAAATGGTTCAAAACATGAACCAATCGATTGATTCTTGCCCAGAATGCTCCAACGGCTACTTTTTCATGCTTTCAATGGGCATTTCTTCACTCCAAGCTTCCCTAACGATTAGTTCATCAATTTATCTATAAAGAGGGCACATACCAAGATGATAGAGGAATCAAGAGAGTAAGAGTCAAGAAGCAATATTTTCATTCTTTCAAATAATCAAGAGTTTTTAGAGCTTCAAAGTCTATATATTTGTATTTATTGTATCCAAACTATTTTTGTTGCTCATTCATCATTCTCTTATCTATACCTTGTGTGCTTCAACTTAGCAAACACCCAACCTTTGTGAGATTCTTAGAGTTTGCAAAACACTTCATTTTTCTGTTTTGTGAGTTTGTAAGCTTAATGGGGAGGATAACCCTTAAGAGTATATTGTGTTGAGTTTGTAAAGCTTAGAGAAGCATGGTTGTAATTTTCAACACTTATAATGGATTGAACTCATTGGCAAGAGAGGCTAAGAGAGAGGACGTAGGTGCCTAAGGAAGGATCGAACCTTTATAAATTACGGTGTTATTTTCTCTATCTCTATCTCTTATTTACTTTCAATTATTGTGTTTAATTGTTTAGAAAAATTTGTGCTTATTGAATATTATTTTTGAAAACTTCATTAAAACCAATTCACCCTCCCTCTTGGTTTATTCCAAATATTTGAGCTAACATAGAGTTAGGGTTAGTTTAAGGTTTTGGGTGGGTTTAGTGTTTTGGAAATCATAATAGCTAAACATTTTCATAAATCCTCTTTTTCTAGTAGGACTTTAGAAGCAAGTTTAATAATAATTATCATAATGTATAGATTTGTGGACTTATAGCTAAACATATGTCTTTAGGAGTCGTTACTAATCTTTATTATTTATGTGCGATCGATCACTTAATTGAATCTATTCCATTTTAAAGATATGTCCAAAACTTGACTAAGGTATTTGTAAAAGGTAGATTCGAATCCACGAAACTAGAACTAAGTCCAGAAGTATGGTTATACTTTAAGAATGTTATAATAGCCTCACAATGTCTATCCAAAAGATGCTATTAGTTTGAGTTCGTATTATCTAAGCTTTAAAACATATTTGTAATTTACTAAATAATTTAATTTTTAAAAAAATTGTTAAAATTACTATAATAGTTTGGTAGTAATTTAAGATAATTTTCTCACCTTAAGAGTATTTAAGCAAACTAATGTCTCACTTTGGATAAACTCCATCATTAGATTCATTAACGTATTTTTATAAGTTAATTATTTTAAAAAAGGATCAATAAAATTTTTCAATAGTTTGGTAATATTTTATTTTAATGCATATTCCCAAATAGTTTAAAAAGATATTTTATTCAAAAATTTATAAATAAAATTTTGGAAAAAGTCATTAAATCTTTCAATAGTTTGGTAAGATTTAACTCGAGATTTAAATTCTTCAATAGTTTAGTAGGATTGAAAAAAAATAATTTTTTATAAAGATTTATTAAGTTCTCCAATAGTTTGGTAAGACTTAACTTAAAAGTTTAAATCTTTTAATAGTTTGGTAGGATTTAAAAATTATTTTTTATAAAAATTCTTTAAGTCCCTTAATAGTTTAGTAAGACTTAATTTAGAGATTTGAATCCTCCAATAGTCTTGTAGGATTGAGAAAATTTTATTTTTTTATAAAATTTTGTTATGAAATTCTCTAATAGTTTAGTAGCATTCATAACTTTGAAATAATTTTTAACCCATGAAATTCTTCTAATAGTTTAGTAAGATTTATGAATTTATTTAAAAATATTTTTAAGAAAAGAAAAAAATTAATTAAAATAAATAAACTCTAAATAAAAATATAAAATAAATAAATAAAAGAAAAAAAGGAAAAAATATACAAAAATGATCAGTTTGACTTGGTTTGTTTTGCAGCTTGGTTATAAGGATAACTGAGGCTAAAGTGGCTTAGATTGTGGCTCAGCTTGGCTCACCAACTGTTAAGGGAAAATGGATTGCCAAGTCAGGTCCTACAATGGGTTGGGTAAGGTAAACATCAAAACGTGTGGATCCTAGGAATTTTTAAAACTCAAAACGATGTCGTTTCTTCAAGGTATAAAAACCCCAAATCTTTCTTTTCCTTATCAAATTTCTCTTCTTCCTTTTTCTTTTTTTTCTTTCTCTTCATGGAGCCTTTCTCTTTTCCTTATACATTTTTCAGATTTTGATCACCGGAATCTTCAAATTCTACTGGCAAGTTTGTCGAGTTTTAGAATTCTGGTTGAAATCTCTTTGTCAAAAAATTGGCCAGAGTCTACATTGGGTGCCTAGAAAGTTCACCGGATTCTAGCAATTGTAGATGAATTTTGAAAATTGGTCAGAATCTGGCCAAAAACTTGAATTTCACCCAAAAAATTCAACTAGAAACTAAAAATTTTTCAAAAAAAATTTCGAACATTTGTATAAAAATCCCTTTTTTTACAAATTCAATCCTAAAAAAACCATTTCTCACTCTCCTCTCCTTAAATTAAATTAAAACAACTTCAAATCTTCCAAGAACCACATCTAGAACAAAATTCCACCTAAATTGAAAATTTTTTTCTTTATTGCCAACCCTAATTCATTTAGACATTTTTTGATTTTTTGTTCCATTTTTTTCATTTGATTTTTGTTTATCCTTTCTATGTTGAATACAAGTTTATTTATAGGGGAGATTGATAGAGTTTCAGATTGCTTTCAATTCAATTTAAAAACCTAAAGATTATTAGCTAATCTTAGATTTTTCTAATAAAGATTATCAGAAGCTAAATTTTAAACTTATGCTTTTTAGTTTATTTTTTCATTTTTTTAATAATTAGATAATGAAAGAAAAAAAATGAGATAAATGAAATAAAATATAGCCAAAGATAAACAAAAATAAAACAGAAAGGATAAACAAGTTAAAAAATAAAATCAAATAAAATATATAGAAGATAAATAAGATAAAACATATATACAAATAAAGCAAAAAATAAAGTTCGATAATTAAGCTTAGAGTGAGCTCAAACCCAATTGATTTTGGCTCCAAAACTAAATAGGGCATTTATAGTTACTCCTTTTTGTATGGTTTCTATGGCATAGGAATTACATAAAAATATAGACATCCGTTACATGCAGGCTTAAATTATTCAACTTTTTTTTTTTGTTTTTAAAAGGTTCCTAAAAAATAGAGGCACATTATTATTAAAAATAAAGGGTTTTTAAATATGAAAGAATATAACTTTAAAAATTAAGGAAGACACTCGAAAGTTTTAACGATCATGCTAGGAGGTCTTATATGCCATGTCCGAAAAACTAGGAGATTATGCTTGGAGGTCTTACAAATTATTTCTAACATTGAAAAATACTCCTTTAAAAGAAATGCTTCACAACTTTAAAAATTTAAAAAGATACCCGGAGGTTTAAAAATATCATGCCAAAAGGTCTTATAGATCATACTTGGAGGACTTGAAGATTATGCTTTGAGATCTTATAGATCGTGCTTGAAGAATTAGGAGATTATGCCAAGATATCTTACAAGTCATTCCTAACATTGAAAAATACTCCTTAGGACAAAAGCTTCATAACTTTAAAAATTTTAAAAAATACTTGAACATTTTAAAAGATCATACCCAAAAGTCTTATAGATAATGCTCGGAGGTCTTCAAGAAGATTACCAAGAGGTTTTAAGCAATTCATCCAAAGGTTTTACAAAATGATATTAAAGGTTTTTATAACTGATACTTGAAAACTTTAACAAAAGTACCTTGTTAAAACCTTATTTAATCTCCAACAAAATCTTATCTTAAAAAAGTTTTTTCAATAGATTATATTGAAAAAATAAAATGCAAATGCAAGGAAATGCAATCTAGATTTGGTGTTTTGGGTTAAAATTTAGGGTTTGGAAAATGGTTCATTTTTGGATTTGACCTTTTAGGTTTGAGTTTGACTTTTACTTTAGGATTTGACTAAGGTTTAGGGTTTGACCTAGGATATAGGGTTTAACCAATGTTAGGGTTTAAGGTTTGACACATGGTTTAGGATTTGACCTAGGGTTTAAGGTTTGGCTAAAGTTTAATGTTTGACTTAGGGTTTAAAGTGTTGGATTATAAGGTCCAACGGTCTCCCTTAGGGACTCGATATGTTGATTCATCTGGGTGGAGTATCCTATAGTGGATCAGATTTCGATGTATGGCAACCTAACTTGTCAAGGCCCAATGGGTGAGATATCTCATGAAGGCTTTGCGAAGGCCCTTATGTCCACCTGTCACTTAGTACGGGGCTCTACGCTACCAAAAGAGAATAAGAAAATAGAGTTGCGCCTTCACTGTTAGCTATAGCTTTTGGTGTAGTGATAAGTGCTTGATCTTGATAACTGATATCAAAGCGAGGTTGCAGGTTTGAATCCCTCAGGTGACGCTGAGGGGAGATTGTTGGATTATGGGATCCAACGATTTCCCTTAGGGACTCGGTATGTCAATTCATCTGGGTAGGGTATCCCATAGTGGATCAGATTTCAGTGTATGGCAACCCAACCTGTCAAGGTCCAATAGGTGAGGTATCCTATGAAGGTTTTGCGAAGCCCCTTATGTCCACCTGTCACCTAGTATGGGGCTTTGCGCTACTAAAAGAGAATAAGGAAATATAGTTGCGCCTTTACTATCAGCTATAGCTTTTGGTGTAGTCGAAACGCTTGATCTTGAAAATTGGTATGTTAACCTTGAATTGATCCTTATTTTGAAATGACAAAACATTAAAGCTAAATAAACTTGATCAAGATTTATTTAGTGCATGTTCTTAAGTTTTATATTTTGGTACTAAATAAATAATATGATTTTCAAAGCTTAAACAACCTTTATTTGTTTTCATATTTCTCAAACCAAATTTACTTTTAAAGATTATTTATTTGAGCTTACATGAAAGTCCAATTATTTTTTTTAAAGTGAACTTATTCATTTTGGACTTAATACAATTTTGACAATATTAGTTTTGAGAAATAGATTAACTTAAGAAAGCTGTTTTACAAGAACACAGTTTTCCAACATTGAATTTGTTTTATTTTTCTATATTAATTCACAAAGTTTTAATATTTGAATTTTATATGGTTGGAAAGCTCTTTGAGTATACTTTCTAATGGATAAAATAAAATCAAAATTCAATTTTCTTAAGAAAAGATTTTGAATTTGTACTAGACACTCTATAGTTGTCAGAAAAACTGCACAAGGGGTAACTTTGAAAATTCACTATAGTTCATACATAGTGAATTAGGTAATGAACTTTAATGGATAGAAATCCCTTTAAGTCTAGTTTCTAAATCTTCAAACAGTTTGTAATTTGGATTTGTATAACTCAAGTTATGATAAAATTCGTTAGTAGAGTACAAAATAGGAAACTATCACCCAACATGGATATGATCGATCCCCTCTAGAAGGGATCAATTGGTTTTCAACTAGAATGCCCTAAGACTGAATTTTTGGAAAAGGGATTGATCCCCCCACATAGAAGATCGATCAATTAGACAATTTTAAGGTGAAAAATGGTTCAAAACATGAACCAATCGATCGATTCTTGCCCAGAATGCTCCAATGGCTACTTTTTCATGCTTTCAATGGGCATTTCTTCACTCCAAGCTTCCCTACCGGTTAGTTCATCAATTTCTCTATAAAGGGGGCACATACCAAGAAGATAGAGGAATCAAGAGAGTAAGAGTCAAGAAGCAATATTTTCATTCTCTCAAATAATCAAGAGTTTTTAGAGCTTCAAAGTCTATACTTTGTATTTATTGTATCCAAACTATTTTTATTGTTCATTCATCATTCTCTTATCTATACCTTGTGTACTTGAACTTAGCAAACACCCAACCTTTGTGAGATTCTTAGAGTTTGCAAAACACTTCATTTTTCTGTTTTGTGAGTTTGTAAGCTTAAGGGGGATGATAACCCTTAAGAGTATATTGTGTTGAGTTTGTAAAGCTTAGAGAAGCTTGGTTGTAATTTTCAACACTTATAATGGATTGAACTCCTTAGCAAAAGAGGCTAAGAGAGAGGATGTAGGTGCCTAAGGAAAGACCGAACCTTTATAAATTACGGTGTTATTTTCTCTATCTCTATCTCTTATTTACTTTCAATTATTGTGTTTAATTGTTTAGTAAAATTTGTACTTATTGAATATTGTTTTTGAAAACTTCATTAAAACCAATTCACCCTCCCTCTTGGTTTATTCCAAATATTTGAGCTAACATAGAGTTAGGGTTAGTTTAAGGTTTTGGGTGGGTTTAGTGTTTTGGAAATCATAATAGCTAAACATTTTCATAAATCCCCTTTTTCTAGTAGGACTTTAGAAGCAAGTTTAATAATAATTATCATAATGTATAGATTTGTGGACTTATAGCTAAACATATGCCTTTAGGAGTCGTTACCAATCTTTATTATTTATGTACGATCGGTCACTTAATTGAATCTATTCCATTTTAAAGATATGTCCAAAACTTGACTAAGGTATTTGTAAAAGGTAGATTCGAATCCACGAAACTAGAACTAAGTCCAGAAGTATGGTTATACTTTAAGAATGTTATAATAGCCTCACAATGTCTATCCAAAAGATGCTATTAGTTTGATTTCGTATTATCTAAGCTTTAAAACATATTTTTAATTTACTAAATAATTTAATTTTTAAAAAAATTATTAAAATTACTGTAATAGTTTGGTATTAATTTAAGATAATTTTCTCACCTTAAGAGTATTTAAGCAGACTAATGTCTCACTTTGTAGAGACTCTATCATTAGATTCATTAATGTATTTTTATAAGTTAATTATTTTAAAAAATGATCAATAAAATTTTTCAATAGTTTGGTAAGATTTTATTTTAATGCATGTTCCCAAATAGTTTAGAAAGATATTTTATTCAAAAATTTATAAATAAAATTTTGGAAAAAGTCATTAAATCTTTCAATAGTTTGGTAAGATTTAACTCGAGATTTAAATTTTTCAATAGTTTAGTAGGATTGAAAAAAATAATTTTTTATAAAGATTTATTAAGTTCTCCAATAGTTTGGTAAGACTTAACTTAAAAGTTTAAATCTTTTAATAGTTCGGTAGGATTTAAAAATTATTTTTTATAAAAATTCTTTCAGTCTCTTAATAGTTTAGTAAGACTTAATTTAGAGACTTGGATCCTCCAATAGTCTTGTAGGATTGAGAAAATTTTATTTTTTTATAAAATTTTGTTATGAAATTCTTTAATAGTTTAGTAGAATTCATAACTTTGAAATAATTTTTAACCCATGAAATTCTTCTAATAGTTTAGTGGGATTTATGAATTTATTTAAAAATATTTTTGAGAAAATAAAAAAATTAATTAAAATAAATAAACTCTAAATAAAAATATAAAATAAATAAATAAAAGAAAAAAGAAAAAAATATACAAAAAATGATCAGTTCGACTTGGTTTGTTTTGCAGCTTGGTTATAAGGATAACTGAGGCTAAAATGGCTTAGATTGTGGCTCAGCTTGGCTCACCAACTGCTAAGGGAAAATGGATTGCCAAGTCAGGTCCTACAATGGGTTGGGTAAGGTAAACATCAAAACGTGTGGATCCTAGGAATTTTTAAAACTCAAAATGATGTCGTTTCTTCAAGGTATAAAAACCCCAAATCTTTCTTTTCCTTCTCAAATTTTTCTTCTTCCTTTTTCTCTTTTTTCTTTCTCTTCATGGAGCCTTTCTCTTTTCCTTATAGATTTTCCAAATTTTGATCACCGAAATCTTCAAATTCTACTGGCAAGTTCATCGAGTTTTGGAATTCTGGTTGAAATCTCTTTGTCAAAAAATTGGCCAGAGTCTACATTGGGTGCCTAGAAAGCTCACCGGATTCTAGCAATTGTACATGAATTTTGAAAATTGGTCAGAATCTGGCCAAAAACTTGAATTTCACCCAAAAAATTCAACTAGAAACTAAAAATTTTTCAAAAAAAATTTCAAACATTTGTATAAAAATCCCTTTTTTTACAAATTCAATCCTAAAAAACCATTTCTCACTCTCCTCTCCTTGGATTAAATTAAAACAACTTCAAACCTTCCAAGAACCACATCTAGAACAAAATTCCACCTAAATTGAAAATTTTTTTCTTTATTGCCAACCCTAATTCATTTAGACATTTTTTTAATTTTTTGTTCCATTTTTTTCATTTGATTTTGGCTTATCCTTTCTGTGTTGAATACAGGTTTATTTATAGGGGAGATTGATAGAGTTTCAGTTTGCTTTCAATTCAATTTAAAAACCTAAAGATTATTAGCTAATCTTAGATTTTTCTAATAAAGATTATCAGAAGCTAAATTTTAAACTTATGCTTTTTAGTTTATTTTTTCATTTTTTTAATAATTAGATAATGAAAGAAAAAAATGAGATAAATGAAATAAAATATAGCCAAAGATAAACAAAAATAAAACAAAAAGGATAAACAAGTTAAAAAATAAAATCAAATAAAATATATAGAAGATAAATAAGATAAAAACATATATACAAATAAAGAAAAAAATAAAGTTCGATAATTAAGCTTAGAGTGAGCTCAAACCCAATTGATTTTGGCTTCAAAACTAAATAGGGCATTTATAGTTACTCCTCTTTGTATAGTTTCTATGGCATAGGAATTACATAAAAATATAGACATCCGTTACATGCAGGCCTAAATTATTCAACTTTTTTTTTTGTTTTTAAAAGGTTCCTAAAAAATAGAGGCACATTATTATTAAAAATAAAGGGTTTTTAAATATGAAAGCATATAACTTTAAAAATTAAGGAAGACACTCGAAAGTTTTGATGATCATGCTAGGAGGTTTTATAGGCCATGTCCGAAAAACTAGGAGATTATGCTTGGAGGTTTTACAAATCATTTCTAACATTGAAAAATGCTCCTTTAAAAGAAATGCTCCACAACTTTAAAAATTTGAAAAGATAGCCGGAGGTTTAAAAATATCATGCCAGGAGGTCTTATAGATCATGCTTGGAGGACTTGAAGATTATGTTTTGAGATCTTATAGATCGTGCTTGAAGAATTAAGAGATTATGCCAAGTTATCGTACAAGTCATTCCTAACCTTGAAAAATACTCCTTAGGACAAAAGCTCCATAACTTTAAAAATTTTAAAAAATACTTGAACATTTTAAAAGATCATACCAGAGGTCTAATAGATAATGCCCGGGGGTCTTTAAGAAGATTACCAAGAGGTTTTAAGCAATTCATCCAAAAGTTTTACAAAATGATATTAAAGGTTTTCATAACTGATATTTGAAAACTTTAACAAAAGTACCTTGGTAAAACCTTATTTAATCTTCAACAAAATCTTATCTTAAAAGAGTTTTTTGAATCAAAGCTTTAAACCGGAATCTTTCTCTCCTATTTGTAAAAAATAAGCAATGCTGTAATAAATGGAATGAATGTGATACGTATAATGCATGAAATGCATGCAATGAATACAATGCATGGAATCAATACTAAATGTCTTTAATTATGGTAATGTGATTCTCAAAACCATCTCTCTTTTTTGAGTTTGCATGACATAGCCTTTGAACTAGTTGACAAGTTCTTTCATGAATTGAAGCAAACATTTTCATTTTTGAAAACAATTCTTATCGTCCATGAGTCTTTTCCATTGGTGGTCCCTCAGATCATGCATTTTCCTTGCCTTAGAAAGATCACTTTTACCATAACATTCACCTATTTTCCTACAGTGAGCATTGTGATTCAAAAATACATATTAAACGTAGTAATGGAAATTGCCCCATGTAATTATCTTTCTAAAAATGAACCAAATTTTCATATGTGATCAAATCTCTTAAAAACCAATTATTACTATCTAGAATAAATATGATGAATCATAACTTGATCTTTTCAAAAAGAAGTAATGGTTTAACACATCATGATCTTAATTATCAAAGAAAATTTGGCCATTGAATTAGAAAGGGAATATCAATGTCTCTTCATTTAGGCTTACAAATGAAAATCATCTTTTAAAGTACTATTTATTTTGACATTTTTTAAAGTTCTTGATATGTGGTATTTTAATAAATATCAAGATCAGCTATAGCAAGCTCAAAATTTTCGGTATGAGAAAAGAACAAAACTTAAATTTTAGAGAAAATTTTCATAATGAGGTTGATTTCCTTAGACTTTTCAAAGGTTTCCAACATCCCTTGGTTTGTTTAAAATGCCCTTCTCTTGGTGCTCCTTGTTTCATCCTTGATCCATGAAAAGTTATGAGTTGTTTTTAAAGCTTCAATTTTTCTCGAGACTATCTTTTCAAGTTTTCATCCTATAGTTTCACCTTTTCTTTTTTTTTGCTTTTTTCATTGACTATTCCACATGTATTCAAGATCAAAAAATTTATCCAAAATCAAATCATAATGATTTCCTAAAGAGCAAGCTTTCAACTTAGGTATCTACACATGATCAAATGGACTTTTTCGAAAGACGTAATGTAGGCTGGAGTTTAGGGTTTAAAAAAAAGGGATAAATAGGTTCAAAATACATGTTTAAGGGTAATTGAATCGGGGATCATTTCTTTTTCAAAGGACATCTTTCTTTTTTCTCAAAATATACCTTTTCAATTTTCAACTTTTTTTCTTTGTTCTTTGTTCTTTATTTTGCTTTTTTTTTTGCGTGAATTCAAAATTTTTGGAACTTAGTTTACTTCAAACTTGCCCATTAAACTAAAGCAGTATTTCTTAACCTTCAATGTAAGATCCAAGGCCATCTTGATGAGATCTTTTTTTTTTTAAACTTATCCCAAATTTGAAAGGTGATCCTTGGTTAAAGTTACTTTAAAAAAAATCAATAAGTTTAAAGGGGTAGCAAATGAATTTTTTTCCTTTTCTAAAAGAAAATTGAAAGATGGCCATTTTTCATTCAAGAATGGATACTTCTATTGAAATGTAATTCTCAAGAGAAGACTTTATTTTTTTTTATAAATTTTATCTTTATTTAAATGTCTCAAATGTATGATGTCACAATCAACTCTTTTTTTTCATCATTTTTTTCTTTCTTTTTCCTTTATTATTATTTTTTTTGTAATTTATGCACATAATGTATTGACCTTTTATTCAAGTGAAGTCTAATGTTAAAATCTTTATTTTCACAATTTACTTTAGATGTTCATCAATCAAGATAGTGCAAAAAAATGTTTGGGACATCAAGTAATTTGGCTTTTTCAGTAAATTTACCCTAAGATGAGGGTGAAGAACCATTTGGTAAAGAATTGGAAAGGAAGAAGAATGCTACACAAGTCAAGATATTGAATCTATTAAGAAAATATGACCTTGTGAGAATTTGAGATTTGTGAAGGAATTTAAGTGGTGGAGTGTTTGAAATAGCCTTGACATTTATTAAACCACCAAAATCCATAAAACTTAATAGAGTGCCAAATTAATCAATCATCTTACTGCTCATAGCCTAAATGAAGATCAATAACTTTTACAGTTCATAATGGTCAAGTGGAGGTGAATTTTTGAAACTTTTATCCTTAAGAATTCTCAAGGTTTTTAATCTTTCAATTGAAATAAAGAATGAAATGTATAATGAAATGGCTTAAGATTTCTTGAGATTTTTTCACATGCATTTGGAAAATTAGTTATGCAAGAATTTAAATAATTAAAATTGAAAGAACCAAAACTTATTATAAACTTTTAAAATTTTCCCACAATGAATTAATACATAAAGAAAAATCAACCTATGCTAAAGCAAATTTCCATTATTTAAAAAGCTTTTGGGTTAAGGTGCCATTGTTGATAAGACTTTTAATTTTTTCTTTCAACTACCTGCATATCTCAATTGAGTGTCCAATTACCCCATATGATAATCACATTTACCATTTGGATCATCTCTTTGCTGATGGATTTAGAGTTATTTTCAAAGATATTGGTGCTTTACCAATAGAGGTAAAATATTAAGATTTAGAATTGGGATTTTTTCAAGAACATTCTTGATCTTTTTTTATTGCTCACTGGTTGAGCAGCAAATTAAGGATAAAGGCTTATATGAGTACTTGACTGTTGGGCTAGTTGGTGAAAATAAGGATTTTGATAAAGGTTATTTATGGTAGGGTAATAAGGTTAGTACATCATATAAGAATGGTATAAATTAAAGCTCCAACCTATTTTCCTTTGTAAATCACAGTTTGAGCATCTTCTCTTTCCCCTTTTAGTGCACCAACTTCCTTTATACTAGCTGCATCATCACCATTAAACCTTTCTTTTTTTTTATAACATTCTCTATTATCTCCCTCAATAAGACTATGTTGGTAAAATTCTTAGTTGTATTTTTGATCATCTTTTAATATGATGGAGTTTTAAAAGTGTTGATGAATAAAATTGTAGTTTTTTTTTTTTTTTCTATTAGAAGTGGTTAAACTTAGATAGCAGCATCCCTCCACTTTTGGGTATATTCTCTGAAGCTCTTAACACCTTATTTTTCATGATTTGTAAAGATAATCAGTTTGAGGCCAATTCTATGATATGTTTATTTTAGGTAACAAATGCCTAAACAGTTCTTTCCATAAAGTGATGTGAGTTCTATCTAACTGAGCATACTACCTAGCAGCAGACCTTGTAAAGTTGTCTTGGAATACATAATCAAGAGCTTGTTATTATGTACTTAAGTAGCCATCTTTTTACAGTACATGGTGACATGGGCCACTGGACATTTAGTTTCATCATACTTATCAAATTTTGAGACTTTGAACTTATGTGGAACAACCACATCTAGCACCAAACAAAGTTTTGTTGTATCTATAAATTCATAGAAATCTATTCTTTCGATAGCTCGAATTCTCTCCTTTATGAAATCCATATTCTTTTGGGAACTCAAATTTTTTTATTGCTTCAAATGAACTTTTTTTTTTAAATTTTTTTAGCTCTTTAAGATAGATAGGGACTTGGATTGGATCTAATTTCTATCTACTTAAAATAGGAGAAGTGTATCTTTAAAACTATTCTTTACAATTATTGAAGGTATTCCAGGATGACAGTATGCCCTAAAAAGTGGTGATTGTTGTGATTATGCCCTTTGGAATGTTTGGACTTAAAATGAATCAAACCTAGAAGGGTATAAGGGGTTTTCAATTTTTTGGATGCGAGCTCTTCCACTTTTTTTTCTTTATTCAAATATTTTAGCATTTTCATTATCTGGGCCAAGTCTCCTTTTTTTTTTCATTTTGAGCCTTTTCAACTTTCTCAATTCAGCCATTTTGTTCTTATTCTAGAGTGTTACGTATGTGGTAAGTAGATTACCTTGAAGCTTTTGAGCCTTTATTATCATAATTAAGAATTATGATGATGTCTAACTACAAATATATGCCAAAATCTACACGAATGGATGCATGCATTGAATGCTATCACATAATAAGAAAAAATATTTAAAAAAAAATTATTTTGACAAGAATACCCAAATAACATTCCTAAACAATCCTAAATTTTATTGTCTAGTCCTATATTTTAGCTTGAAGACCATGGTATTGCCATTAATAAATTCTTTAACCATTCTAATTAAATAATGAACTCTCTGCAATCTTGGGATCTCTTTTTTCTTAAAACTTAATAGGCCAGTTTTGATTAAACTTAACACTTTATATTTGAAAGTAAGGCAATTCTTCATTGAATGACCTGTATTCCCAAAGTGATAATCACACTGAGCATCAACATCATACTACTTAGAATAAGTAGGTTTTAGTAGCTCTAGAGGAACTAGTGCGATCAAATGGTTGTTGAGGAATTGTGGAAATAGCTTATTATAGGTTATAGGGATTGGATTAACGATAGCTCTTTCTTTCTTTTTACCTAACGATTTTCTTGGTTATGTAGTTGTACGACTTACAGATATAGGTATTGGGGTAAAATTGGGTGTATATGCCTGAGGGTTCATTAGGAAACTTGGTTACTAGATTGGTTGATGAACATTAGGATTTTGGAAGGCACTATACATGGTTGGTTGGTAGTATAGGTTTAGGCCAATTTGTGGGGGTCAAATGGGAGCATGTCTTATTTGGGATGTTAAAAAAGGTTGTTGACGGATAACTAAGTAATGATAAGGATTTGGATATGAGCCAATTTGTGGAGTCTGCGTGAAGTTAGAAGGCCTTATCTCTTTTGCTTCTTTTTGGACATGGTTTTTTTTTTGGGCTGTAGACACCTAATTTTGTCTGAGCTATTTCTGGCTAGTTGTGAGGCTTTTAAAATCTGACTCGGTTCAAATATAGTACTTTTTAAATTTTGACAAGTTTTCAAAATCAAATTTAAGACTAATTTGACCTAAATGTCCTAAGATAAAACTTAATCAAAATTAATTAAAATCAGTCAAACCAAGTTAAACTTGGGTCAATTTTTCAAAAATTTAAACCAAATAGGGTTAATAGGGCTTGGGATTAATATTTGTGATTTTAACGCATTAAAAACCTTAATTGCACTTCATAAAAGGTAAAATTATCAAAATACCCTTTAAGAGTATTATTGTAATTTGACGTTCTCGTAGTAAGATTTTAGTGAAAACTTTTAGATCGTATTTAAATATTATTTTATAATTTTTGATATATCAAAAACCTTGATCGCATTCTGAGAGATGTGAGATTACCAAAATACCTTTAGGGGCACTTTTGTAAATTGACCTTTCCAAGGTCAATTTTTCATGAAATGCTCTAGATCATGATTTTATATTATTTCATGATTTTTGGTTTACTAAAAACCATAATTGCACCTTAGAAGGTGTAAAATTATCAAAGTACCCTTAGGAGTATTTTCATAATTTAACTTTTCCAAGGTTGGTTTTTCACGAAATGCATCAAATCATGGTTTTATATTATTTCATGATTTTTGGACCATTAAAAACCTTGTTCTTACATTAAAAGGTGTAAAATTACTAAAATACCCTTAAAGGGGAATTTCATAATTTGATCTTCTCGAGGTCGATTTTTCATAAAAACTTTTAGTTCTTAATTTCATATTATTTTTAGATTTTTGGTGCTTTAAAATGATAAAAATTGAGAAGAAATCATTGTTTTCCAGGAAAATTTCATAAAAGGTTAAAACTTTCTAATAAGGGTAAGATGGACTTGTCGCATGGTTCAAGCAATATGAAAAATACAATATTTGGCCATGAGCATTCTAAGCCATGTGATGATCTTGAGGGGCTGAATCTAAAGGTGAAATGTGGTTCCTTGCAAAATAAATAAGGGAGAAATGATAGCTATTAGATGAAAAATGCATCCAAAGACTTGCACACATTTGGTATGGGATATTTATTTATCCTTTAGGGCAAGAAAGAAAATGAGGTAGCTGGAATTGGTGGGAAATGAGAAAAATAGAAAAAAGAAGAATAAATTTGAAAGCTTTCTTTGAGGTATAATCTTTACTACTTTTTTCATTGCATTTCATATCATTCCATATCATTTTCCATAGTTTTCATATTGTTCATAGTTTAATTTTTCTATATTTTGTGAAAAATCCATAGTTGTTTGCTCCAAACTTGATCCAAGAATTTAACTAAATAATCAATAGTTTGGTTTGAAACAAAGTAGATTAAGGAAAAAAAAATCCACCACTATTATAGCCATTAAAGGTTTAGCCAAGCACCATACCACCATGGCTAAACCTTTTCTTGGTCCGTTTTATATGTTCTTTATGCTTTAAATAAAATGTATGGATGTTTGAAGTGTTATATTACTTGTTTAATGCTAGTTTGTTGATTAGTTTAAAATTTGAATGTAGTGTCAGGCTAGTATTTATGTTTTTATGATTTCCTTACTTGATTGCATTTGTTTTTGGTTTGTTCCTCAAGTTTTCTGTGTGTTTGATGAAATTCTCATTGAATAAAATGTTAAATTAATAGACTTTTTAGTGATTTTATGTTGTTTGCATGTGTTTCAAAACAAAAAAATAGTGGAACATTTCTTTCAATTTTTAAACCCTTAGTGTTTGATCTATTTTTGCATACCTATTTAGTTTGTAATATATTTGTAAATATGCCTAAGTTTGTAATATATTTATTTTCATACAAGGTCCATGCATTAAAATTTGCATTTTCATTAATGGTATTTTGGTAATTTTTGTCACATTACTCCCATGCACACAGTTTGTATTTTTATTAATGGCATTTTAGTAATTTTGTTACATGCATTCCACAAACCCTAAACCTTAAAACCATAAACCATAAACCTAAAACTTAAACCCTAAAACCTAAGCCCTAAACCTTAAACTGTAAACTCAAACCTTAAACTGTAAACTCAAACCTTAAACCTAAACCCTAAATTGTAAACCCTAAATTGTAAACCTAAACCCTAAACTTTAAACTTTAACCTTAAATTTAAACCCTAAACATAAACCCTAAACTTTCAACCAAACCCTGAATTATAAACCTAAAACCTAAACCCTAAAACCTAAATCCTAAACCTAAAACCTAAACCTTAAACTTTAACCCTAAATTTAAACCCTAAACATAAACCCTAAACCTTCAACCAAACCCTAAATGATAAACCTCAAACCTTATCCTAAACCCTAACCCCAAACTCTAAGCCAAGCCCTAACCTTAAACCTTAAAACCAAAATCCTAACCTAAACCATAAATTACCCCAAACCCTAAAATAACCCCAAGCTTAAAACCAACTTAATCCCATTCATGCATTTGCATTTCATTTTATTTTGTTGTCATATGCATTCTTTAATTGTCATGCATTCATATTTTATCATTCCTGTTTAATTGTCACGCATTCATAATACATTATTATGTTCATGTATTTCATACATACATTTTATAAATGAGTTTTTTTAAAAGAAAAAATATTTTTGAATAAGATAATATCTCAAATAAATATAGCCTTTGAGATTTGGCCTAAATATATGAGGGCTCTAAATGGCTATCATTTCTGTGTGATGTTATCTCAATTTTTATGGGACAATTTGAAAACATCTAAGTTAAAGATATTTTAAAAGCTCTACCTAAATATAAGAAAGTGGAATAAGTGTCTTGATAGTTAGAACATTTTCATTTTGATCCAAAAAAATAAATTGTTTTGCTTTAAAAAAAAAATTAACAATGATTTCTGTTCAAAAGAAAAAAAAAAGAAAATTTGATTTTTGGAATAAACAAAAAGAATTAGTGTATAAACATTAAAGTGGGACCATTTTTTTCAAAATCTAAAGATAACATGCAATTAATTGGTACTGTCTTTGACAGTTACTGTAGGGACATTAATCCTTCCCCATGTGTAGCCGACTCCCAAACCTAACTTTGGTTTTCGCATGCCAAAATGTTTTTCTTAATAAACTTTAAACTTTTTGTTAAATGTTTTATTAAAAGGACACAATTTTTGGGTTACCAATCACTCCTTATAAAGATTTATGATGACTTTTCGATTTTGTTTTTGTTGAAAGTGCTTTTTAAACCCCATTTTTCATTCCCTAAGTTTGGTGGTTAGGGTTCTCAGACTTGCACGTTGTGACATGGATTGTTGGATACGTTGCTTGACTTGGACAAGAATTGGTATTGTGAGAACTTTTTGATCCTAACATAGTGGTTGCTTAATGCATAAACAAATTGGAATTGATAAGAACTCTTAACAATGGGCCACTTCAAGATTTTCAACTATTTTCACTAGTTTGGTAAGCTGTATTTTTACTACTCGCAGCTCATGTCCAAATTCTTCTTGGTTAAGTTCTAAGGCCTGAATCTAAGCTTTTAATTGAATTCGAATGTCTTTTAAATTGTTATCCCACATAAAGCAAAAACTTATATATTATCCAATGATACGATGAATGTATTACATGAATAATGATGATTTATGAATAGTGAAATACAAGAAATGAATGAAAAAATAATAATAAATAAGTAAATAAAGTAATAATTTCAATCATATTGATATTAACATTATTTTAGACAACAAAAAATATATAACATCTTAAAAAAAGTTAGTGTATAATATATATACATGCAAAAAGGTATGCAACCTAATTTTTGGTTATTTATACAAAGGGAAGGACATTACTCTACTTACAGGCAGGGTCTCTTAGGGATTACTATATGAGTGATTTGGATTCACAATCTAAAGATTTTCAAATTGTTTTTTACATCATTATTCATGATAGACTAGTAAGGTAACCCAATCTTTATCCATCATAGGCTACAAATGAAAAATATTCAATTTGAATGAGAGTATTTCACTAGCCCGTTTGGAGATATGAAATTTCACAAAAACATATGTACTTTACTTTTTCCTAAGGGATGAAACTCGGGTGTAGAGCTCATTTTATACACATGTGAGTGGATGACAATATATGACATGATTAAAAATAAAACATAAGAGACAAAGCAAAATTTATAAATTTATTAAGTTAGGCTTGGATAACACGAAATGATTTATTGACCCGATTCTTGACCATCCCTAGTGGAGTTGTCAAACTATCATAACATATAGATTTGTAGACCTATAGCTAGACACATGTCTTTAAGAATCACTCTCAAATTTTTTTTTATCTAGGTGTGATTGGTCACCTAATTGAATCTATCCCATTTTAAAAAGATATCTCAAGTTTGACTCAGATATATTTAAAGGTAAATTCTAGTCTACGAAATCAAAACTAGGTTTGAAAGTATGATAACACCTGAGAAAGGTTATAACACTCCCATAAATTATTGGCAGTTGTTCTTAAAATTACTCAATAGTTTGATAGCAATTAAGATAATGTTCTCACATCAAGAGTATTCATAGAGACTATTATCCCACTCTAAAAGAGCTTTATCATTGGATTCATTAATGTATTTTTATAAGTTAATTATTTTAAAACCCTATACTTAATAGAAACATCAAATCAAGTACTCATAATTAATACAATAATTATTGAGAATAGTGACTCAGATTTCATAATAGATTTGTTTGAAATTGTTTAGATATTGCTTGATGGATAAGAAAACTTGTAGAAGAAAAATTCTAAGAGGGAAGAGATTCTTGATAGGCAAGTTTGTATACTTATGAATAAGTGAAGTCTTTATATGGTTAAGTATGAGAAAAGGATATAAGAGAGTTATATGGTTTTAGGGATAGACACCCAATAAGACTACTGAAGATTTACGTCTTATGGGTGTGTATATTTGTGAATGGACTTGAGGACATAGATATGGTGCATGAGTGCACATGAGTATGTGTTTATTTGGATTAAGAATATTTCATAGTACTAGAGGAGATTGAGAAGGTCTATGGGTATCAATTGAGAGTGCTTGATTTGATATTTGTTTGTAATGCTCTATAACTAGTGAATTTTTTTTCTCATCCGTGGATATAGGTCAATTAGGCCAAATCATGTTAAATTATTGTCTCTTGTATGGTTGATGGATTGTTTGACTTTGCTTTCGTTGGCTTGGATGGTTGTTTAATTGGATTGGGGCCTTTTGGCCTAACAACAATAAGTTAATATCTAACTATTATAAAGCATCCATGGATATGATTTTATCTTTAAATCGAAGCTCATGAAAGCATATATGGTTTCGGCTTCTCTTCATTTCTTTAATTTAATGATGATAATGTTATGTATCAAATATTAATGTTATTTTTCAATTCTTTGATAACGTAAAAAAATTTCTTGCTAGAGGGTCATTGATTTTTAGTTTTTTTTTTTTATGCATGAGTGAGATTTATAAGTTATAAATGATATATATAAGTAAACAAAGAAAATTAAACATTATTGTTTCAAAGATATTTAAAACTTTTGTTAGATATGCCAAAAAATGAAATAAATGATGAAATTATATCTCAATGGCATGATAATGCAAATTTGAAGTGTTTTTATTAGAGTAGTTGATCACTAGCTATAAGTTGGTTTATTAATCTAGTTTCTACCAAACTTTGGGAATGCTCACTTTTTAAGTATTTTGCCCTTTATTGCAATAGCCAACAAGGAGAAAAAAGCTACAAATTAAAATTCTTTTGACAAGTAATGCAAAATTTCAATCCCAAAGCTCACACAATAAAGAGATTATTCTTAAGACTGTGGAATGCCGAATAATGAATGAGATTAATGGATTCTTGTTGGTGGACTTTCAACTTGAAAAAAATTATTCAAGCTCTCAATCAAATGCATCCCATTAAATTCACGGACTGGATGGTATGCCTATATTTTTCTTTAAAAATTATTAGCATACTATAAGTGATAATATTATTTCCTTTTGTATAATGTTTTTAATGGCTATCAACATTTGCATGAGATTAATGAAACTTACGTTACCTTAATCCCTAAAGTAAAAAACCCCAAAAAATTACTCAATTTCATTCCATTAGTCTTTGTAATGTCAAGTATAAACTTATCCAAAAGTACTTGTTAATAGAATGAAGTGTATTATTCCTAATTGCATTAGTGAATTTCAAAGTGCTTTTATGCTTGATAGATTTTCTAACAATATCCTTAGTGCTTATGAACTCCTACATTCTCTGAAATCTCAACAATAAAGGAAGAATAATGGCTTTGCTCTTAAGTTAGATATGAGCAAGATTTATGACCATGTTAAGTGGTCATTTATTGAGACTATGATGAATAAGTTGGGCTTTGGTACTAAGTGGATTTCAATCATAACGCAATCTATTCCTCTGTTTTTTATTTTGCTATTATAAATGGGAAAGTTACTAATTCTTACAGCCATAATAGAGCACTTTGACAGGATGATCTTTTATCATCGTTTTTGTTTTTATTCTATACCAAAAAACTTTGAACTATGCTTACTAGACTTCAAAGTGACAATTAACTTTAAGGAGTAAAGACTAGCATATTTGGAACTAAAGTTAAATCATTTTTTCTTTACTGATGACAACTTACTCTTTGCCAGGGCATTTAGAGGTGATAGTGAGAGGGTGAAGAGCTTGATAAAGCAATGTGAAGAAAGCTTGCTAAAGTAATGTGAAGAAAGTTTGGAACAAAGAATCAATTATGATACATCAACCCACTTTTTTAGTCTTAACATTATCGTGGAGCAAAAAGATGAACTAAGGCAACTGTTTGAATCCATGTGGTCACAAACCCAGAGAAATATTTAGGATTACCATCCATAGTGGGGAAGAACAAGAAGAAAGCTTTTAGGAGCATCAAGAATAGAATTCATGATTGATTCAAAGTTGGAGCATTCGCATTCTATCATTGGTAGCCGAGGAAATATTTATAAAGGCTATCATGAAGTCCATTCCAACTTAGACTATGAGTTGCTTCTCTTTCCCAAATCTTTTTACAAAGAATTGATGAGTATAATGGGCAAGTTTTGGCGGCAAATAAGACTAATGGTGTGAGGGATTCACTAGATTAAATGGGACAAAATGTGAGCACCTAAATCTAAGGGTGGAATAGGCTTTTGAGATTTGGGGCTTTTCAACAAAGCCTTACTTATGAAGCAAGGATAGAAACTGATTCAAGATAGGAATTCCCTAAGGTACAAATTCCTCAAAGTGAAATATTTCCCAAACAGAGATTTCTTGGATGCTAATATAGGAAAACATCTTTTCCGTACTTGGAAAAGCATATGGGAATAAAAAAATGTTTTAATCCGAAGAACCAGATGGAGGGTTGGTGATGGTGAAAGCATTAAAGTATAGAGTGATAGATGGTTACTTATAGACAACTTGTTGATAGTTTAGAATGTGGTGTATCCCACATTAGATAGAATATTTAATTATGGATGAATAAAATTAATTTTTGCATTAATTTTATTCATATCTTAAATAATTATATTTGAACAAAAATAATTACCATATGACAATTATCATAACTATTTGAATACAAATAGATTATTATTCATAAAAGTCATGATTATACAAAAGGTCATAACCATTTGAATAGAAGTTTATGTCTGTTCATTTATTATAAATATATATTTCATTATAACCATTTTTACTACTTTTAATTGAAGAGTTTGAGATTTTGTTACCTTTAAGAAAGTGTTTTTCATGCCTCAAAACCTAAATTATTTTCCATTATTCTTTTCTCTTATTTATTTTTTCTAACAATTTAAAGGTAATTATAAAATTCATATTTCGTATAAGGAAGATACAAGGAAAACAAATTGGCAAAGTTGGCAAAATTGACTTTTGAAACAATCATGGAAAGCTTCAATTATCCAAATAGTTTCTTAGTGAAATAAATACTAAATACAGATAAATTTCTTGTTATTATCTTTCTAGTTTTTATATTCTACTAAAAAAATTGATGATTAATAATTCATAAGAGACTTGAGTTTCATTGAAATTTGCTTTCTTTATTGACTATTCTTTAAATCTTTTGATTCTAAATTAAATTATTTAATTTATGATTCATGATTTTATGATATGTTATATGTGGATTTTCTTGATCATGGCATTGAAAGGTAATGAGCTTTAAATGGACATGGAGTACTTGCTAGCTTTGGTTATGGATCTTTTATAGTCTTGTTATATTTTTGTAAGACCATGGTTATCAAATCAAAATGATAAAATTTTAGAGAATTATTTTAAGGCATAAAAGAAATTGTGAATTTATAAATTTTTTTTAAAAAAGAAGCAAGTATATATTTTCTTATCATAAAATAATATTTTATGATCCATATTCAATGACTGCATTTTATTGACAATAGAATAATGCATGATTCATATTATTTGATTTCTATTTAAATTCAATTAGAGAAGTTATATAATTCTTTACAACTAGTTAAAATGCTTTCTATTTGTTAGGTGAAAAAATTTCATGTATTTTATAATTTGGATACAAAATTTATAGTATTGTGTAGTTATATATAAAATTTTGATTGCTTTTAATGACACGAACCGTGTTAGATATGGTTGTGGTGTCCATGACCAAATAATTTTTAATTATCCAAGAGTTGGAATGAAAGTCTCAAAAGAAGACTATAAAAAGCATAAGTTTATTAGTTTTGAGGGTAATTGTATTTAGTATAATACTTATTGATATATACTCTCATATTGAGTTGAAATAAAAGTTTTGAAACTTTTATGAAAAGGAAATATTAAGATATAGGATATTTACTAGCTTTCTTTCACTAAGGGTGGATTTGAAGGCCTTTTACTTAAACAAAACAACCACCAAATAGTGAAAATATAAATAAAATGACAACTTGATTAAGTTTATATGATATCTTTATAATTGAATAGGACTTTCTTTAATAAAAGAATGCAAATTTGCACATGGTGGTGTGATAAGAATAAAAAAAAAAAAAATTGCCACCATAGTGTTGTAAGATTTTGGTATAATTTTATGAGCAAATTATATAAGCTAATAAGTTTAGTACAACTTACCAAAGTAAAATTGTGCTAGAAGAATAATTATATTAAAATAGATAAAATGTAGAAATAGAATGGATGAAATTTTATATTAATAAGTATAGAGTTGTGGCCACAACCAATCCCATTGATTTCTTAAAATGACAAGAACAAGATAATAATGTTTAGAGTATATAAATGATACGCAAAATGAAAAGTTTAGACATATTAGCCTGAAGTGATTATATTAAAGATTCAATCTTAAATGAGGAAAATTACCATAAAAAAAAATTAAATTTTAAGATATTTTATTAGTAGTATTACAAGTAGAATGGATTTAAACCCTTCCTATTAAACAGCAATAATGGAAACCCAACTTTGAATTAGTAACCTTTATTTACAAAGTTTAATGAGTAAAAATAAGTTATTGTTATGTGTCTATTAAGTACTAGTAAAATCTATTCAAATTTTAGAAACTAATGTGATCCATTGCGTGGAGAGGATGAGTTTTTATGCTCTTAATTGAATTTATTATTTAAATGTCTAAAACAATAGAGACATAATAAAAACCCTACCTATATAAACATTGAAGTAGTACTGTTTCAATAAGAAGAATTGGGGTGTCTCTTGTAAATATTTATGAATAAGATAAGCACATAGCCGTAATAGTGCTAAAGCAGTTATAAATCTCTGACAAAAGAATAAATAAATATTATGTGTCTTATATATTCAATTCTAACATTACGAGTTGATGTTTAATTTGCGGACATAATCAACTTCATTATATTTATAAAATATATATGCTAATTGAAGGTTTAAATCGAGAGATTTAAACTTAATTCCTATATATATGGGTGGGAAACTTTTATCGTTATATATATGAGTAGGAAACTTTAATCGCTAGAGCGAAGTAACATGTAAAAGTAATAATAATCAATTTTATCTATTTAAATGTGAATTAAAAACTCTTTTCTAAAAAAGTTAATTGTAATTATTTTATATTATAATTTTATATTTTCAAATTAATATTAATGTAACAAGTTCACAAACATTTTGTGTGATTTTTGTTAATTTCTTAAAATTTATTTAAAATATAATCTTTTAATTTTAATATATGTATTTTATTTTCTAATTCAAATATTTTTATTTAATTTATGCTATAAAAATTAATTTACTATCACTAAATACAATTTTAATTTAATAATTTAGTTATATTTATTATGAAGTAAATAAATATTATTAATATTTTATATACAAATTATTATTTTTAAATAACTTTAAAATCATTAATTTATATATTTTTAAATAAAATAATCTTTAATTTTTAATAATACTAACTATAATGATCTTTACTTACTAAAAATTAATGATTTTTAATTAAATAAAATGATTATAAATCATGAATGATAAAATAAATTTAATAATAAAATCGTTTCGATAATTATATTACCATAACGATCTTGAAAATACTATTAACTATTACTTAGAAGTGAAATGGTAATCTAGAAGGAAAATGAAAACCATTATTAAAAAAAAAGTGTAAAATGCGTAAGGGCTCGATAGTATATATTTTCTTGGGTTTGAGTCTAGCACGAGAAGAATAGTTAATGGGCTTTGTGAGTCGATACGTAGGTTTTCTAGTTTTATGGGCTTTTGCCTGTTGTTTAGTACTATTTTTTATAATATTTTGTACAATTATTATCAAGCAATACTTTGCATTATTAAGTCCTAGTTTGAGCTGGACTTAATTAAACTTATAATTAATGCCAAAAGTTTGACCTGACTTTTAAAAAAAATTATTATTAATTTTTTTATTTTTAATTAAAGAATCTTGAATTGAAATATTTTAGGCCGCCTATGGACTATAGTTAACATATTTACCTTTTCTTTTTTTATATATATCCTCCAATATGATTACCTATTAATTAATCTCTCTATAATACATAATTAATATGTTGGATCCTTGAAGTGAAGAAAACCCACTTTTTTGTTTATTATATTTTTAGATAAGCAATTTATTATTTTATTATTAAATAATATTAATAAGATTTATCCAATAAGAATTTATTCCATTAAAAGATTTTTATGAAATGAATTTATTTGATTCAGAAGATTTGCTCAATTTATAAGTAAGAATCCTAATGCAATGTATAACTTTACATACTTAAATGAAGTGATTTCCAAATATAATTTTATAAAAAATTTAGTTTAATAAAATATTTAAAATACTAGTTGTCAAAGTTAAAAAAAATTTGACAGAAAAAAAAATCAAAACAAACACTATTTTTGAGATAATGTAGTATATATAAAGTGATAGATGTTGAAATTCTTTTGAATTGATGAAAAAAAAAGTGCTTATTATAATTTTAAATTTCATTTTAAATATTTTATTATAAATATTAATAAGATTTAATAAATTTGTAAATAAGAATTCTAACCCCATCAAATGACTATATATTATTTTTTTTATTACAAATATTCTTGCAATTTATCTAATTTATAAATAAAAAATTTAGTTACATTTAATGACTTTCACTAAAGGAATATTTTTCTTAGTTGTAATGGTATTGAATAATTTATAATTCGTAAAATAATATTAAATTTTCAATTATTTATATTTTAAATTTTAAATTTTAGAAATATTTGTATTATATAAATTATTGTTTTAAAATAAATAAACAAATAAATATTCTCAGTAACACACACGCGGTAATCAATATTACTATAGTTAAAAATGTCGACTACATATCAACACAAAGAGTATTATATATAGTTTTAATATTTTAATATTTTAATTTAATAAACAAATGATACGATAATTTTTTTTATAATATTAATTCCCACATAAATCATGCATAAAGCCAACAAGAAAAAAAATGGAAATCCCAATAAAAAATCTCAGAAGAAAAATTAAATGTAATAAGCATATACATATATATATATGTTTGTAAGTTGTAGGAGTATAATTAAATAGTATAATTATAAAAAAAGTCAAATATTATATACTTTTTTGTCTATATTTTAAATATTTCAAAATTATTTTTTTAACATCTAAAATTTTTTAATTTTTAACATTAAAAATCATAAAATTTTAATTTTATAAAAATTTAAAATTTAGTATTAAATATATTAAATTTAAAATTTTTTAAATTTTAAAAATATTAATAACACTCAAATAATTTAAAACAGAGAAAATATTATACGTCTAATTTCTAGAAACATACATTAGTTATTCCAAAAGTGTTGGCAGCCACCGTTTTCAAATATAAATAATTACCATCATCAAGCGGTTAAAACTAATACAAGTAATGCAAAATGGAAGCCCCCAAAATTTAAAAAGAAACACATTCAAATCATTATTATCTCCCATTTACTGCAAAAGTCCACGCAATATGATGGTGGACATAGGCGGTTATGATTTTTTTGAGTCAGATCATTACTTCAATAATTAAAAAAAAAGAAATTAAAATTTTTTGCAACAACAATAAATTAAGTTTTATATTGCATAAATTGGAATTGACTTATAAAATGTCAAAATTTTTTTTTGTTAAGTTGTAGTTTTGAATTATTTTTATTATTCATTTATGTTAATAATAACATTTTCATATACTTTCTTAATAATTATATCATTTTTTATTAGTTACATCCACGTCTTTTGTAGTTTACCTCTAGAAGTTTTAATCTCTTTTAAATCTAAAAACTCATTTATCTTAGTTGGTGCATAGATAAACTTATGTTTTGCATATTCAAACCATCTCAAACATCCCTCTCTTATCTTTTTCTCAATTCGAATTACTCCTAATTTTTTTTGAATCTCTTCATTTTTAATTTTATCTTTATTAGTCTTATCATATCTATCTAAGCATTTCATCTCAGCTACTCTCATTTTCTTCTCAAGTTATTTTTTAACAGCTCAACACAATTCCATTTAGCAATGTAGACCTTATAGTTATTTTATACAATTTTACCTTTATCTTTAAATGTATATTGCGATCACACAACAAACCCTATGCACTTCGCCATTCCACTCATCCTACTTAAATCTTATAATTTACATCCCTTTCTATCTTAGCATCGCTCTGAATAATTGATCCCAAATATAAAAAATGACTAATCTTTGGTATTATTTCACCATCCAACTTATCACACTAGCATTTGCTTCTCTATGATTAATAAACTTACATTTTATATATTCAATTGTAGATTTACTTACTTTAAAACCTCGAAACTTCAGTGTATGTTTCTATAATTCTAATTAGATTTGGAGATTCGTGTATTCGTATCGTGTAAAATACTAAAATTTGTGTATTCGTATCGTATTTTACATGAAAATTACCTGTCATAATTTGTGTTGGTACAAAAATATAAAATACATTTTTTTTGTTTTGTTAAAGACATATTGTTTTTGCTACAATTTTAAGCTGTCACTTTCATGTCCTATTTTTATATCATATTCGTATTATTTCATTGTGTTGTGTTTTAGATTGTCAAGTCTAATTCTAATTTCACATTAGGATCATCTCTAGTTTCAGCAACTAAGATTATACCATTAGCAAATAACATATACTATGACACCTTGTCTTGGATATGTCCAGTAAGCTCGTTCATAACTAATGCAAAAAGAAATGGACTTAGTGCTAAGTTTTGATGCAATCCCAAAGTAATGGGAAGCTATCAGTCATACCCCAAACCATCATCACATTCGTTACAATCCTTTCATACATGTCTTTAACTATGTTAATATATTTTAAAAGAGCTCTTTTTTTTTTTTTATTAAAGCCCACTAAAACACATTTCGAGGAACTCTATTGTATGCTTTTTCCAGGTTGATAAATGTCATATGTAGATATTTCTTTCTCACCCAAAAATCATTTGATAAAAGCCTCAATAGATGGATTGCTTCTATTGTGGAGCATCTTGGTATAAACAAATTTGGTTTTTGAAAATAATGACCTCATGTCGCAATCTAGATTCAATTTCTCTTTCCCAAAGTTTTGTAATATAACTTATAAGCTTTATTTTTCAATAGTTTGAATAATTTTGTATATCACCTTTATTCTTGTGTAAATGCACTAGAATACTCTTCGTACATTCTTCTGGCATCTTTGGAATACGTTAAATTTTGTTGAAAAGATTTGTCAACCTTTCTATCTTTATTTTACTTAAGCATTTTCAAACTTCAATTGTGATTCTATCTAATCTTACAACTTTCTTTAGTTTCATCATTTTCAAAGCTTCTTTAACCTTATACCTTTTAATATTCCGTTTAACACAAGATCTATATCCTTAAAAAATATGTTAAGCCCACCTAGCTCATACTCAAAATTGCTATTAAAAAGATTATCAAAATAATCTTTCAATCTCTTTTTAATCTCCTCATCCTTTAGTAAAACTCTTTCATCTCTGCATTTGATGCATTTTACGCTATTAAGATCCCTACTCTTCTTATCTTTCATCTTAGCAATTTTAAACAATTGTCTCTAGTTTTCTATATAACATCACATGTATCCTAATCTTTGAATCTTTAATAGCCTTTTTGGTTTCCTTTTTGCTATCTTATATTTTAGATAACTCGCCTCATCCTTATTATTTTTAAAATTTTTATAATACTTTCGCTTAGCTTTAATTGTCATTTTCACATTCTCACTCCACCACCAAGATTCCTTTCCTAATGATGCACGACCCTTAGATTCGCCAAGTGTCTCTTTAGTAATCCTTTAAATTCTGGTAGTAATATTTTCCCACATTATTTCTACATCCTCATTAGGCTTTCATTCAATTTCTTTTACTAATTCGTCCTTAAAAGCTAACATTTTGTCCTCCTTCAAGTTTCACCACTTAATACATGGTTTTATGACTTTGATGTATCCTTTTTGACCCTCTTAGATGAAAGATATCGAGTATTAGTAGTCTATTTTGTTTTATCACACTCTCAATTGGAATAATCTTGTAATCTTTACAACTACTTTTATCCTTTTTTCTCATAACAAAAAATCAATTTGACAAGCGTTTGACCCATTTCTAAATGTCATAATGTGATTCTCTTTTCCTAAAAGATATGTTTAATATAGTTAGGTCAAATATAGTAACAAATTTTAGAATATTATCTCTTATATAATTTTTTCTCTAAAGCTATATCCTCCATGCACCCTCTAAAAGTCATTACCATCCTTGCTTACATAACAATTTATGTTTCCTCCAATAAACAATTTTTCTCTGTTTGGTATGGCTTGCACTAACTCGTATAAATCTTTTCAAAATTTTTGCTTACTTGCCTGACCCAAACTAATTTGCAGGGCTAGGCACTAATAATGTTAATAGTTTTTTCTCCTAATATAAGTTTAAGATGCCAAATACTATTTCTCTTTTTTTTTTTTTAACCTTAACCACATCATCCTTAAATTGTTATCTACAATTATCCTTACTCCATTTTTGCTTTTTTCTTTACATGTGTACCAAAACTTAGAGCCCCATGTTTTTATCTCTTTAGCCTTTTCTCCTACCCATTTAGTTTCTTGGATACACATAATATTAATTCCTCTTTTAGCCATTACATCTACTATCTCTACTAGCTTACTAGTTAATGATCCTATATTACAAGTAACTAAGCATAACTTACTCTCATAGACTAGGTTTTTTTACTTATGTTCATTCATTAAAATACAAGAGCCCTTACCTATTTGACACCACACCGGCGTGGTGATGCGGTACGTTGATTCTAGGCGATGACCTAGTGAACCTTGCCAATTTAACACTACATCCAGACTCTAATGTAATGCATTGCTAAGAGGCGATAACACAACAAAAATTCTTATTTTGGTATCTTATCATGATTTAACTATGTTTTACATCGATTGTTAACCTATTGTAACCCTCCTCATTTATTTCGAGTTTGGGACCCACAGTGGACAACACATAGGCGGAGTTAAATTAAACCTTTTATAAGCACAAATGATTCTCAGCTTTTGCACTTGGAAGTTATGACGGCTTTTAAGCCTTAATAAAATGGTAGTGTCCAAAATTTCATGCTTTTTTGTTTTTTTATTTTTATGGTTCAATATGCATGCATTATAAAAAATAATTTTCTTTAAAATTGTTGAAAAAATTAAGCCTACACAAAATTTGAAAAATATAATGAAACGTCAAAGAGGGGACCTTTGCTACTCGACACCATTTTTTTTTTGTTTTCAAAATTCAAAAATCACTTTTAAACTCCCGAAGTTGTTCTGAATTCTCTTTGACTTTGATAAAATAAGGAGAAATGGTTTCCATTTTAAAGGAAAAAGTATAACTATGGATTAGGTTAAGTTTCTTTATTACATATTTATTTTCCTTAGTAGCAAAACCCATTTCCTTAACCCTTTCTAGATAGTTTTTTGTGAATTTGCCCAACCATTTTTATAGTTTATTACACAAAATTACAATTTCTTAACATAGAATTTTATGATGTCCTAAAGCCTCATCAGTAAATATATTATTTTCCAGTTTTTTCCTCTTAAAATGGTTCATGCTATTGCTATGAAAAGTTATTTCATATAAAGTTCAATAAAATTTTTTTAATTTCATTAATGAGGTTAGGAGCGTCTCTCATACTTCTTCATTGTATATTAAAAATAAAAAATAAAAAATAAAAAATACAATATAATTGTTAACAATATTTGTGAAATTTAAAAATTTCATGAGAATTTAAAAAATAAATTCTATTAATATACTATCAAATAATGATTAGCATACTTGTTAAAAGAATTTTGCTATTGAACATTTTCTTTTTGAAACCTTTATCAAGGTTGTTATTAAAATCTGTTTTCTTATAGTATGCTAAAAAATATCAAATTCAAAATGAGCTGTTGTATTATTAGCGTATTAACAGAACATCGAAAGCAATGTCCTCAATCTTAAAACACTAATTGGCATTTGATATCTACTAAATCTAAATACTAAAAATTAAGCTAATTATGCTAGCTGTTGACAGAAGTTAAATTTAAAGAAAAAAGAAAAACCTACAAATGGGGTTGTTGAACAATGACGAATTCAAAATTTTTTTTCAAAAATATTTATTTATAAAATATAAAAATTATAAATAAAGATTAAAATAATATATTATTCATGTTGCACCATTTTATTTAATCGAGAGTTACAAAAAATTCAATGACTTTTCAAAAACTTTCATTTGTTTCTTGCATGTAAATCCGTCAACGTGTTATCTAAAATGTTGGTGCTTTTATCGTTCCTAAGTTTATTGTATTTACTGAAAATTGCATTTACTATTTCTAATGACCGAAAAAATATCCAACAAAAATTAAGAGAATTTTAAAAAAATTCCTTTTAAGTTTTTATATTTTTTCATATTTGAAAATATACATAAACACCTCACCTATAGCTTTGCATCTGCCTATGGTGTTGGACATGTCCATTTGAAACATCCAACAAGTGTAACAGATTATGAGGCTGTGAAGCATGCGTGAATTTGAGGATTCGTTTGCATCTTTTGGCTGAAATTTTGGAATACCTGTATTTCCCAAACGCCAATCACATAGTCAATTTTAAACCTTACTTTCTCGTGATTATTGATTTATTTCTTTATTATTTTATTTGTTAGCATCAAAAGACAAAAGAGTTTGTTTTTCCTTATCTTATCCAAAAAAACAAAACTCTCAACAGTCAACAGTGCCCAAAACCTTAAACGAAATGTGCTTCCATTGTTTTAGAAGCCACCCAAAGGTATGGTCAAATTTGGTGCCACCTTCTCCTTCGTTCTTCCTCCTTCACGTCCCTTTGATCTTTAATTTTTTTCAAAGTAAATTTGAAGAAGCAATATTTAATCAATCCAAAATTTGAAAAATGAAATTGATCAAGGACAAAAGAAAGAAAATACTATTCATCCTACTATTTTATCACTTTTGATATGATAATAATATTATAGATATGTAATTTTATTCGGATACATTATAGTTAAAAATTGATATTTTAAGTCATTACTCGGACTTTTTTCAAAAAAGTTTTGAACTTCATAAGCATTTCGAATCTTTCAAACAAGTTAATTTTTAGACTTGATCTCAAAGAAAATGGTAGAAGTCAACATAAAATCAAAATCAACTCTAAAAATCAACTTGGTCAATATTAGTTAAATATGAACTTTTAAGGCAAAAAATCAAAGGAAAAATTTTAAAATTGTTTGAAACCAGGACCATTGGTCAAACTCATGTGTTAAAACTTTAAAAATTCTTCAATCAAATTTTTGATCAAACCTAGATTAAACTTGGTTAAACTTGATCAAATGGTAAAATTTTGAAAGAAATTAATCAAGAAACCTTTCGATTTGAATAAAACTTGGATTTTGACCAAAATACCCTTTAGTCAAACTTGGGTCAAAGTTAAACTTAGGTCAAAGACATAATTTTAATAAAATTATGATTTGGTGTTTTGAAAATCAAAGTTTGACTCCAAAAGTATCATAAAAGTCCAAAAAATGAGTTTCAAGGACATTCTCATAAATTTGATTAAAATGAAGTAGGATTTTAGGTGTGGGCATAAATGTCAGTTTAAAGACCCTTTCATTATTTTTTTTGGTAGAATAAAGTTAGGGGATCGACATTGAAATGAAAAATTGGAAAAAAAAATGTGCGAAAAGGCCTAGTTTGCTAAAAAAAGGAAAATTTTAATTTTTCATGCCTTGAGGAAGAGGTCTACAAATAGCCAATAAGAGGTGAAGGTAGAAAATTGATAAAGGAAGGGCCAAGTAATAATTTGAAAAGGAAAAAAAGGATCAAAGTAATAAATAGATGAGATTTATTATTATATAACAAACGAGGTAAAACAATTTTGGAGGGTCGTAACCTTTGTTGCCCCTTTTTATTGCCACCCCTACAGCTAAGAGAATATGCTATAAATGATATGAATGCTTAGATCTTGGAGTACACTCATCCAATGGTTTACATTGCATACTTGGTCACCAACTATAGTGAGACAAGACAAACTCTTTACCTTTGGATCAAATATGATCTAATGGCTATCACGAGAGGTTTTTGTCTTTAAATCAAATATGTTAGGGTTGAGAAAGCGAGCTTTAGAGGTTTGAAAAGTGGTAATAATACCTAAAAAAAATTTTTTTTGGAAAGATTGAAAGGTAGCATTTCCTATTCTTTCTCTAATTTTTCTCCAAGCAATCTTTAATCTTATGCATGTAGTCCTTTCCTTGCCTTATGCTTTTGAGGGAGAAAGAACCTTTTCCTATGATTGTTTTCTTCTACATTCTTTTTTGATCTTTCATTTCATTTTACCTTGCCTATGGTAGTGAAGGGAAATGGAGTTTCTAAGGTTTCAATAGTATTTGATATGTGGGTTTATTATGGATGAATAAAAATGTATTTTTTTTGTATGTGTTTTTTAAATGTTTGAAGCAAGGTCTTGGATAAAAATCTTTTTACCATGATTTCAAAGTGTTTGATGTAAGGTTTGGATAATAATTTGACCTCTCTTGTGAATGACAAAAAAAAAAAAATACCAATAAGAATGCTTAAAGGAGGTGTTAGCCTAGGCCACCCTGCATGCATAGTTAAAACCTCTATCCTTACTTGATGGCCTCTTTTGATTATGTGGTTCCTCACTTATGGTGCTTAATTATGTGTTCTTTTGTTCATTTATGTGTTGTTTGGTCATTTTGTTACATTAGGTTTAGTTTAATTGCCATTCATTAGCATTTATGTTAAGCATTACTTGTTTAGGTTAATAAATGTTGCATACATGTTAATTGCATTTTACATAAACATTGATCCCTAATGAAGAATAAAGAATTATCATTATTAGGCTTGCTTTTAAAGTTCATTTAAATATTGGGGACATGTGAGGAGGTCTAAATGGTCATTGGTTCCCATTATTCTCCTAAAACTTACCCTAAAGACCCTAAAACAATAAATCTATTTGAAACCTTATAACCCTAAACCTAATCCTAAACCTTAAACCAAAACTATAGACCAAACCCTAACCTAACCTTAAACAAGACCATAAACTCCATCCTATCCCAAATTCTAACCTAACTTTAGCTGAAATCCTAAACCAAAACCAAAACCCAAAACCTAACCCTAGTCGAAACTATAAACTCAAACCCCAACTTAAATCCTAAACCAAAACCCTAAACCTCGCCTTAGCCTAAACCCTAAAACCAAATCTTAAGACCAAACCTTTAACCTTAACCCTAAACCTACCCAAAATCTAGCCTTAGCCTAAACTCTAAACCAAACCCCTTAGCCTAAACCTTGAACCAAATCGTAAGCTCAACCTTAAACCTATACCTTAAGCAAAACCCTAAATCATGCCCTTAACAAATCCCTAAAACCTTAATCCTAAACCTAATTGAAACCCTAAAATCTTAAACCTACCCTAAACCCTAAACCTACACTAAACAAAAAGTCAAACCCTAAACCCAAAGTCAAATCCCAAAACTATAGGTCAAACCAACACCTAAAGTAAAACCATAAATTTTTAAAAGTCAAAACCTAATGTTTGACTTTTATCTAAACCCTAAATTTGAACCCTTTTCCCAAACCCCAAATCAAACCTTTGTCTAAACCTCAAAACCTAACTCTAATCGTAAACCCTAATCCATATTGTATTTATGTGCATTTTGATTTGCATTTACACACCCAATTTATTTTGATTGTATTCATGTGCATTGTTAATTGGCATTTACATTGCTTAATTTATTGTATTCATGGTTTTTAGTAGTTGGCATTTACATTTTTTAATTTGTTGCATGCATGTGCATTGTATTATTTTGTGGCAATTAATGCTTTAAGAAGAAAAAAAGAAGAAATGTTGTTTAGAAATAAAATAAGATAATACCCTAAGTAAAAATAATTAGTGAGACCTTACCTATATATTAGAATGAGTCTTAATAATTAACTTTTTTGAAACAATGTTATAATTAGTTTTACGGTTTATTATGAAAATCCTAAAGTAGAGAAATATTTTCAAATTTTTACCTAGCTATTAGGGAGTTTAAAAATATTCTGAAACTAAAGGTTTTTATTTTAATCCAAAATAAAATGATTTGTTTTATAAAGAAAATTTTTAAGAAAAAATGAAAAAAGAATTTTGTGGTGAAAAATGAAATTTAAGGAATTATTTTTAAATATTAAAGCGAAGATAATTTTTATCAAGGTAAAAAGATAACATGCAATTAATTGATATTGTTTTAAAATGGACGTTGTAGGATAGCTAATCTTTTCCCATGTATAGCTATACTTTCGAACTTAATTTTGTATTCAAAGACTAAAATTATTTTTTTAATAAATTTTAACTAGTTTTAGAGTTTTATTAAAAATAAATTTTTTGGGTAGTCAATTGCACTTATAGAGAAAAGTTTGGTGATGACTACCTGTTTTAATTTTAAAATTCATCGAAACAGTCAAATTCTTGGACCCTTATATTATGACAAATATATTGATTTAATATAATATCTCTTTTATAAATCAGTTGATTTATTCATTGTGAAAATTAAATCAAAATTTATATTTTTTACTATATTATTTTGTTTAAGATTTAATAATTGTGAGATTAAAAGGTTATGTAACTCATAAAGACTGGGTTGATTTTGTGTAAAGTTTGGAGTGTGACTAAAAAGACACTTTAAATCCAATTGAAGTAAATAAAATTGTGTGATGGGTGGTGGTTTCCATTAAAAATTATGAGTTAAGTTGGTTTAGTGGTAACAGGTTGACAAAGTAATGAAATTGTTTTATGCGGTGTTTTTATTATTTCAATAGGTTTACTTTCATTGGCACTTCCAATTTCGTGATCTTAACATTCATGTATGATAGATATTAATTTTTGGAATTTATCTAATAATTATGTCATTAAGATAAAAATAAAAATTATTTAAAATTCCTTTGCTTTCTTCCTCTAACTCATAAGGTTAAAACATTTCTTAACTAACCACATCAGCTCGACCATCTTATCAACTTACCTAAAGAACCCAATTTTGTGTTGACTTGTCATTCATTGAGTAGATGATTAGCGTTTAGGTCAACTCAGCCTACCAGGTTATCCTAGCTACAAGATTGATTGTGGGCTACCTATACTACCCCAAAACCCCTCACTTTAACTATAAATAGGGTCATCTCGATTTCATCTAGATATCTCATACTTTTATACTTTTACACTTTCTTCTTGCTACCTTTTCTTCGACTAGCCTTTGACTTGAGTGTCGAAACACAAACAAAGAAAAAACTTCCAGCCTTTACCTTTAACCACTTTCTATCTTCTTTTTATGATTTTGGATTTTACCCTTCAGCTTGGAGTTTGGCATAAACATTTGACATACCAAGTAGGGGCTATTCATTGTCTAGCCAAGATAAACATTATATCACCTAGAAAGAGAGTTCTTGAGGAAGGAGAACCAATTGCCTAAGCTAGAATTGAAACCCATACTAATTAACCCACAAATTGACCTACACTTGCACAGGTACGCCCTACAATGGAACAATTTCAAGCCTTAACCTAACAATTACAATCTCTCAAGAAGATGATTTAAAGCCTCACACTTTTATAGACTTCCAAAGTACTTGATCTAGTTACCCCTAGAAGATTATTAGTTGAAAGGCGACTGAGCTATAAGGACATTGAAGCTTCATCAACCTCACGTAAAAAAGAACCCACCACTCCAGCTAACCACTGCCGTACTCACACCTTAACCCTTGCTACTACTTAAAAATCTAAACATGTCGACTAAGGTCCCTAACCGAATAAAGTCCTAAAAGGTAAAATGTAAGCCATGGAGAAAGAGTCGAAGGGAAAGTGCTTCACCTTTAAGGACAAGCTTAAATTTTTGGAAATCTCACATTTTACGGAGAAGATTAACATAACTATGCCCAAAAGAGTTTAAAATGTCAAACTTGGAGACTTAAGATCGTACCATTGACCTTTTTGATCATTTAGAACTTTATTGAGCTAACATAATGCTGTAGGGGGCAAATGAAACTCTTATATGCAAAGGACTAGCTACCGCACTCAAAAGGGTAGCTCGATCATAGTATTGCAATATAAATTCAAGGTCAATAACAACTTTTAAAGAGTTCAGTCATGCTTTTCTATCTCAATTTGTGAGCAATAGAAGAATTAAAAAGACTACCTTGAGCCTCAATCTACCAAGGTAGAAATGAGTCTTTAAAAGATTACATATCATGTTTTAATGCAGAAGCTTTTTGAGTAAAGAATTTAGAGCAAACTACTATAGTTACCACCTCAACTAATGGACTAAATGACAAAAAATACCACCTGAAGCTCACATTTTTTCTAGAACTGTAAAGACATTAGACGACATGCTACTTGTTATGGAAAAATACTTAAAATTGAAGTTACAATTAAAAATCAAGGTAAGAAAAACTCATCCCCTTTTCTCGATTGAAAAAAAAGAAAAAAAATTTACGATTTTCCGCTAAAAGAGAGATGGCTAAGGCATCCTAAAGCCAAGAGCCTGAGCAAGCAAAAGAATTACAAAGCACTGAATACCGTCAGAGAGAAAATTTTGATGCAATATAGAATGGGACCCTGAGCTTAGATGCTAAAGCTATTGAAACAAATTACAAGAAAAAATCTAACAAAAAGATGCATTTTCCACCAAAACATCAGCCATAACACAAAAGATTGTGTCAACCTAAAGAATGAAATAGAGAGTTTGATAAGAAAAAGGTCAGTTTGGCAAATTTATGGATTCAGTAAGATAGGATTTGGGTATATTGGATTATAGAAAAGGCAAGCATAGAGGAAAAATAAAAAAAGAGCCACAAATAAGAAGAAAATCAAGGAGGTGGAAACTAGAGAAATAAGCTAAGAGAAGTTGAAGATCGAGCTATAGATAACAAGCCCATTACAGGTATCATCAATGTGATAACTAGTTAAAGCTCTACCTTGATCAAGAAAAAGTTTGATCAATGGATTGTTATGGCTATCGGGTCTTCGACTAAGAAAGAGAAAAACTAGAAAGACAAGCTAATCTCTTTTAGCTTGAAAGATTTGGAAGGGATATAGTTCCTACACGATAATGTGATTATGGTCACTGCCATAGTGTATAATCATATAGTGAGGAAGATCTCATTTGATAGTAAGAGCTCGATTAATTTGTTGCATTGTGCTATTATGATGAGGATGGGCATAAAGAAGAAATGTTGAAGCCATTCATTACCACTTTGATCAATTTTAGAAATGAACAAGTGTCAGTAAAGAAAATTGTTAAGTTGACATTCATATTGGGCATCAAGTCGAGAAGTATCACCTCGATCATATAATTTATGGTAGTTGATGTTCTTTTAACATTCAACATGATCTTAGGCCAACCTATCAAGTTTATTATGAGATTAATTGGCTTAACTCCTTGTTTGAAAATTAAGTTTTCAAACCTAAATGGAGTTGGGAAGGTCAAATGAGACTAGTCTATGGCACAATAGTGTTATGTGATAGTGATGAAAAAAAAGACTTGCAAACAGACTGATAATTTGACCAAAGTCAAGGAATCAAAGAAGACAGAAGCAAAGCAAGATAGCCTTGGTGAAAAGTAACATGAAGCCAATAAGAAAAAAAAAGTACGCTCTTAAGTCACTTTGAGCCCTTAAGCTCTATAACTGTACATGCTACTAAATTTTTGTAATTTTTGAATGATTCAACAGAAGTCAAGCTCTTAAGTCGAAATACATACATACATGTCAACAAAATTGAGCTCTTAAGCCTATTAAAGAAAATCCAAAATACAATTTTGTATTTGGTTCAGCTTTACTTTTATACATACCATCATACTAATAATAAACTAACTGCCATGTTGAGATTTATTCCTCTTGTAGGAAACAATCTCGACCTAATAGAGCAAAAAGAAATAACTGATAAAAAATCAATGAAAGATGAAAACAGACCAGAACCAGTAGTAAACTTTACCTTTATACCATTCTGGAAAAATAATTTTAAAAAATGTGTTTAAATCAAAGTGAAGCTTGACCATAAAGAATGGTTAATTCAACTTTTAAAAAATAATGTCAACCTATTTACTTAGACCTCATATGATAAGTTTGGTATAAATCCTAAGGTAATGGTCCATAGACTACACATTGATCCAAGTATGAAACTAGTTAGACAAAAAAAAGAACTTTTACCTTAGAAAGGTAGAAGGCAATAGAGGAAGAGGTTAACAAACTATTGAAAACAGGCTTTATTAGAGAGACCTACTACCTTGATTGGATTTCCAATGTAACAATGAGAAAGAAGAATAATGAAAAATTGAGAATATACATAGACTTTATTGACCTTAATAGATCTTGTTCGAAAGATAATTTTCCTTTATCCAACATAGATCAACTGGTTGATGACAATGTCAAATTGGCCTGCTTAGCTTTATGGACACTTACTCTGGCTATAATTAGATCAAAATGCTTAAAAAAGACAAGGAAAAAATAACTTTTATAACTGAAAAAAGGCTAGATGCTATAAAATAATGCCCTATGGCTTGAAAAATGCAAGAGTAACCTGCCAAAGCTGGTAAACAAAGTCTTCAAAGATCAAATTGGTCAAAATATGGAAGTATTTGTAAATGACATGATTGTGAAGAGCAAGAGCTAGGATGAGCATCTGAAAGATTTAGAGTAAACCTTCAATACTCTTAAGAAATATAAAATGAGACTCAATCCTAGTAAAAGTGCTTTTGAGGTCACATCAAAATTTTTTTTTAATTACATGATCAACAAAAAGGGCATAGAGGCAAACTCCAAAAAAGTTCAGGCCATCCTTGATATGAAAGCATTGATCTCAATGAAGGAGGTGCAAAGTCTAACTATAAGAATAGCTGCCTTGAGTTATGTCTAGATCAGCAAATTAATGCTTGTCATTTTTCAAAATCTTTAGAAACATCTTTGAATTTAAATAGACATCTTAGAATCAAAAAGCATTTGAAAAGCTGAAAAAATTTTTTTCCTCTATTTCTATCATTTTTAAACCAAGGCCCTATGAGGTCTTATATTTATATATAGCTAGAACTGACCAAGCATTAGCTTGGTACTAGTCAAGAAAGAAAAAAAAAGGCAAAGGTAGGTATATTTTGTGAGTAAAGTTCTAAAAAGGTCTAAAATAAACTACACCAGGATAGAAAAACTAACTTACACAGTTGTCATGTCAGCCATAAAGCTTAAACCATCTTTTTATACTCACATAATCAATGTTCTGGCAAACCAGTCACTTCAGCAAATCCTACAAAAGCCAAAATTATTAGGAAGATTGATTAAATGGATAGTAAAGCTCAATGAATACAACTTGCATATACTCTCAAGGTTAGCTTTGAAATCACTGATGCTAATAGATTTTGTCATTTATTATACCTCAGCTCAGATCAATGAATAGTCGAGGGAAATTGATGATGTCAAAGAATAAGAAATATGAAAGCTTTTTGTTGATGGGTCAACTACAAAGAAATGGAATTGGCCTAATCCTAATCAACCCAAGAAACCTAGAATTTTAGTATGCTTTGAAGTTCATGTTCAAAGTTTGAATAATGAAGTCGAATATGAAGTATAATTACCAGACTGAGATTAGCCATTAGTTGAATGTAAAAAACATTATTATATATAGTGACTCTCAACATATGGTCGGCCAAAGAATTTAAAGTTCAAGCTCAGAAGAAGGAATAAAAAAGTATCTAGACAAGGTATTGACTCACTTAGCCATATTCTCTAAGGTCAAGTTTAGGAAAATATAACGTTAAGGAAAACACCTTTGTCGACTTATTGTCTAAACTGGCATCAAGAATACAACTAACAGCTTATCCTATGTTTTGGTGGAAGAGCTAATAGAAAAAAGCATAATGAGAAATTGGTCAACCAAGTTGAAAAAAAAAAAGCCATGGATGACTCGTATCGAGCTTATCTAATGAATGGCATACTACCCAAGCACAAAGTTCAAGCTAAGGCTTTAGTGAGAAGAACTCCTTGATACACCTTAATTAATGAAAATTATATAGAAGATCTTTTAGTATATAGTACCTTAGATATGTAGATAAACACGAGACAAAACTATGTGTTATAAAAATTCATGAAAGAATATGTGACAACCACTTTGGACTTCAACCACTGGCTTAAAGGTATTTAGACAAGGTTACTATTGGCCTACCATCAAGAAAGTGGCTATTTCACAAAATGGCTCGAAACTGAGGCCCTAGCTACCACAACCAAATCTCAAGTTGAAAAATTCGTTTGAAAGAACATAATATATAGATTTGGCCTACCTCGATCCATAATAATGGACAATAAAAATAGTTCAACAATTCAAGATTTAAAGAGTATTCTAACCTCCACATAGACCTGGGTTCACCTTGGTGTACATCTTCAATCTAATGGCAAAGTGAAACGGCTAATAAAACCATACTAGAAGCCTTTAAGAAAAAAATTAGATAAAACTAAAGGTAAGTGGGTTGATGAGCTACCTGGTGTACCATAGGCTCTTAAAATGACCACTAAAGACCTTACAAAAGAAACTCTTTTTAATTTAGCTTTTGGAATAGAGGCCATGATGCTTGAGGAGATTAGCTTTTCAAGCTTTCAAGTTGTGCTTGGATTTGAATAAGGGAACGGGGAGGCCCTTAGGGCTAATTTGGACTTAGGTGAAGAACAAATGACATAGCTTTAACTAGAATAGTAGCTTATTAGTAGAAAGCATCTAATTTTTATAATAAAAGAGTTCGAAGTAAGAATATCAAGAAGGGCGACTTGGTATTTAAAAAAGTAAAAACTTAAAAGTCAATGACCTAAGTGGGAAGTTGGTCCTAGCTGAGAAGGCCCCTACTCAGTTAAAGAAATCATCCATGACACAACCTATAAGTTACAGGATATGAATGGTAATCGCATATCGAGGACATGTAATGTGGACAATCTCAAAATCTACTACTAGTAAAAAGGTGAAAAGTCGAGCTTTATAGAACCAAGCTCAGACTTTGTATTATGGAATTTCATAATTGAATAAAAGGTTTAGCCTTGTTCAGAACATACTTGTGCTCAGCTTATACTTGTAAATGCCCCATTTTGTTTGAGATTTTTTTGAGACGAAAAATAAACCTTCGACCATTAATTGGGCCCAATTAGGAAGCTTTAGGTCCGATGGAAAAAAAATTTTAATTTTTTTATTTGATTATATTTTTTGTTTAATATTATTTAATATTTAATTTTTTTTCAAAAAAAGTTAGAAAAAAAAAGAAAGATTGAACAAAATCGGGTGAAAACTCTAGATTTGGCATTTAATGACTTTGAAGTTTAATTACAGAATCAATTCACAGCAAACTCAAAATCAAATCACAATCGCAATAAATCATAATCAATTTTTTTCCAGAATTAAATAGATTCAATCCCTATAAATGAATAGAAACCACATATAAACGAAAAAAATTTTGGATAAGAAAATCACATGAGGAATAAATAAATTCGAATGATAGCTTTTTGGGTTTTTTTTTGGATTTTGTAGTTTTGAGGTTTAGGTTTAAGTTTTGGGAAGTTTTATTATGGGTTTTGGGTTCGTGCGAATAAGGCTTTGATTTTTGGCTTGGAATTTTGGAATTTGAAAATGGTTTTTTGGTTTTAACTTTTTTTTTTGTGATTTTTTAGAGTTTCTATTTTTTGGTTTTGGAATCAGGTGGGAAATTTTTGGGTATTTAGTTTCATTTTGGGTTGGTTTAGATTCTAGGGTTTTGTCTGTGTATTTCATTTTTTAAATCTGGGATTTTTTTATTATAAGGAGTATTGGGAATTTTTTTGATTTTCTAGGTTATAATTCAAAGTTTGAGTTTTTCATTGAATATTTCGTTGAAATTTTGAATTTTTCAATGAGGCTAATGGTGGCCAAAGGGTTTTCACGGTGGCAGTGGTTTAGAATCCATGGTGGTTTTTAGGTTATCTTGAATTTCCTGATGCCATTTGAATTTTTTGACGTTGGCATTTAGGAATTAGATCAGTTTTTGCAAAAAGTTTGAAGTTTCTGGCTAGGCATTCTAGAGAGAAGGAGGAGAAAAAAAGTTTAGAGAGATAGGGGACGATGACATTTTGAAGAAAAAACCAAACTTTTGACCTTTTATACCCATACCAAAATGGCATTGTCTTGGAATCCCACGACCCATCTAGGATCCACGTGAATCTACGCATGACCCTTGTGCAGAACCCAACCCTATTACATGTATGTCTTTTTTTTTTCATTTTTATTTATTTTTTTTAGATTTTTAGATTGTACTTATTATTATTATTATTATTTTAAATTGAACAGTTTATTATTTTTTTAAATGCCTTTGTGAATTTTATTTTATTTATTTATTTATTAAAAATAACCAAAAAATATGTTTAAAATAAATTCATGAATCCTACCAAACTATTGGAAGATTTTTTATGAATTTAAATTTTTATGAATTCTATCAAACTATTGGAGAATTTCATAAATCAATTTTTATAAAAATATTATTATTAATAAAATATTTTGTGTTGATCCTACTAAACTATTGGAGGATTTAAATCTTAAATTAAATCTTACCAAACTATTAGAAGATTTAATGCATTTTCTAAAAATAAATTTACAAGAAAATCTCACCAAACTATTAGAAGATCTGTATCAAAGTAAATCTTACCAAACTATTAGAGGATTTTACTAAATATTTTCTTGAATAAAATATATTAATGAACTCGATGACGAAGCCTTTTCAAAGTGGGACACTAGTCTTAATGAATACTCCTAAGGTAAGGAAATTATCTTAAATTACTACCAAACTATTAGAGTAATTTTACGATTAATTTCTAATAATTAAATTTTTTGGTAAAATTATAAAAGTGTTTTAAGGCTTGGATAACTTGAAATCATTACTGGTACCATCATTTGGTTGGGAGTTGTGAAGGTGCTATAACTTTCTTCACTCGTAACCGCACTTTTGAACCTAAATCTAGTTCAGTAGACTAGAATATACTATTTAACAATATCTTAGTTAATCTTGAGATTTATCTTTTAACGGGAATGTGGGTCATTCTATAGAAACCTCCATGCTTTAAAGCATAAGGTACAAAATTTGATCCAAGTAGGTTTGATAAGCTTCAATGAATCAAGGGTATTGAATGTCAATAAAGACACTTTGCCTAATCACCATGGGCATAATTTTGGAAAGGCTGATTGAAATTATTTATCATTTTATGATTTTTTCAAAATATAGTCTCTTTTATATACTTGAATTTCACCTTGTTTTTCATCGCTTTAATAAAAATGACAGATTTGAGCATTTTCATGACATTTTCTCTTTTGTATGAATCATCGTTATATACATTTACTTTCTTCCATATCTATTCTTTGATTTTAAATAATGAATGTTTAGATAGTCATGATAATAATTCAAGATTCGATTTTGAAAATACTATTCATGATTATATATTGATAAATTGAGATTGTTGATTCATTGGCTGCAATATAAAATAACATAAATTTGGTGAAAAATTTCACTCACTGAAAAATGAAATTGATGCAGAATGCGATCTTTATTTTTGGTCAATGAATGTTTTTCATTGAAAGTATTCATATTTGAGATGACAAATCAACCATCTTTATTTTACCTTTCATAAAAAGAGTAAAATTATCCTTTACTACCCCCATTTAAGCTTGTTGAAATTTTTTTTCAAAGAACCTTAACCAAAGATCAACCCTACACTAAGGGAAAAGTTTGAGAAGCTTGTTTATCCTTAGTGATTTTAGAGGCAAAGCCCTTTTATATTCAAAGTTTTCTTGAAAAATGATGAAAAGGAAAAAAGAAAAAAGAAAAAGAAGAAAAAAAATAAGAGAAAGAAAAAAAAAAGAAAATGAAAAAGAAATTGATGAGGTAAAATATCAAGGTGCCCTACATGGAAAGAAATGATCATTAGTTTTGATTACCCTTCAAATATAGTTCAGGCTTATTTTATCCATTTCTTTTATATTCCTTTACCCTAGCCTACATTACATCCCTTAAAAATTTCATTTTGATCAAATGTGAATACTCAAAGTGAAAAATCATGAATTGAACTAAGGTAGATTTGTCATTGGATTGTTTGAGATTTTGGTGTCATTGTAGACCACAAGGAAAAGAAATAAAAAAAAAATGAAGAAGAGATGTGTAAGAAAAAAAGAGAACAAAGGTATATTCAATCTCAAACTTAAAAAGGTAGTTTAAGTGAAGATGAAAGCTTGAAAAATAGCTTTATGTGAGGATTCCAGAAATAAGGATGATGAATGGCTCAAAGATTGAGGATATTAATGGAATGTGTTTTCGAAAAAGTATTCTAAGTCAAAGTTCAAAATTGTTTGGATAGTCATTATTTTGGATGTTGATATCCCATTTACGTAGTCATAACATTTTGCTATATTTATCTTTGAGTTGTTTTTGATCGTACTTTTTTTCGATAATGAAGACCTATTTTTCTTATTCTTTACCAAGTGTACATCTTTTGAATGAATTAAGAAAATGTATCATATTTACCATGAATTAGAATAATGACAAATAAGTTAATGACAATGTCCATAAAAGATTTCTCCATTCTTTTGAAAGAAATCCAATATGACAAAAATGAAAGAAGCCTAAAAAAATGAAATGACCCAATGATGAATATAGCAATGGACTAGTCAACATAACATATGAATTGTGACTAGATAAGGAAAATAACATGGATTGAATGATGAAGTTTGTTCTGAGATCATTAATGCTGAGAAGTTGAGAAGAAATATATGATATGGTGGAGTCTTGAAAACCTTTTTACTATAATTAGAATTTCATGACACTGATTTAGTGACATTTACATTACATACATTGTGTTTACATTTTTTTTAAATATTTGATAATTGCATTTGCATCATGGTTAGGGCATGCATTTGCATCGTGTAGAGAACATTTAAATCAAGTATGACATTTGCATTATTGTTTAAGACATGCATTTGCATCATTTATTGAGAATTTGGATTGTTACATTTGCATCATGTAGAAGACATTTGCATTAACATATATTGCATACAAAATTTAACTTTGATTGGAGAAAATTTTTAACTTTTGAATCCTTGAATGAGGAAATCTTTCATGATGAGATTTTTTTTTTACAAGGAAAATTTCCAGACTTTTAAAGTTATAGAACCTTTGTTTAAAAGAGTTTTTTGAATGAGAATCTTTGAAATTTTGGATGTGAAATCCAAAAATTTTTTCGAATAAGAATCTTTAAAATTTTGGATGTAAAGCCATAAAGTTTTGAAAAAGAACTTTGAAACTTTGGATATGAATCTCTAAAATTTTTCAAATGTGAATCTTTGGAATTTTAGATGTGAATCTTTAACGTATTTTGAATGTGAATCTTTAAAATTTTTTTCAAATAAGAATCTTTAAATTTTGGCTGTGAACCTTGAAGCTTTTTATGTGAATCCTTGATTTATTCAAAATGAAAT